>JANCMC010049048.1:229634-346430 GCA_024363005.1 Charaxes varanes | reverse complement strand
GACACTCATTGCCTGCCATATGATTAGGATCCTGCAAGGCGTACGCTCGTTTGCCACCTTACGTCTCAAGCGACACTGACTGCCTGCCATATGCATACAATCCTGAAAGGCGTACGCTTGTTTGCCACCTTGCCCCTCAAGCGAAACTGACATCTTGCCATGTGCACGTTTGTTTATTTTATATATTGTATCTTGTTTGCCACCTCACCTCTCAAGCGACACTGACTGCTTGCCATATGCATACAATCCTGCAAGGCGTACGCTTGTTTGCCACCTTACTTTCATTAAAAACTAGTTTTATCTAGATCTTGGGGTTTTAAGAGTGTACGCGAACACTCAAGTACACCTGCAATCGAAGGTCACACGTTGAAAGTACGTACCACATTCAACGGTAATTGCGTGGAGCGTTTTAGATTTGTCTTTATAAAGTCATGCCTCACCTAGATATACACATGACAAACTTAAACCTATATATCTGCGTTGTTTTCTTACAATTTCATACAAAATTTCAACCCCTATTTCACGCTTTCAAGTTTCGTTTTCCCAACATAAAGAAGCCTATGTCATTCTCCACTGTCCAATCTATTTCTATACTGAAACCCATCAAAATTGTTTCAGCGGTTTAGTTGTGAAAACGTAACGGATAGTTACTTTTACTTGTATAATATTAGTGAGGGATAGCTGTTTCCCCAGACGTGATTTGCGTTAGATTCAATGATTTTTGATCAGTCGGGGCTCCTTAAATTCCACGCAAAACGTAACTGATAGGTTAGATGCGGACGCACTGGCTTGTTTTTAGCACAGAAACGCGTTTATATGTGAGTGCATAATGTTAACATTAACGTCGAATTGCTCCAAAATGCTCTATTCTGGCATTCATAACTCAAAAACTCCCCCAAATATTACTCATTAGAGAGCAAACAACAGCTTCAAGAAAATATAAAATGTAACGAAACTGCTTAATTACCCACATGAAACAGTGGATCCCGATTAAAATCACTGAGAGATATTATTCGTGACATTGTAAAGATTGTGGGGGTTCCGGGGATGACGTCAGTCGCCATTCTGCAATTTAAGCGGATCCAGGTATAGTATACCATTAAATTGCAGAAGATAGAGCTATGGGGCGAGTTAAAAAGACCGACTGCAGTCTGACGTCATTCCCGGAACCCCCACTATCCCGTAATATCGGTCTAGTGATCGGAATAACTGGTCGAAGAAAAATACGTAAGCCGAATACCTTTTTACCATATTCTTAAAATAAATAGTTAGGTTTGATTTCATAAGTGTTTATTAAAAAAAGGAAAAATAAAATTTAAAGTTCAAAACTCAACTTTGACTTTAAATGATGCTTTAGATATATGTACGACGTTGTTATATTATTAATCGGTGCGATATTTGTTCACGTCTACAGTCCCCCGCGATCCCCTCTCTTTGTGGCCCGCGATCCCCTCTCTTTGTGGCCTGCGACCCTCTCACTTTTGTAAATGGCAATGTAATTCTTATAAATATACAACCCAACAACATTATACGAACCCAAGGTTTTGTTGCGATGTGCTAAAATTCTAGCATTTTTAATATCGCATATAATGTTCGCTACAGAATTGATAACTAGGCGCTTATTTCCAAATAATTATTTTAGCAGTCTGGCCCGCCAGCATTTAATTTCTTAAAGATGTGGCCTGCCTGTATCTCGTTTTTAATGACGTGACCCTTGCCTGTCAAAAGGTTGTCGACCCCTGCTCTATAATCATTGTTTAATGGTAACAAAGATTGTTTAATGAGAATATTGAAAACAGTTGTTATAAATAAAAAGGGTCTTGACAGACACACGGACAACAAAGTGATCCTATAAGGGTTCCTTTTTTCCTTTTGAGGTATGGAACCCTAAAAAACGATAATTTTTCTTATTTGCTTAGATTTACACTTTTTAATATATTGAAGAGATTTTACTAATTTTGTATTATATATTTATATTATAACTGTACTCATCTGCGAGATTTCAGTGACTTTGTTACATGAAGGTTTTTATATTTTTGAGCCCTAATTATTTTTCTAAAACTGAAGTAGTCTATGTTACTCTTTGCAACATTAGCTATCTGCTAGTGTAAGTTTCGTCAAATTCGGTCCAGCCGTTTCGGAACTTGCCCGGAACAAATATCATATGCATTTAGTAAAAAAATAATAATTTTGATGTTACAAACAAACACTTTATTTGTATCTATAAATGAACACTGTTTTAGCTTTTAGTTGATTATTATATGTGATTTTTTTAGGTAGTGATTGGAGTTTTCTCCTGTGTAGTAGCAGCGTTTGCAATGAAAAGCTGGCAAAGAGCAAACGACTGGCGAAATGAATACCAGCTTTTTACCAGTGCATTAAGTGTTTGCCCTTTGAACGCCAAAGTACATTATAATGTCGCAAAAGTAGCTGATGCCAACAACCATACGGACTGGGCCATCCAAGAATATAGAGCAGCGATTAGGTAATAAATAATACTAGATTAGACAATTACACGTAGCTCTGAGGTCGTAGATCAGTGGTCGGCATTTTAGTCTATCCTTAGGTTAAGCATTTTTTACCGTGACCAGGTGACAGATGGGTGACCAATTTGACACTGGTTGATTGACTTGACTGGTTGGATTTTGACACTGGTTTTTCAAATATCCTACCTCCGTGTTTCGGGAGGCCCGTAAAACCGTGGGTCAAGGTTAATGTCACTGAGTGATATTAGTCGTGAGATTGTGGGGATCCGGTGATGACGTCAGACGGCAGTCTGTCATCTTGACTCGTCCCACAGACACCACCTATAAAATTTTATGACCCTGGTACTAGGCCGGGATAATGCTGGAAAGAAGAAGAAGATTAGTGATCATATAAGCCATAGCAAAATTTATCCATCTTGGTATTTTTGGATGAACTGACCTTAGCCTTTTAGTTACGTAACGCGTTACGTAAGTTATCATTTCTGTCGGGCGTGTCGAGAAACACACATTATTATTTTTTTTTTAGTTTTCATGCCACGAAAATTTTGATAGTAGACCTTGAATTTAAACAGAAGAATTACGGACTTAATTAAACAAAATTTTTTTTTTTTTTTTAAATTACAAATTGTTGAGGTCATTGCCCACTGAGCCAACGGGCCAGTCAAACATATAAATTTGATCATCAAAGATTCTCGAGTGTCGTAAGCGTCTTACCAGTCAACCTGTATATTAAGCATTTCGCTCCATCCTATCTACCGTCAAACTATTAAAGCCGTTAAAAAAAGACAGTGTTTTTTGTTTGATTAAGTTGTTTGTTATTACCAATACTTGTGTTTGTATTCTTTATCGATAATTTGTTCACTACAAACTAATATACTTTGTGTGTTAATTTAGTAGTGGATTGCGCTTTTCCTGTACCACGGTTTCTTTCAACTAGCACAGGAATGAGGGTCTCAACACAATTGTACCAAACGTAACAGTTTCTTAATTGAAATAAATGAAACAACAGAAATGCAGCCCTTTATCGAAAACATTTTGAGTTACATATTTTCGACAATGCGCACCTGCTCGATGACCGTTTCCTCCTCCTCCGCCTCCTCCTTGACCTCGGGGTCGATCTCGAAGTCGGCGTCCAGCTCGGGGTCGGCGTCGGCGTCCGCGTCCTCGTCCGCCTCGTTGTCGCTGGTGAAGCCGCTGTACTTCATCTCTCCGCGCTCTAACGCCTCTAAGCTCTCTGGAATTAACGAGAAAGATTGTTATACTATAATAATCTATAAATGTATATAATAATCTATAATGTCGCCGAATACAAAATCTCGAAAACCGCGGGACGTATGCAAAGGTGAAATTTTGGTAAGGAGTTTCAGTTAGTAATTATAGTCAGTGGATATCCGCTAAGAATAGATTAAGGAGTTCTACGGGCTCTGACAAGTTCAATTTTACGCGGACGAAGTATCGGGAAGAAGCTAGGCATTTATGCGTGTACATACACTAGCTAGAATAATTTATTTATCGATATTTTGGCCCAGTTGCATGGACTGCAGTCACGTTGAAAGTCAAATTGTTACAATGTATAAAACGTGTTTTAAACATCTTAATGTATAAACCGACATTAATGAAAGTTGACATTTACGTGTTACTACTAGTTGTTAACCGCGACTTGGTCAGCGTAAAATAAGGTGAACAATTTTAGCGTGATGATACATAGCCTATAGTCTTCCTCGATAAATGGGCTAACACTGAAATAATTTTTCAAATCGGACCAGTAGTTCCTGAGCTTTGAGCGTTAAAGCAAACAAATAAACTCGTCAGCTCTCTATATATTATCATAGATTTGGCCCAACTTGAGAGATAGAATAGGTTTTCTTTATTTAACAAAATCACTGAATTTACGCAAGGCGATGTCGCGAGTTACAGCTAATAATATTATAAAAACGATTATAGTATCAAATGAATACCTTAATAAAAAAAAAAGCTTCTTTTTAATATTTATTATTGACTGTAGCGGTAAAGGAATGGACATTTCGTGCAAAAAGCGTAAAATTCAAAACTAACCTGGATAAACCATTGCCTTCTTGATTGCTTGAGGGTCTTTCCGTGACCATTTTTGAGATCCGCGCCTGGTTGCGGCCTGATACAAATATTAAGACTATCAATCATCACACCCATTCCCAGCACAGGTATTGTTAAAGGAGCATGACTTAATTAATCTACAGTAGCCGAGCTAAGCTCTCCAATTAAAATATCTTCCCCTTAAGGTGCATTTGGACCAAACGAACATAGAGCTAGAGCTAGAACAATAGCATTTCTTTCGATCTTTTAGTGTAAACGACAGCTTATTCTTAGCTGATCTTAGTGTTCACACCAAAATATCATAGAGGAATAAACTAAACTATGAATCATAGCCAAAGACTAGACATTTAGACGAACCAAACGAATGTTTATTGCTCATTCATGATAATACTTTGGTTGGTAGTGTTTTTAATAGATATAAGTTAACTTGAGACGAATTTCTTAGCATTCCTTGGATTCATCGTGCGGGTGCCTGGTCCATCGCATTGCAGAGGAAGGAACCATAGCAGTGCCCGGGACTTGTGACCCAGTTGTAGCTTTTAGAGCACGCTCTTTATAGTGATCACTAACACTCACCTTCACTGCCAGTGTTCCCTGCCCTGCTTAGCCAAATCCGGTGTTTTAATTTTTTCGTAAATTTCTCATCATTTCTCATCTGATACAAATCTATCTTAGAATATTTCAAGAATCTTTTGAACGCAAACGAACAACTAAAGAATGTTCAACGTCTATTTGATGTAAATCTACCTTTATAGGAACAAAAACAGGTCAGCAAAGCATTTCAATTAAAGCGCGAAGCATTTAAATGAATCGACAAAACAATTAAGTACGACGATTTGCCTTTCATAGAAGTGTCTGCGATACAAAAGACGCAACGGAATGTCGATTGTTGGAATCAATGCGATGTTTGTGAATTAGAACCTTCTTCAAAAACGTCATTCAATTGTCTTTTTCGAAGCGCAGACGTAATAAAACGGTTTAAAGTATCAAAGACAAACCGAAATTAACGCTTACGACATAAATCAGACATTTGAATAAAGTTGACGGGCATTTGAGTTAGGTAATTAGTCATTTATATAATTTTATTTTGATAATGGTTTTCTTCAAAGATTCCACCTTCTACGGGCTATCTTTGTATGTATAATTCTACTGTAAATGTATGTCACTGAACTCATCCAAAACAGCTGGACCGATTTCAATGATTTTTTGTATGCCTTTGGGGGGCGCCCTGGATGGTTTAAAATTACGATAGCGCTGCAGTAGGTATCTAGGTTATTTATCTATACTAATATATGGAAAAAAGGACGAAAATGGGAACAGGAACGGGAATTGAAATGGGAACAGGAGCGGGAACGGGAATGGGCACGCGTATAGTAAATAATGTTATAGGATAATAGAATGTAGTAAATAGTAAGTAACACTACCTTCGGATAGAACAACG
The DNA here is from genome assembly GCA_024363005.1 of Charaxes varanes. Taxonomy (NCBI): domain Eukaryota; kingdom Metazoa; phylum Arthropoda; class Insecta; order Lepidoptera; family Nymphalidae; genus Charaxes; species Charaxes varanes. The sequence continues at coordinate 340,430 of JANCMC010049048.1, read as the reverse complement.
TCTACCGCGTTCCCTAGTATAGATATAAAAATACCTTTCCTCTGATTTGTTATTATAATTAAGACTAGATTTATTTAAGAGAATAACAATGAGGAATTAAAACAAAACATTTCATTTCTACCTCAAAGCGCTGAAATGAATCGACAGATCAATTATGTACATACATTTTACTTCTACAGTATTGTTGTCGCCATCGCCATCGCCATCGCCATCGCCATCGCCATCGCCATCGCCATCGCCATCGCCATCGCCATCGCCATCGCTGTTGCCTTTTCATTCGTGCTGCTGGATACAGGCCTCTCCCCGGCTGTACCACTCTTTATGGTCTTGAGCTAATCTGGTCCAGTTTCGACGACTTTTAATTCTACGAATATAAATAAAATTGAAGGGACAGATTGTAACGTCAAATTACTATTTATTACTAAAAGCATGTATTGAGGTATATATATACAATACCTCTAAGAAAAACACAAGTTAAAACAGTTTTGTCTGTCTGTTTATTTGTCGAAACGGCTAGGCCGATTTTAACCGGCAGATAGTTGATGCTACAAGGAATAACATAGGCTACTTTAGTTTTAGAATAATAATTGGGGTTCCGCAGAAAGAAATAAAAACCCTCATAAGTTAAGAAAAACACTGACTCTCACTCACGCGGGCGAAGTTGCGGGTTTCAGCTAGTACATAATATATTTATGTACTTCCAAGTGCTCAAACTACCCTCATTAGAATTTGCATATCAGTAATAGTTCCTGTGGGATTCGAATACACTTCGAATAATGCCGTAGCCAAAAGCAAATTACTACAATAGAAGTATATAGAAGAATTTTAAGGTTAATTATCCGCGAACTACTAGTAAAATTCATCAAAATTGGGGAAAAACGGGTAAGAAATTTATTAATTGCCCCGGGGGCCAAACTAAAAGTTATCCCCGCTTCTAGTTACATAAAGTGTAATAAATTCCGCCTGATCATGATTAATTTATGTTTTTCATCTCTTTTCATCTGAGTTGTAATTGAACAAATACGACGAGTTTGCGAGTTTACTTTCGAAAATTGGTTCAGTGTTGTAAGGAACGTTTGTCAAACTTTTGACAGAAACTTACGAAAATAGTTTAAAAAGTCATATTGGTGATTGCTGGTTAATTTACTTAGCTCTTGCATTTCGGAGAACAGTTAAATCCCTATACTAGAAAAACACTGATGATTACTGATAGTCTGAGGACAGTTTAAATTGATCAATTCTAATGTTAAAAATATGCGTACTCCACATTGGTAAGGGATTAAAAAGTAACAATATGAAAAAAAAAACAGCTATTTTGACTCAATACCTTCATTCACGTCTGGTACGAATAAGTAGCACGATTTCGCCAATAAATCTACAAAATATATGGTAAATGGTTACAGGTACAGATACATTACAGATTACAACTTTTGTCAATTCTTTTAGATGAAGGGCTATTATATCAATTAAAAAAGCTGTAACGAATCCGTTCGTTTGTAATTTTTGCATTAATTAATTTTTCATCAATTGACACTTTCGGGGAAAATAATATCTCAATTTTTCGTCCACTAACAAGTCTGACTGTCAAGTAAAGACAGACTAAGAGATCCCCAACAGTGTGTTTGCGGAGCACCAGACCAGAAACTTTCTAACGTGGGGAATGAATGTCCACTTCATCTCTTTCCCGCCAGCGTACAAGAGCGGCACTCTTTCACACCCGCAGCAGCAGCCTGTCTGAGAACCCCCGACGTGAACATATGATGATTTAAGTTGGATGAAAAAAAATATATAATAACATCGATATTTTACGTAATATATATTTTTGTGGTCAAGTATTTTTCGTGTCATTTACATGTGTCAATGTGGATATAACATTCTTTAATAATTTTCCTATTCCTACCACTTTCTATATGAAAAGAGTATTATTAAATACTAGTTGTTATCCGCGTCCACATAAAATAAGGTGAAAAACTTTAGCGCGATGATATTATAAAGTTTATAGGCTTTCTCAATAACCATTTATCTAACACTAAAATAACTTCTTAAATCGGACCAGTAGTTCCTGAGATTAGCGCGTTCAAGCAAACAAACTCTTCAGCTTTATATATTAGTATAGAAAATACTACTAATATTAGTTAGAATACACATTATAAGGGAATAAAAAACATAAGATCTTTCCAACCAAGTCCACTCCCATTAATTAGATCCACTAGCGTCAGCGTCAGACCAGTGTACTGAACTCAATTATGCCCGTAATTGCTACTTGCTCGTTTCACATTTGCGATCGCCACACATTTTCATTAGGTAGTAGCAAAGTGCAGGGAAAATACTACTTAGGGACGACAGGGAAACGCTCTTGAGAATCCGGTATGGCCAGGACGAATCAATTATAGAAGAAGGCGCTATGTGTACCTTCTTCCTCCAAAAGTGGTGCCTGATGATGAAATCCATCAAGGAGTCATGATAGATAGGCGAAATCAGTGATCCTGTGATGACTCACGTCAAAGAGTACCCCTGGTTTTAGTGGGTATTACGGTAAACAGCCGGCGAGTCTTACACTCTCAGTCGAGACTGTATTTAAGTATCGGGGTCAGTTATGACTGGGTGCGTACATGTATTTCCAGGAAAAAAAAATTGTTCTTACGTATAGTAAGACGCGGAAGACAATTTTTCGGCTTGCAGTAAACAAATTGAAATATTCATTAAAAATAGGTCATGTCCATATGAACATAACCCATAAGGGTTATGTGTTAAGACATTTATTTCTCAAAAACAACTATACACTGTTCACTTAATATGAGAAACTTAAAAATAACTTATACTAAATTACTACATCCGTCAGGCTCAATTAGAATAATTTTTTTTGCTTACCTTACATATTTTATTAAATTTTTTTTTTATAAGATTTTATATTCCCAATTCTTACAGGTAACATATTCTAATAACTTCTTAAGTAAAATACCGCTGGAAACTTACTATTTTAATGTATAGAAAGTAATCAATAAGTTTATTACATGTCACTTATTCTAATTTTAATCTATACTAATATATGAAGCTGAAGAGTTGGTTTGTTTAAACGCGCTAATCTCAGAAGAATGTTTCAAAATCGGGGGTTCTTTTGGTGTGATTGAGAGCTTCTGCTGCGTGCGCTGCGTAAATGGTTAAAGTTTCGCAAAAGTCATGTGTGACAAAAGTATTCCCCTTTAAAAGTTCTAAATAAAAGTCCGCGACGTCATATGTCTATCTAATTGATAGAATCAGGCGTTACTTTGCGGAAATCCATGACATGCATTCGTAAAGTACGAATAACCTTTGTAGAGTCTATCTCCTGATGATGCTTCGGTGTCGAAGCGAAACGTGCGTTGAGTTTTTTTTCTGCCGCTGTAAATATCGACACCTCTGGTCTATTGCCGCATAAATTCTTTGAATAAAACATATGTAGTTAAAACTAGCTTCATATGTTGCCAAATATTACATCAAAGGGGACAAAACAATAAATACAATAAATAGCGTATTTATTTTCCATAGAGCTGTTTGTTCTAATTCCTTTATTAAATATATATTTACAATCTTGCGGATCCTTATCAAGCCTCTTCGCAATATTTTATATACTTTTAAAAACAGCACCGTGTTTTCTTGTCAAAAATTCCCGCCAATATCTCAATACAATTTTTCATTAACTTTTTTTTAAAGCTAAAAAGGCAACGAGCGTGCTGCATACAGTCTATGACTAAGCGACACTTATCAGTCCACAATATTAAACTGTATGCTGACGCTCGTCGAACTTATTCGAATTTCGAACATACCGGTAACTTATTCTTCAGTGTTCTGGTGTGGCAGTTGTCATAGACGTTGGTAGTCTTACAAAGTGAACTGTATGTGTGTTCCTTTATCATATTGAAAAATCTATACATATATAAAATCTATAGGTCTTCTATTACGAAATTTCGAAAACCGTACAGATTATAGTTTAGCAGCTTTTTAGTTTTTAGTTAGTAGACGTCTTCTCTCCCCTATTCCTTGCCAATCTCAGAGAGTGGCACAAGCAAAGGGAGGCCTATGCCCAGCAGTGGGATATCAAGGGCTGACGACGATGAAGGGTGATGATGAGACGTCTGTTAAGAATGGATTTTTTGTTAGAGCCAAATAAGGGGGTGTAAGCGGTTTCGTAAATCTAAAATTACGCGGACGACGTTGCGGGAAACATCTACTTATTAATAGATATTTGTAGTAGCTCATCATTTCTGGCCAATGACTGGCCTGTTGGCGCAGTGGGCAATGAGCCTGCCTTCCGCTCCAGGGGTCGTGGGTTCGATTCCCACCTCGAGTCTGGGTGCATTATCCAAATGTATATTTATTTCAAAAAAAATATTTGTGTATAACAGGTGTCTGTTACCTATAACAAAGGCATTATTATGTCTACCTTAGGAACGGACGTCCGTGTGTCCTGTATATATTTATTTATTTAATTACCACCAGCCAGGCATCCCGCATCCACTAGGCAAGTACTACTATGTTGCATAACCACTCCCTAGGTTAGTAGGTTACAGGTTGCCTAATATTGGATCAAAGGGGGCAAATTTTAATATCATAACCCGCGCGTGACTCGAGCCCACAGATTTGCCTAGAACGGCTATGGGAACCTGATTGTATCACCGCGCTCGTGGTTCTACAGACCTCAAACCGATTTTGAATCAAAATATTATGCCGGTTATGGTATAATTGTCGTGTATGTCTTAATGTGAACACATTCTAATCTATTTTCTTTATATTCTCTATTTCGCTTGTATATATATAAAAGCGAAATGACACAAAATCTTGAAAACCGCGGAACATATAATGATGAAATTTGACAGGGAAGTAGTTCATAATTATTAGATATCGGCTAAGAATAAAAAAGATTTAATTTATTTAAGATTTTATTTAATTCTTTTAGATAATACGTAGATTTTTTTTTGATACTACTGTAATGGACGCTATAGGGGGAGTGACAATAGCAGCAAGGGTATGCCGGGTATGCGTACCCGTAGTGGATGAAGCCTCAGACAGATAAAGAGGAAAATTCATCCCCTGGACAAAAAACAAAAAAAAAAGCGTATGGACAACAATACTTAAATATTATCCGGCGTAACAATTTCATTCAATTAACAAATAAAGTTAATTTTGCAGAGATGCCGTGCAAGAGATTGTGCAAAGATATTTGGATTGTAACTCAAAATTAGATCCAGATTCTCAATTCGCCGAGAATTTACGTCTAAGATTCCGCGAGGTCAAGAAAAGAGCGATGAATTTTTGGCTTTTGTATATTGTGTTAGATGTGTTATATTTATTACGACCGCTGGTTACTCCTGGACGACACCTACCAGAAGATTCCTTCGTTTTGTATGGTAATAGATTTATTATATAATTTATCCCTTCTCTAAATATTTGTTAGCGGAATAACTTTATTTAGAGCAACGGTAATAAAACTTAGCAAATGTAATTTACAGGTCTCGAACCAATGAAAGATACTCCAAATTATCAGATATCATTTGTGATAGTAGCATTTGCTACATTCCCAGCTGTATATTTTGCAACGGGAGTTATTACGTTGATTTTAGTCATGATCGGATATACTGAATCTCAAATGCTTGCATTAAGTGATGAACTGCTAAATGTCTGGAATGATGCTGAAAAATTTTATAATGAAAATACAGAAATTGCCGATGATAATATAAATCACAATTATGAAGAATTTAAATATCAAGTAAAGAATAAATACGTAAGCAAGCGACTTAAAGAAATAATCATATTTCACATCACCAATATCAATCTTTTTAGAGATTTTGAAAATATTTTTAGAATAACACTGGCTGTGGAATTCTGCTTATTGATTATGGCAATCGTTGCAACATTGCTTGGTGGTGTGGAAAATACGTTTATGGAACTGCAGTATTCTTTATTTCTAATATTCATAAACTCATTAATTGGACAAAAATTAATAGACGCTTGCGCTATTTTCGAAACCGCTTTATATGATTGTAAATGGGAAAAATTCGATGAGTCAAATCGTAAAAGTGTCCTGTTGATGCTACAGATTGGTCAAAAGCCATTATTATTAACAGCTGGCGGTCTGACACCGCTAAACTTCATTTGTCTCATGTCCGTGATAAAATCTACCTATTCAACTTATACCACTCTACAATCTACTGTTAATTAAATGCAACTATTAACAAATTCTTTGTTTATTTCACGTCATCTAACTACGATAATTGAGACGGATTTTGCCGCAATAGTCAACATTTCAAAGCCGACATTAATTTAATTCTGATGTACAATAAAAAAAGGTGAATGAATCCAAGTACTTTTATTTTTTTAAATAAATACATGTTCTGCATATATGAATTTCGTTTTTGTAATATATTTTACATGCAAAATCGCGTACACCCAAAACTTTTGCGTATTATTGTGTATTAAAACGTGTATATGTTGATTTTAGGATAAAGTAGTTTCACCTAGGCCAAACCGATTTGTCACGCATTGCACTTGGAATTTTCTCTTTATCTAAACCTAAGAGGCTTTTGTAGAAACTAGTCCCTAATTTACTCATAAACAACTTCGAGTGTCTGAGTCCCTTTAATCCTTCAGTGTTGGATACCCCATTTCGAGAAAGGTTGTAATCTATATTATATCATGACGCTAAAATTGAATCTTCTTTTTACCTAATTTTACGCGGACGAAGCTGCGGGCACAGCTAGTATGCATATAAAGGCCAACTAACACGAAATCTCGAAAACAGCTGGACGTACGATGCTGAAATTAGGCATGGAGATAGTGAGTAGATATTTGCTATGGAAGGATTTTTTGCTAGAGCCAGATTAATAAGGTCTAAGGGTTCTTGCAAATTTATGCGACCGAAGTCGCGGAAAACAGCTAGTAAAATATATAGCGTAACTATAAGGTACTTCCTGCCTCGTACTTCATCTCTGCGGAGCCACTTGCCAGTTCTGTTATTTCCGGACCTGTTCCGGACCGAAGCTAGAAACTCTCAATACGAAGCGTACATATTTCTCTAAGGTCTATAACACCACTTGGTTCTCTCACATTATTATATCATACTAGTTGTTTCCCGCGACTTCGTCGGCGGAAAATTAACCTCGTCCTTAGATCTCCTTAAACCAGCCCTATCGCAAAATCCGTTCGTAGCGGATGTCTAATAACTATCAACTACCTCCTTGCCAAATTTCGTCTTTATAGGTCCCGCGGTTTACGAGATTTCATGTTAAGTGATCTTTTTTTATATTCGCTTTTCAATGTGGTGACACATATACATATATACATCCTTACATTTCTTCAAAACGAACTGGCCGGTTGCATCAATAATAGATTGTTCTTATGCAGACGCGACCGACAATGCTTTTTTCGGACTACGATTTTGACATTAGGCTAGAGAAAACGTTTTTGCCGTGCTAATTTTATATTCTGTTGTATATATATATTAATTATCTCTTTTACCTTATATTTTAATGTGTTGTTTTTGTGTTTTGTAAATATTCGTGATTACAGATAGTTCATAATTATCACCAGATAACTACCAAACAACCATATATATATTTAAGAATATTGATCATACACCTGTCCATTGGCGTCGGTAATCGCTTCTAATTGGCTGTACTGCCTGCTTTCGAAAATCTGAAAAAGTACATGTACATTGACTTGCAATAAAAAAAACTTTTATTCAATAATTAAAATACGTAACTTTCTTATAGAAGTCTTATAAAAGTTATAGTATTAATAAATTCATTTTTGTACTAGCAACGTAAATCAATTGGTTTTGGATTCTAAATTAAACAGTCCGTTATTGATTTAATTAATTAATGAAAACGATAGAATCAGTTGAAACAATAAAATACACCAAAAATTTCAATGATGTATCAAATTACATAACAATCGGTTTAAATTTAAATGTATTCGATATTTTCGTTCATTATCACATTTAAATCTTTTAATTATAATTATTAATCAGGAAAAATATGCTGATTTGATCTATATAATCGGATAAACAAAAAGAAAGATCTAACTGACTGGCCCGTTGGCGCAGTGGGCAGTGACCCTGCCTACTGCTCCGGGGGTCGTGGGTTCGATTCCCACCTCGAGTGCGGAAGTAGAGTATACAGTAAATAGTCGTCCGCTAACACATGTTTCAGTTAGTACAGAAGATCCTGAGGCCCTGACCAACGCAACTGCTTGCCTCCTGGTCGTGCAGATGACCATGGACATCAGAAGGCACTTAGCTGCCTTCTGCCGGCTCGTTTGTCTTTTGTAACAAAAAAAAATCATATAAACGGACGGACGGACGTACAGAATGAAACTATAAAAGTTTCTTGTAGGACTGCGGAATTCTAATAGGGGTCTAATGACATTAATATTATTTGTAGTGACGCAATAGGTATCGCTGTTATACCGGAGCCAGACATTGCAAAGTGTTTGTACATCTTTTACCTTGAAGTCTATAAAGTACTACAAAACTTTGCGAATTTACAAAGTCCCGGCCACACAATATAATCATTGAAACGATCGTTCAAATGAAGCCAGACATAGGCTCCGGCATTATGAAAACCATAACTTTTATTACGTTTCCGTTTGGCCATGGCGAGCGCCAGACGATTTACGACGCCATATGCAATTTTGATTTCATGGCACCCAGCCGGAACGTAATTTCTATATGATTTTTATCTGTAGAAAGTGAAATGCGCTAATTGTTCTTTGGTATCTGTTTTCATGCGTATCGCTTTACTTGCGTATTGTAATTTTATGGCATGGGTTTTCTCCTTTCATAGCTAATGGAAGATTAGATCGGACCACCCGTTGTATTTACAATGTCCCATTTAAGTTTGCCCTTATTAAAGTACGCTGGTATGTTAAGTTTACCGCTATTTGTCATAGATGGCGATATAACATACAAGTTCAAGCTAACGTTTTTTTTTTAATTTATATTTCCTGTCAATTGAAGGGTCTGTCTGTAATGCCGGAGCCAGACGTAGCTCAAAGTATTTGTATATTGTTGTCCTTTTAGATTACAAAGTTCTAAAAAATTGTGTGCAGTACACAAAGTCCCCGCCATACTACATGATCATTGAAGTGATCATTCAAATGAAACTATGCCGGGCTCCGACATAAGGTCGAAATAATATTTTTTACGAATTGCAAATGATAATAACTATAAGGCAAGTGAAAAAAATTGCCAATCTGTGTCTTTGTTCCGAGTGATCTCAGAAACGGCTTGACCGATTTTGACGGGTCTTTCACTGGTAGATAGCTGATGACAAAGACTAATACAGGCTACTGCGCTTTTAGCTAAATAATTAAGGCTCCGACCAAAAATGAAAACCTCTCAAAACATTACTGAAGTCACACGGGCGAAGTCGCGGAGTACAGCTAGTCTAACTAAAGAACGCTGTGAAATTGAGATATTAGAGACAGAGAGGTAACTGTCACGAAATCTCGAAAAATGCGGGACGTACAAAGATGAAATTTGGCAAGGAGGTAGTTAACAGTTTTGTCGATAGCGTGTCGATAGTCCTAAGGACTCTTGCAGGTTTAATTTCACGCAGACGAAGACGCTGTAAACAGCTAGTAATCGCATAGTTTTCTGCTTATCGTGTATTATTTCGTGGGTTCGATTCCCACCTCGAGTCTGGGTGTATTATCCATATGTGTGTATTTATATATTTCTAAAAAAAAATTTTTGTTTTCGACCTTCTACCAATTTTTTTTTGAACAAATAATGTCAGCTTTAAATTCAGCGATATCAAAAACCTCTTCAATAACATTTTTCAGTAATTCACATAATTTTCGCATTGCATTCGTGATAATTTGATCCGCCATCTTGTTTTTATCTTTGTAATGTAATAATTTAAAAAAAAATGTCACATTTAGATTCAGAGACCCCTAAAACCCCCTAAAACAACATTTTTGGTACTTTAAAAAATGATCGCATTGCATTCACGATAATTTGGCCCGCCATCTTGTTTTTGAATTTTAAACGAACATTTTTTAAAAACTGATGTCAGATTCGGATTCAGCGACCTCAAAAACTGTAATCTACATACAAATATTGTTTTTAAAACGCACTAGATTTTTGGCCAGGTTTTCAGCCTTTTGGACACTGTGGCGACGCGTCGGGTACCAGTACATCTTTCTAACTTATCGGCATAAAAAAATAACGTTCGGTATAAAGTGGCGATAATGCTGTCACATCAAGTGATGGTATTATTTTCGTGTTTTGTATGAACAATTGCTACCTTTAAAAAGAGGTGTATGTCTTTATAGACATACACCTCTGTAGCAACGCATTTGGTAGCCTCCTGGTGGTACAGATGGCCATGGACGTCGGTAGACACAGGAGTACCGCCTGTCAGTTTGTTTCTTGCTCTTTTTCAACGAGGTCTGACTGTCATACTAATCCGCAGGTCTATAACTCCCTATGAATGGTATTGTTTACCTGAGATACTATATAGGAAGAAGTACTGAAGTACTGTCGTAGTTTGACAGCACCACGCAAACTGTATGAGAAAACATTCCAACTTAAATATTCATCGTTTTGAGGATCGCATATTTTATGCCAACCAAAGACTTCAATCAAGTATAGTCGACCAAGAAAGTGCTTTACCTTTTTGGTTGACAGCTCCTTTTAGAGAAGCTCCGTTAAAGAAACTTCTGTTCAGGGTTATTGTTAGGAATTAACGTAATGCATAACACGTAAAAATAGGCATTTTAACTAATTGACGGGACAACGACATTCGACCTTAGCGTGGCAAACAAATTTCTTGATCGACTGTACATTATAAAACTATTATTTACACGTGACTTTTATTTCAATTTTTTTTATAACGCGTGTTAATTGTAATAACTCTCAAATTAGTGAATAATTCTGATTTTAGGATTTAAGTAACGTACAAGTGGAAAATTTTCAATTATAGTCCTTTATTAATTTTTTTTCAATCAACAAATAATAGCCCTTTATTAAATTGATATTGGGATTGTCTCGCCACGAGAAAGAAATGAAGATGGGCGGTCATATTATAGGAAAACGTGGAAAGACTGGATAAATGACTTTTCGGCACCCTAAGTATAATCTAGATAGATAGATAATATCTTTATTCTACACAAAAGTAAAATGAATTTGTACAATTTGATTACTTAAACAGCGTGCAAAGGCAGTCTTATTTCTGAAGCAATCTCTTACCAGACAACCTTTGTTGAAAAGAGATTTCTACGAAGAGAATTTAATGAATAGTGCAAATAGAAAAAAAAAGCTGAAAATCTAAATAGGATATGTGAGCAAAAGAAAATTATAAGAGTTGTATATTGCGAAATGTCAATAAAGAAGCTACTTGTGGATAAGTTGGTTTGGAGTTTGCATCTCTGTAGTTTGAGAGTGGTGAGTTTATAATAAGTATTTCAAAATAAATATATATTCCCTTTTGTCGCGCAGTAACGAGAAGTGACGGACCAAATCAAGTTTTTTTTTTAAATATTATTTTAAGCGCTAAACTACACCTCATTCACGCGTGAGGTTTTTCAACATTCGTTAAAAAGCGTTCAAATACAACATATGGATTCCCAAATATCCGTTCACGCGGCAGCGCTTTTATAACGCGATGATTTTGAATCGAACTCTAATTCCTATTTTTAACGCTCTATGTACATATACGAAATGGCAATTTTTTTTTATGTTACAAAGGGGGACTAAAAGACCTTGGCTTGTCAAGATATGTTCTTTATGAGAAAGGGCATCTAAAGCTGCACTAGTGGAATCATACCAAATTTAGCTAATCAGGGGAGAGAACTCTAGCAGTGAAGGCGAGTATTATTAGCTAGTAATGACTGCGAGGAATACTCTTTAACCTACATCTGGGTCACAAGTCCCAGCCACTGATATGACTCTTTCCTCTACAATGTGATGGACCAAGCAATATTTTTTTTATATCATTTCAACCTCTTTATCTATAATGACACAGCTTAAAATTCATTATTTTTATACTCCTTTTGATGTGAAGAAATCATTAAATATTGCATCATCAGAAAAACGGTTGCAATATATCACCTTATCCCTTAACCGGTCAATCTGAGGAGTTTGTGTGCCACTAGCCGGGTAAAGAACGAGTTTTTCAATTTCTTGATTTAAACCCTCGACTGACGAACGTGCTGCTCTTAGAGGGACGCTGCCAGTACCAAAGCGGGACCCTAGAAATAAAATATGACAAAATTACTCTTAATATCAGTAGTTACAAATTTATCTTGATTTAGAACATGAACATACATTTTTATGGGCAGAAAATAACCAATTTGAAATTGTATTTTTTCCGTGTTAACTTAGTAGTTAGCTTAAAATGGACTCATAAGAGCAAGATGCGGCCTGTAAAGTACGCGATTCAAACTTTGATGCTACCGAAGTAATCCACACTTTCCTACTATTATTATAAATGTAGAAGTATCTCTGACTTTAACGTTTTTAAACATTAACCGCTGAACCAATGTTATGAATTTCAGTGTAGAGATAAGACTGTACTTTGGGGATGGACACAGGCTACTCTTTGTCACGAATATAAAAATTTTATTGGGGTGAACAATAAGAGTTGAAAATTTGTTTGCAAGTATTTTTTGAAGCTATTTTTTTAAACATTCGTAAACACAAACCTTATTCTTAAGCTACTGGTTAAAAATAAGTACAATTAAGTATGCTTCAGCGTTTTGTACAGATTCTAAGCCTCTGTAAGGGGGTGAAATTCAAAGCTATTAATGAGCAACTTAAAGACTAGTTTCTGCAAGAGCATTTTAGACTTAATTAGGAAACAGTTAAGATACGTGGTGGCAGTTTTTACTGGTCACTATGGAACGAGGGCGACTCTGTTTCGATTGGCTTCCATCTGAAAATAAAGAGATCGAAGAAAATGTGAATCTTTTATTCGATCGAATAAAAACTTTTCTCTGCCATAAAAGGCTAACCGTCTTTTAGTACCTTTTAACTGTAGAAAAATATATAATAACACAACTTTATTGCTTATTTTTCCGATTTCCTTTTTTATTTTTCCGTTTACCATATAAATTGGTTAATTAACAGTAAATTTCCTTGAATAATTGTGCAGTAAAAATATAGGAAGTTGAAAAAATTCACAAGCTTTTAAACTTGGTTGACTGACATAAAAAGTTAAATAGAGCACAGTTGAGAGATTAGTGTAGTAAAAAAGAGATGAATACATAAAGGAGAGAGAATTTTACACTCCAGATCGGCAGTAAATTGAAATGTTTTGCCAGTATACGATTCGGTTAGTTCCCACTTATTGAAAATCGCTTTGCTTCTAAATTCGATATTGTGCAGGAGATTTTCTCTTCAAAGCAGCAATGCTTCGAACTTGATATTTTTGTAAACGTTAACATTTTTCAATGGTTTGTTGTAAAGGCAATTGCGAAATTCTATACATGATACTTTTTTATACTGTTTCTTTTTAAAATTTAAAAAAAAACTTTTCCGGTTCAACTTATATTTAAGGAACTCTCTTGAGTTAGGAATAAATCAATTAATATATATCTCTTTCTAATTAATATTTATCTAGGTAGTAAATAATGTACTGGAAGGGAAATCTGTACGCGGGAGGACTTGATGCGAGCCACAGAGGATGCTGTTCACGTGGCTAAGTTTTGAAACGCCATCGACACGAGATAAAAAGGAAGAAGGAAATCTACTTAAAAACTAACGACCTAATTAACCTACTAACATATTATATTTTCTGTCAAAAGTGAAGAAGTCTCGGAAACCGTGGACGAACTTCAATCATATTTCGTCTTACTTATCAGTGAGTTTAAAACAGAGTTCAAAAAAATTATATTACAATGAAATTATTTTTAATATTACAGAATATAATAGGTTACATATTATTTTTTGAAATCATAAAATAATATTAGTGTATATTTTGGAGTACCTTGATATTGAAATTTGAGGTAAAATATCTGTATACGATAAAATTTCCTTACCTCGCCGAAAGTGAAATGCGAAATGATTCAAAGCGCACAGAATAGTATCACCGCCTCACGACTCTCACTAAAGCACTTACCCTAACGACTACTTTCAAAAATATTCCCAAAACGTCAATCGTGAACTTCATTTTCCAATTTAAAACCAAAGCTTTAAAATTTGTTTATAATGAAATGAAACCAAGGTTTCTGTCGAAGTACTTTAGGTAGAGGTAGACTCTACAAAGATTCGTAAAGATTCAGACTTAATTTTACTTGCTTGTGTCGGCTTGTTACAAAGTCACTTGTACCAAATTACTATTGAAAAAATATAAGCTTGAGCTCATAAAAACGCTTGTTTACAGAACAAAACAACTGGCACAGCTGGAATCACATCTCCTTCACGCGTACGTAAATACATCTGTTTATCTCGGTCGTGAAAATGGGTCCACATTGTATTGTTATTCATAGTTCTGGAAGTGCTCGTGTGGATGAGTTTTGATTCACAATAATTCAGACACGGTTGGAGCAATTTACTCCCAAGCATTTTCATCATACAAATAATCATTTCAATTATAATAGGATTTTTGAATGAGCTTGCCTTTAATAAAGGTTTTAAATTTATTTAAGGACATCTCTCGAATATCACATGGAAGTTTATTATAAAGGCTAACACCATTATACATTAATATAGAGTTGATTTAACATAGCCTAGTCGTTTGAATTATAAGTAGATTTTTATTTCTAAGATTTCTAGGAACAAAATTGCCTATTCTTTTAAAATTATGTCAATTTCTTTCAACATAAATAGGATTTTTAAAAATACATTGAAATTTTAAAATCCTTAAATTTGTTTTTTAATGACTCTTGGGGGTCATGATATATATTGCATGAATAACCCTTTTCTCAGAACAAAAACAGCTACAATATCAGCAGCACTATCCCATAGTAAAATTCCAGATGACATAATGCTCTGAAAGTAAGTAAAATACACCAACCAATCAGTTCCAATATCAGTCAGATTGCGATTTTTTTTACTGCATATGTACTAGAACTACAACAAATCTAGGTGGGAATATTAAGCTTATAATTACTAAAATTTAATTAGGGATCATCCATAGTTAACGTGTCACGTTAAGGGGGAGGAGGAGGTCACCAAAATGTGACATTGTATGAAGAGGGGAAGGGGGGGGGGGTGAAAAGCCTTGTGATGTCTCATAGCAAAATGTAAAATATTGCAATAATTTTTTTTACCTAATAATAAATTAAATTTGCTGTTTTCTTTAAATTATTTTATTTTTATTTTTAAAGTATGTGACGTCACACCAATGGTGAGGGGTTTCGAAAGTGTGACAAGGACGGAGGGGGGTCAAAATTGTAAAATTGGTGTGACATAATTTATGGACGACCCCTTATTTATACCTCCTATTTATAGCAGATTGTCATTTTATCTTTTGTATTTAACTAACTATTCCTCGCTACTTTGTCCATGTAATTTTTTCATTGAAATATTTTATTCATTTAACAAAACTGCCTTTTCAGACAACACAAGAACCACTCCATATCGTTGTCACAACAACAGATATCCTCTTTGTTGGCCAATGCATTCTTCTGCACATTTCCCAGGCGTAACACCACTAAGAAAGATTCAGAATATGCCTCATATCCTCATATTAACTTCAATGTGTAAGTATGTTTATATCTCTATGCACTAAATATCCTTGAAATAATATTACTACAATGTTGGCAACCTTGTAATATTATAAGGGTATTAATTAATGCCTTTTTTTTCAGATTGTACGAATGCTCCCCGTCTGATCACATAATTGAGAAACTCAAGTGCATCTGTCACTATTTCAGAAGAGTGTGTACAAAAGGTACATTAAACTGAATTTAATTGATAATTTAGTGCATGAGATTGTGGGATGAAACAATTTAATAGAGAAATGAGCACGTTTTAGATCACATGACTGATGTAAATGAATTTCTTTAGCACCATGTATATTGTTTTTTGAAATGAATTAACTATTTTATTTACTTTAAATGTAGAATATTTAATGTATTGAAGAAAGTATTAATTTATAAAATTGTTGACATACCTAAAAACTATTCCTAATAATAAAAAATATATTAGACTAGTAATGTTCGCGACTTCGACTGTTTGTTTTGTCGTAAAATCCATGATATATGCATTTAGCCATTTCTGACACCAAAATACTACGTAGGAGTTATACAATAGAAATTTTAATTTAATAAAAACTTTCAATTATCATCCTCAATTCCATGTCGATAGTCAATAATTATGCCAATATTTAATTAAATTAATGTCAATAGTTCGATGATGAAGAATAAATGTAATTAAATGTAAAGGAATAATAAATACACGTGATGCTAAAATTCTAAATTATAATAAAATTAAAAATTCCTAACTTTAATAAGTCTATTTTCAATTAAAATTTTAAAAGCTTGGTTCCATGTGATATAGATTTTCTGCTTCTGCTTCTGTAATAAGTATATTGTCTACTATTGAAGCTATTGAATAAATACCTTTATCGGTTATCAAATACGGAACCCTTCCATATAAGCGTGTCTTGGCAGGCTCCTGGCCATTTCTATATACCTTTAACTTTAATCGTTACTTTTTTTTTCTAGTTTTGTATTTTCCATCACAGGCTAAATGCCCGTGCCATTTGAAAGTACTATGTTGTATTGATTGTTGTCTTCACTCTTCATTCCTATCTTTCTTTTAGTCCCTTATAAAAATCCCGTTTGTTACTTAAAAATTTTATAAAATCTAAAATTCGTATAGTTTAACTTAACATTTCAAAATTAATCTTGTGACTTATACTACTACTTCTTTTTGTACTACTACTCGTTGTGGCTTCTACTACTATTACTAGAACTACTTCTACTACTATTAGCAATGTTATGTATAGCTGTTACTAGTTGTCCTTAAATAAATTAAATAAAAAAGTAATGTTCGTTAAGTTCGTAATATAGTTTGTTGCTTCCGTTTGCACAAGCATTAATAAACGTCTTTGAGGGAGCTGTGTAATTATTGAAGTCATACTATAGGTTGTATGTAGACAGTGAAGCTAATCTGTCTAAGTAAGGGACCAGTTACATCCACAAAGGGCTCGTAGTTAATTACCCTGTCTGATATAGCGTTATGTTCACACACGTCTACACGTCCAACTTTGTCGACCTCCGCATCACTAATGCGCTTTGTTTCAGCGCCTTTGATCATCGGTTAATGAATTATTCGTTTACTATGTAATGAATAGGATTATTGAATTAAAGCGTTGGTTATATTCATTGAGTTAAGACGTTGCACAAATATTACGGTCTCTTGTTTAAATTTTTATTTCAAAATGAAGTTTCTTTAAAGTGTTTCGCAAGCAAACTCTATATTGCAATTCAAAATTCCACTTACATCGAATTATGTAACGCAGTTTATGTTTTAGACTATTGCTTTTTTATACGTCCTAAAAATTGATGTACTTTTTAGTGTATTTTCTTCCACATTATTATACTTACTGCACGCTAATTTATACTGAGGTTTACTATAAAGTATCTTAAAGTGCTGTGACGGCTCTGCCTTACAGTTAAAGAAAAATATTAATAAAATTATAAATATTAAATATCTAAAATGTTAATATTAAATTATTAAAATCATGTTAAAATCGGGTACAAGTTCCGTATTTCAGTTTCTAAACTACCCACACTCTAGTATACCCAAATTGTTAAGGAAATTTGGGTATATTAGACACATTAAAGAGTATTAGACAAGTAGAGTTCTTTTTTTCAGTAAAAGACTTCAAGCGTGACAGTGCATCATTTCCTTATGCTAATTAGGAATTGTACTATATAAATATAAAACTACTCGTGAAAAGGACTTCTGAAGCATTAACACTTTTACGCGTAATTCCACTACTTCAAGATAGCGTGTAATCTTAATTTAATTACTATTGCAGTCTATTTTCTTAATGATAAGGAGCTAATGGGCGTAAATACTCTACTTCCAAGTGGGTAAACATTTGTTTGCACTCGGAAACAATAACCGGAAAAACAAAGCTATTCTATGTTTCTCACATATGCTCTACAAGTAGCTTGCTGGCTCACTCGTGCTAATGCACACATATATATATCACTATGGCTTTATTCTCATGAATGTTTTGTTGCTGAAGTTTAAAAAAAAACTCCAATCGTAATAGGAGAAATAGACTGATAATAAGAAGAAAGGACAACGCGGCAGGCCAAGATTGAGATGGAGGAATGACTTGGATCGTTATAATAGAGATTGGCAACGCATAGCCATAGAGAGAACCTTATGGAAAGTGGGTAGAGAGACCCTGCAGTGGGTAAAAATATACTTTAAATATATAATAATGAAAAATAGGGTAGGTAAAACTGAATTACTTTTACATCCAAGTCTATTCATAAAGACTTGGAATTTTATTCGCGAATAACATCAAAGGTGTAAAATGTAGAGACATTCTACGTATTACGTTTATGTCAATAATTCCACAAAGTAAATTTTAAAGCATTACATAGTAAACTTTTGACTTTTCTTATACCTTTAATAAGGAAAATTGTACAATTGCAACACATTAATATTAGCAACATAAAATTTACCTATTTTGAGGAAAAACAATCATAAGCAATAACTTATCATAATATTAATTGTTATTATATATAATCGTAATTTTTTTATATAGTGGCACTATTATTGCCATATAAGACCGCGTTTAGGGTACCTTATAAAGATAACATAAGATCATTGTGACGACTTACCACGCATTTGTCTCGTGCTTAACACTTATAACAATAAATTTTGTTTATGTTATACAAACAACCCTATATTCGAGTTCAGTATTACAAGGATCACGCTGCGATGTTAGTTGACATTTATGTACATCAATAATGTATATGTGACGTAAAAATTGGGGAAGTAAAAGTGACGTAAAGGAAGATTGAAATCCTACACAGCTGTGATAAATGTATTCGACTACATCTGTTGGAACAATTGGAAATAGTTAAACATAACAATGCCGGTATCGGCTTTTTAAATGATCAAATTAACGTCTCAAGCTCGCCATTGCTTAGAATGTTTGAAGGTAGCGCTAATGTAGTGGGGGTACATGAGGTATAAATTGTATGCTGTGTTTTTACTAATAACTTTACGAATAACCTTTGTAGAGTCTATCTCCTGAAGATGCTTCGGCGTCGAAGCGAAACGTGCGTTGAGGCACATCGGAAAGTCAGTGTAGTGAGGGAACGGAATCGGGATTAATGTTATAGGATAATAGAATAGTATATAACCCAACGTTCGGGCAGGATAACTTCCGTCGGGTCCCCTAGTAGTTGGTAACAAGCACGACACTTAAATAACGAATTATTTTTGTTTTGTGTCATTCACATTATTTTAGGAAAGGTTTTAAGTTAAAAAAAAATGGACAACTCAAAAGAATGATATAAAAAATAAATTAGATTTGCCGGATGAGCCAAAATTTGGGCAAGACAACGTCTGCCGGATCCGCTAGTTAGAAATAGATGTACCTACATCGCCATTATTCAAAATATTATATTTAAGAGGGTGAATTTAATAGCCTTTAGTTTATAGAGAAAGTTCGACAAACGTTTAAGTTATACAAAAAAATCATTTATACTTCTATACTAATATATAAAGCTGTAGAGTTTTTATTGTTTGCTTGAATGCGCTAATCTCAGGAGCTACTGGTTGTGATTTGAAAAAATATTTCGGTGTTTGATTGGCCATTTATCGAGGAATATAGGATATACATTATGATGCTAAAATGTAATAATTTTTTTTACCTAATTTTACGCGGATAAAGTCGCGGGTATAGCTAGTTAAATGTAAAAGTTAGTCGTATACAATAACTTCGATCAACAATTTACAATCTTAAGGTTGCAATATAAAAGAAAATCGAAAAATTTCGAATTCATGTCAAAGAAATTAGTTCACCCGTATTTGGAAAAGGCGCGGATCCACCGTGGTGGGCACGATGGGCATCTCCACTACCTTTATAGATTAGACGTCACAACGCCACACTTTCACGGTCTATTGAGATCAAAAGGCTGGTAATATTATATCCAATACCTCACTTACAAAACACAATGTTTCGAAATCATATATTTTATAGAAATATCCTTCGTAAGAATGCACTATATCAATCATAAACAAGTTCATACGCTTATTCGCATTTGGCCAAAAATTGAGTGGGCTGTGCCCACCTTTTTTGACGACTGGATCCGCGCCTGATTTGGTACTGGTATGGAATGTGCAAAATAATATTACTTACGATTTTTCCATTGCATACAATATTATATTTAGAGAATATGACTAACCGAAACGCGGCAGATGACATCATTAGTTCCACTTTAATTTTGCAAAGTAAACTTTCGAGATTCCAAACAATGGAATATCTGACTTGGCTTTTTATAAATATCATCGGTAATAATCGATTACGGTAATCGAAAATAAATAATAAATATGGGATGTCATATACTACTATTGTTTTCTCATCCATTAAACAATAGTATACACCAGCGGTCGGCAACGCGTGGCCCACGGGACGCATGTGGCCCGCGATCCCTATCTTTGTGGCCCGCGCCTGTTTTGTAAACGGCAATCTACTTCTTTTAAATAAATAGTTCATTTGCTATGTACTAAAATTTTACCTCTTTAATATCACTTATAATGTATACTACATGAATATATAATTAGATATCTATTTTTAAATATTTATTTCATAAGTGTGGCCCGCTAAAATCCGATTTCTTGGCGATATGGCCTTTGTCTGCCAAAAGATGACCGACCTCCCAAAGGCTGCCTGGTATAAACCACAAGGCTTGCAGATGCATTGCCGGCCTTTAAAGTGGGGTTTCGGCCACCGGGAACTCACACAAACCGAACGACAGTAATACCGCCACTTAATGCCGATCTTATGTGAGAAAGATGTACTCGTACCCGGAGACGCCGGGCAAATTCGGCTGCAGACCAAAAGATCTGCAAGCGTGGCACTACCTCTAACTAAAATATTATGTTTATTAGACTGAAATCGGTTATATACCTAAAATGTACCTAGTATACAACTTTGAAAAGTAATAAAAAAGAACCTGTTTGCGTAAAATAGACTTTGAGTCTGTTTGGCATGTTTTTTCATAAAATTATTATAGTTATAACGGTGGTTTCAATAAAAACAACGTGCCCCAACTTCAAGTTAAGCATTTTGTTTAATATTAAATGTTAAAAAAGTAAACGGACTAGTTTCAGCGAAACGCGTAACAAAAATAAACAGACGCCGCCCGGGTTGGAAATCAAACTTTATTTTAAATCGCGCGATTTGTTTTTCCAGCCAGCAGCTCTGTTGGTAAAAAAGTGTTGGAAATAAATTAGCTTTCTTCCAAACGTATGCAAATAATTTAAAAGATACTCATTTTTTATGAGATTTCAATTTATAAAGACTTGGAAGAGAAAAAGATCTTTGGTTTTCTACGTTATTCATAAACATTTATTAAACTTTATTCGTATTAGCATCTTTTATTTGCTGCATCATTCATACCAGGTCTTCTTTATTTAAATTAATACACTAAATAAACTATTTCCTCATATAATTGAGCATAGTTGTACCCGGGAGGTTAAGATAGTATTTCCATGGTTTTTGAAAATCTTCGGATTTTTCCTGAGTGTGAATTGCATAAAGATAAGTAAAATCAAAATTATGTTTATAAATATTATTCTGTATTGAAAAAAAAACGCTGTGAACCGTTGCTGGACATAGGGCAGTTGTAAAAATCATTCTCCCTTCTGTCGAACAATGATCTTTCCCGACATCGCGCCGAGAACAAGCATGTCCGTCTAAATTAAAAAAAAGGGTTTCTAAGACTATGAAATAATTGCTTAAAACCTCCAAAAAGGCTGCTAGTAAAAAAACAAGATTCTTAATAGGGGTAAATCGTAAACAAAGCGTGTCAACGACACAGATGTAAACGCAATTTATATTTAATTATGAAGTAAATTTGCAGAATCTTCATCCTTTTAAAAGTCTTGAATTGACGCGTTCCAAGTCGAACGTTCCAGAATCATTTACTATATATTTAAATAGAAGTGCGTAAGTTTCTTCCTTTTCTACTTCTTTCTTTTCTACTTCTTCGAACGCCTCTCAACTACTGGAGGTTGGCAGTCACCTTTTTAAATGCCTCTTTCCATCCGGAAGAGCTCATGGACAGTCTTTATTCCTATCCATTCTCGAACGTTACGTAGCCAAGACTACGTAACGCTCGAGAAGGGACAGGAATCTAGTACTTGCTTTATATATGGTCACTGTAGCTTATAACGACTTTGTACCAAACACCTGTACCAGTTAATACAACTTAGTTACGTTTTAACTTAGCTCTCGAATAGTTTTGATACGTCTCGACGCTTTGGGGCTTACCTAGTTTAGGGGCCAGGGTTATATTAAACTATGTAACATGATTTATATAATAAAAATTACTATTACTATTTTACCGTTATGATATACATATAGCCTTCATCGATCTAACACTCAAAGATTTGTTCAAATCGGACCAGTACTTCATGAGATTAGCGCGTTCAAGCAATCAAACAAACGAACTCTTCAGTTTTGTATATTAGTGTAGATATAGATTAAATAATAGACAAGCGGTGTCCCGCGACTCTTTTCACGTAAAATTGCAAGAATTTGCGTTGACCTCCTTAATATCGAAAATTCCTTTCCTAGCGGATATCTAGTAACCATAAATTCCCTGCCAAATTTCATTATTGTACGTCCTACGGTTTTCGAGATTTCGTGTTAGGTGACCTTTCGCTTTTTGCATTTTTTCACTAAAGGATAATAATTTAAAGGCCAGAGAACGAATAAATATGTGAACGTGGCCTCATTCGCACGAGAGCGTTTTTACCGCGCGTTAAAAAAGCGCTTAAATAGAATATATGAATTCCCGAGTTCCTGTTCACAATACAACGCTGTTATAACGCGGCGTTTTTTTTATCGAGTAATGGTCTATTTCCAAGGCTATATGTACATACATATGCGCCATATTTTTGTAATCGACGACGCTAAAAAAACGCCAACGCCGAGAATTTAACGCAACGTTTTTAACTCTCCTGCTAATGAGGGTATATAGAAGGCTTAGCTCTTAGTTTACGGTTAAAACGAAGACCGAAGTCAAAATTTGCTATCAATTTCGTCTCGAAAAACAGTTTCGGTCAGATTATACATGGCACTTTTTGACGTATGACACTAAAATGGTGGTCATCCATACTTGTTTCTTTAAATATCACCGGCAATAAAATAATCCGTAACAAAATGTATATAGCTGACGATAAGCTATCGACACACAGATACTGAGGTTGTCTATGGTTCTATACCAACATAATAGTATGTTATAGTTATATAGAATTCATAGGAACCGGACTTTATGCGAACTTGAATAAATAAAACCTCAAGGTTTTCTAAATTCATCTGAAACCCAATTGTCTTAAAGTTCAATTTCACATGGCCATGTCCTTGCTGTCACTTGGCCATACCATATACTCGCTACTTTGTCGTTAATTTTTTAGTCCCGTTTTATTATGTAGTCATTTCTTAGAAGAGTTATTAAATCTTTAGGGACTTTAGTGAAATAATTGCATAAAAAAATATGCTTAAACTAATGTAAATCAAGGTAATTTATGAGATTTAGTCAAACATATTAAATATTAATCATCGGCCATTGATGATAGTACTGAAATTTATGTCTTATTTAGTTATATCTTCTAGAAAAAGACATAAAATTTGGATTACCTTGACGAAGTAAAATAATAAAAAGAATTCGAATTGCAGATTATGCAATGCAAAATTTAAAAACAAGTTTGTTTTATGGGATCATTATTATATTTTATATTATATCTATCTATCTATCTATTACCCTTAAATAGGCTTTCATACAAGTCTTCATTTAAAAGACTAATGATTATGCTACCTTTGTACAGTCAATATACTGCAGCCCTTTAATACGATTTAACTGCACAGTTTTTTCACAACTATTTACAGAAACGCGTGTAGCGGTTCTAAGTAATCTATCCGAGAAAGAAAACATAATTAGATAATGTTATATATCTATAACGATTAAAGTTAATCAATTCTGTAATTTCTGGTGCCTTAGAAGGGTTGAGAGTCTGACGCTGCAGTGTCAAATATAATAAGTTTTGCTAGAAACATAATAATCATAATTACCATCGATATAAGCCGTAAAGTGTGGCAAGCAAGCGACAGATGGCGGTAGACTGCGATTCACATGTGCATTCAAAATGTTAATGTCCGTCACCCCCATACGGAAACTGCCCGCGAAACCGTACTTGCACTCAACTATCTTTATCTGTTGTCAAATGTTTAAAAATTAATAATAAAGAATAAATATACATCACATTATATTTATTATATGTACCTCTAGCAGAAAAACAACCTTAACATTTCTTCAACAATATAACATTTCGCAATAATAAAGTCATATAATAACAATTGCGAAAAAGTTATCGACATAACTGCTATTTAATTACGTAGGCATGTTATTTTTGCCAGTAACGTGAATAGTACTGGCAAAAAATAACACTTAAACGTAAACATTAGATTATCGATAGTAAAACGATTTCAATTTTGCATATGGAAAAGTTTTTTTGATTGTCAATATATAAAAAACTATTAATACGTTTTAGTGCCGCAAAAATTAATTTGTTTGTATAATAAGCCATAGTAACTGCTGTTGTAGTTCCAATTAAATAACTTTCAAAAATAAATTGTAAAACGTTAAAAACAACGTATTTATTAATCAAACACAATAATAATTAGGTACATATTCGTTGTTCAATTAATTTTGCCGAATTTCTCTATCGAATTCTTATTATCCCACTTCCAAGTGCTCTCTCTATATCAATCTGTATTGATTGCTGTAGAAATGATAGAAATGACAATATGTTCACCTGATAATTAATTATACGACGACTTAATGCCCGATGAAAGCAGCATACCTGCTAACTGTTCTTAACACAATCTTCATATTATACGTGCATATTTTGCACGACGTCTAAAATTCGGTATTAACAATTTTTTTTATTAGACAATAGTGTCACACTGAAAATGGTGGTATCAAAAAATTACCCGACTGAATTTGTTGCGGGCTCTTCTCAATGCGCGAGGAACCCTTGTAAATTTATCATTTAAGTCGTAAAGTTTATCACCAAATTATTATAATGAATTAAATTATAATAATAATATACCAACGTATGACGTAAGTCAGTCATAAGTGCTTAAAAATAGTCTATATGAATAAGCTATTTTGACTTTGACTGCTGGGGGGCAAAGGACCCACCCCCTTTTCAACCACGCCTTCCTATCCTGGGCTTCTTGAATCCAACAGAATAAAAGAGTCAATAAATAAATAAGACAATTATAATTAATTGTTAATTATTATTGTTTTATTTATTTCAAGCAGGGCATAAATTTCGGTATAGATAGAGCCAAGAGCCAATAATAACCTGGTTTATAACATGCGATATATTCTTAGAAATATTTTCTGCGCCATACAATAAAATCGTATTACCGTACCTGAACAACCCCGCATAACCGATTGTCTCTGTATTTATAGTGTTATGAACAACTACCCTCCTCCATGTATACACTACACACATAAAGATATTAACTAATTGTACAACTAGATAAAGGTAAAAAAAACACCACATTCAAAATAGCAAGATAACAAAACTTAAATATATAGTGACAATATAAAAGCTAATGTTAAGTAAAATAATTTAAGTTCAGTTGTTGAGTTAAATTAAATTATGAGTGAGTTAAGTTAAATTATATTGAGTTAAGTTGATTACATATGTTACACTAAAGCTAATGTTTAGTTTACATAGTGAATATTAGTATCTATTCCTAAAATAATATAGTACACTTATATCCTGGAGGTGTTAGCGAAATCACTGAGATACGGGTTAAATTCTACATAATACACCCAGACCCGAGACGGGAATCGAACTCACTGCCTACGGAGCAACCAAAGCCAGGGTCACTGTCAACTGTGCCAACGGGCCAGTTAATTAAACGTATCACATAGAACTCAATTATTCCTAGTGCTTAAAAAATTACGCGATGTGTACACAGTTTAGTTTGTATATTGGTGCCGGAAAATCTAAGTGTAATGTAATGCAGGTAAAAGCCCTGTAGATAGCTTGTTATTATTATCAATGCCGGCTTTCTCGTTATCAGTGTACCCGCGGCGCCGGCCCGTGTCGCACGTGCTCCACAGACCATGTGACGACTTGGTGGTTTG
This sequence comes from Charaxes varanes, assembly GCA_024363005.1. Classification (NCBI taxonomy): domain Eukaryota; kingdom Metazoa; phylum Arthropoda; class Insecta; order Lepidoptera; family Nymphalidae; genus Charaxes; species Charaxes varanes. Next base: position 314,078 of record JANCMC010049048.1, on the reverse strand, counting down.
TGTATATTCTACAATCAGTAAACGTGCAATAAGTGCGTCCGTTGAACAGTCTTTTACACGTGGATTGATTGCGTGCGTCGCGTCTAGACGTAATCAAAACATCGCGAAAAGTACATATGAACTCGGTGAAAATGTGAGTTTATTTGATAATTAACTTTTTTTAAAGTTTTTAATTACTTATTTTTTTATCACTTTATTTTCGAATATTTTAGAAGAACATATATCAAAAATTTATCCATCAAACTCTGTAATTTCATATTTCTAATTTGCTCAAAGGACAAGTTGAGCTACTCAGAGATAACAATGTTAGTATTTTAAAAACCAAAATTGAATAATTTATCTTAAACTTATTATTTTCTTGCTGTTTTATATTTTTAAAAGGTGTGCTGATAACTCAATTTCCTTATTTTTATAAAAGAAACACTAAGCTTTACAAATAAAAATGCGGAGAGTTTGAAAAACTTCCGAGATTATAGTGGTCATAGGGATGCATAACTGTGTTTAACACTTTATATACAGGACTATACAGGACTATATGACACACGGACGTTTGTTCCTAAGGTAGACAACTTAATGCCTGTGTTATAGGTAACAGCCGACTGTTATACACAAATATTTTTTTTTTAGATATACATACGGATAATACACCCAGACTCGAGGTGGGAATCGAACCCACGACCCCCGGAGCGGAAGGCCCCATCCATCACCCAGCAGCGGTAAGAGCTACATAACCTAGCAATCTCGGCTCAAATCCCGGCCACTGATTGAGCTACGTCCTCCTCCAGTCTTCTTTATTTTTATGTATCTTTATCAATTTAACCTTCTACGATACGATACTAGTTTCTAAATCGTAATTATAGTATAATTGACAGTTTCTTTTCTTGAAAAGAAAAAACTTATTTCTAAAAGGCCGGCAACGTAACCGCATCCATGAGCGTCGGTAGTCGCTCAAGATATATCTCTAATTTTATATATAAAAAATCTGGGATTATATTTATTTTAATATGACAATCTATCTGTCATCCTTTAACCGCCCACCGCTGGGCGGCATCCCTTTGTTTCTGCCGCTCTCCCCTATCTCTTGCAACTCGCATCCAACTACAAGGGGCATAAACACTATCCATATCTAAAAGTTTTAAGATAAATACGCAACTTCATAATAAACTCCTCTGCCTCAAAATAGGAAGGGATTTACCAAATTCAACAAGTGTTTAAGAATTATTTTTTTACACTAACTGATCACTTAAAATCTGATGAAACTTTTGCTCGCTTGCTCCTTTATTTGAAAAAAAATTACCTTTTTTGTCCCCTAGGAGTGAGACTGGCTCAAGACCAAGGATCCTGTTCAAGAGCTCAAGGATCCAAGTGCGACCATCGCTGCACTTCAGAGAGGGATCCTGTGTGCGGTACCAACGGAAGGACATACTTAAACCGATGCATGCTGCAAGTGGAAATATGCAGGTCAGTTAGTTGCATCTGTAATGTAGAAATAACCAGGCCTAGCAAGAACATTTTACTTACTTTTACGTTCGAAACCAGACGTATTTAGTAAGTAACCCAACGGTCGGCAGGACGTCTGCCGGGTCCATATACAGTATTATATAGACCCAGACTCGAGGCGGGACACGAACCCATAAACCATAAAGACAGTTTCACTGCCAATAGGTCAGCTAAAGATTTTCTTAGCCATAACATCTATCGATATCTAAAAGTCACAGGCGTTTTACTTAGTTTTTTCTTGTTACTATTTTTAACTGATTTCAAAAAAGAGGGAGGCTGGGAGTGTGGGACTCTCCTGCTGAATACCGGAACACCTACTAAAACCAGGATTACCTCCCTTCGTCACGATAAGAGTCGTCAAACATCACTTGGACTCAGAACTCTGGTTTATATTGATTTGGCTAAATTTTTTGACCGTCTAGAACAGTTTTTCCAAACGTGGACCCACGCAACACAGGGGGCAATTTCGATAGTTAAGGGAGGCAATTTAAAAATGGACTCGGCATGCTTTGGCTTTGGGCTATTTAAATGCAATGCTAGATATCGGTGACAAAATTTTCAATAAGGCATATTCTTAAAAATTATGCAGGGGCACAAAAAATTTTAGAAATTTTAAGGTGGGGCATGGCCTAAAAAAGGCTAGGAAATACTGCTCCAGGGTCACCCTTGGCAACGCCCTTGTTTCTTAGTCCTGTTTATCTTACAGAGTCGGCATCGGCCTGTCGCATTTGGGCGCCTGCAACAACATCAGCGCTCACCGAGAGAACTGCCCCGTGGACTGCTCCCAGGCCCCTCTGGACGGACCCATCTGCGGGTCTGATGGGAACGTGTACAAAAGCACGTGTCAGATGAAGCTGCTCACATGCGGGTTAGTACTATGATCAAATCAAATTCTTTACCAGATTTTCATCAAAACTCTATTGACGACAGGTCTATTGGCGACAATATACCTGTCGGTGATAATGGATCGATCCCAGTAGACGACGACCATTTTATAGGGACAGGGTTGTAACAGTTGTTGACGAATTATGAAGGCTACTTGGTTATGTGTGTAAAATATTAATGTCAGTTAAAGTCTATACATCAGGGGCCATATCATCTAACATTTTCGAAAGGAGTACGTATAAGTAATGATTGTGGCCGCAGCCACAGATAAGCACACGATCGACGCTCAGGAGTATAGCCAGGTACCCGCCGCGGTTGAATAAGGTCATGGTGGTGGTGATGATGTTGACGATTTATTGTTATCGGAATTACTCGTAAATAATGGGAACTACTAATTATACTTCATTTTTAGGGTTCCGTACCTCCAAATGCAAAATGGAACCTTTATAGAATCACTTCGTTGTCTGTCTGTCAAGACCCTTTTTTCTCAGGAATGGGAAGACCTAAAAAGTTGAAATTCATACTAAATACTGAAATCTACGGGCCCTTGAAGCTGTGGAAAAATCCACCCTCCAACTGAACACAATCAAAAGATATGGCCGTTTATGTCGCTTTTCCCGTACATTTACAAGGAGAACCCAACCCTATAGGGTACTTCCCGTTGACCTAGAATCAGTTTGACCAGAAGCTACATCTTGTAGCACAAGTAAAGAAAAAAACCGAAAACTAAATTTGTTATTGCACCGATGTCTTGTTGTCTATCTGTATGCCTGTCTGTCAATACTCTTTTTCTCAGAAACACAGAGAGGTATAAAGTTGAAATCAATACCAAGTACTTCAGTACTCCCTTGAAGCTGTAAAACTCTCAACAGTCTAAATAAACGCAATCAAAAGATATGACCATTGATGTCCCATTTTCTATAACATTTGACAAGAGAATCAAAACCTGTTGGGTACTCTGATGGCTATACCTCATAACAAATTTCAGACAAGGAGTAGTGAGAACTAGTAAGAAGCATTGCCAGACAACGAGGCACTGTCGAGAGTCCTGTTGGAGAGCATCCAGGCCCACATGTGGCTCCGATGGGAAACTGTACGCCAACGCTTGTAGGATGAAGGCAACTAACTGCGGGTGAGTCACACAAAATACATTAACAAGTAATAGATAGCGCCACTCTTATGCCGGAGCCCGGCGTATCTCAAAGTGTTTGTACATTTTTGTCCTTGAAAACTTTACGCAGCTCCACAAAATCTCCGGCTACACTACATGATCGTTCAAAAGAAACTATGTCTGGCTCCGACATTACAGTCCTTTTGGTCTGCAACCGAATTGATTTCGCACGTCCGAGTACCAGTACCTCTCTTACATAAGTTTGGCGTGAAGTGACGGCTATGCTGTCACGTCAAATGCTGGTTGTCGCGTCTCGTTCGATTTGTGAGAGTTCCTAAAGCAATACAATGCATGAAGCTGTGAAATTAATTACCACTGCAACAACAACAATAAACAAATATATGTTTTTTAGAAAATGATTAAAATATAAGTAGATTTTGAGTTTAAATTCATTTCCAGTAAACACGTTTTCGAAGTTCCAATGGCGTTCTGCGTGTCCCAAGAAAGAACTTCAGGCGGTGATTCCTGCCCTACCGACTGCTCTGATCAGAGAGAGAAGCTGGTCTGCGGATCTGATGAGAACATCTATAGAAATGAATGCGAGATGAAAATGCTTAACTGCGGGTAAGTGGAAATTAACGTGTACATAGACGCGAATCAGAGGGCCTAGAACGAACAGTCTCGATAGTTTTACTTACTTTTACGTTCGAAACGAAGCATCAAATAAAACTTTGTGCTTCCATTTTAAAACCGCGTGGTTCCCGCCTAGTCTGAACAAAGATTAAATCCTTAACATGATTTTTTTTTTCAGAGCAAGCAACAGAAAGCTAGTCAAGAAAGTGGATATGGAGAAGTGCAAAGGGAAGATGAGCAAGTGTCTTAAAGTAAAATGTCCGGCTGAGTCCGATCCAGTGTGCGGGACTGACGCGAACGTGTACACAAACCCTTGCTTGTTGAAGGTCGCGACTTGCCTGTAAGTGTGTTTAATACGGTTCTGCCATGTTTTGTATGCCACAAGCAGGCGGTTCACCTCTTTATAATTGAATACCAAAGCCAGTGGCAGATTACCTTATAGGCCAAGTAGGCCCGACTCTAGAGCGACAAAATTTAGAGCCCGCAAAATTTGTTCTGTTTTTTTTTTTGTAGTAGACGCGTCTTCTGTGAACCCATCCAAACGTTTAAAAACTCAATTTAGGATCAATTTACATCCCGATAAAATAACACGCATGGGCCATTACAATTTTTATTCTACTGGATCTTTCTTGACTAGTTTAAACCGTAAAGACCCCATAAAAAAACTTCTTTTACATATTTTAACTTGTTCTTGCTTAAACTCATGATGTTCCTGCGGAATCCAGTTCTTTAATATTATTTTTAAATGAATATTAACAATACTTTTTGCAGTGGGTCGTGGCCTAATCAGTGGTCAGCATTCGAGTCGATCACTAGGTTAAGTTGCTTTTGCTGCGACCAGCTGATAGATGGGTGACCCATTCTATCACTGATTCATATTTAATTGGAATCGTGTTTTGAATTTGTACTGCAATATCTAAATCTCCCGTGCCATAAAAGTGTAGCATTAGGCCTATTGTGCACAAATAGTTATTGGAGGTAGAAGAGGAGATAATACGTATAAACGATAGGCAGCGAATATATACGAGTGGGGTATCAAATGAAAGAATCCGATTTGTGTATTACAAAATTGGGTATTTGAAGAGGCTGGGTAGGGAGGTGTGTTATGGGGTAGGGGAAAAATTTACTGAATCCAATAGATCAATGGTAGAAGGGATGGACTGGACCGGCAAGATACCTTCCCGCTGGGTCGACACCGGCTTCCCGCTGGCGAAACTATAAGGGTTCCTAGTAGTAATACGGAACCCTCAGAAGCTGTGTTTGAAGCCTCGCCTTTATTTTATCCAATAATAAACCACACGATGGGTTTGAATGAAAAAATAAGTGCAAAACGCCGAATAGAAAATCTATACGCAGTGCATGACTGTACCAAATTTTAAGCACTTATGTTCACAACTGTAGAAGTTAGGGCAGATAGACGGACGGACGTACAGAAGCTATAACAGTTCGTCGTAGGACTACGGAACCCTAAAAAGGTTATACAGCAGTCGAGTGAATGAAGTGCTCGGAATCTATGCGTCAATCGGTTGAGTGAGCTAATGACAGTAATTGGTATGCAGCCGCACCGACACTGCAGTCGTCAGTCACGGTGTCGCGTAATTGACTGCTGATTTCAATTATTGCACATCGGCAAGTACACGAATTCCCATCACACTCCCATCACCATACCGTGTAATAGTCGTAGACATTCACTCAAAATGTCGTTGGCAGCTCACTCGCAGCGAATTTACGACGCTGAAGACGACCAATAAATGCAAATTTTATTGTTTATGGGGGATTTAATGGCAGTGAACTCTTTTACCGGGACATTAAAGTGGCCCTTGCAATGTGAACGGGACAAATCCAAGCGAAGTATTGACATGTGTATTGCTAAAGAGAGTAGAGGCCAAGATGTTAGATCTGTTGAAAAAGGAAATAAAATCCACATTGAATGTAACAATGAGAGGAATTATAAAGAAAGAAGAAGCCATACTTCACTAAAGAAAATATATCTAACTTTGTATTGAATTCGATAAACCAATACACAGTATTAAAATGTGTATTAAAAAGACCTTATTAGAGAAAGAAATTTAAAATATATATATAACAAGGCACTGTCGCCAAGTGAGTTACCTGTCCTAAATTTTAATAGGAATTGTGTGCATACCTGACCGACGACGTCGCCATGGCGTCTCGGTGAGGTAGGGCTCTATAAAGAGACGAGCCTATATTTAGGCAAGACGTCGCTAGGGTCTGGTAGTGTATTATTAAAAAAACAACTCTTTTTGACTTCTTTATTAGATCCGCAATTAAATTTTTCCACAAATATGTTCACATACAGTATATTCCTTAAATATTCTACGGAAAACTTTGAATGCGGATTTGATATATCTTCCTCGAACACTTAACAGCCAATTGTTACTCGTTGCCTTTTCTCAATATCAAGTATTGTCCGCTGGTTGTTTGATGTAAGCAGGGTGGGTTATGGTTGTGGAATATTGAAGCTGCCAATATATTCCCGCTGACATCCAATTTAACTTTCGCCTTGCAACCTTTGCTCTTTTTCGAACAGTACCTTTCTTTCTTTTTTTCTTTCTTTCTTTCTTTCTTTTTTTCTTTCTTTCTTTCTTTCTATACGCAACGGGTGACGTCAGTCGCCAGTGATAGATTGGGTCACCCATCCATCACCTGGTTGCAGTACGACCTCCTCAAGACATACCTGACGATTTTTTAAGTTAGATGATAATTTCAGGGCATCCACTAGGTTCTCCTTAGGAATGAGGTGATACCCAATTTACATGACTTATTGATCAGGTAGTTGTCCAATTTCAAGTTCAAGTTCACTTAGGGTTGCTTGATGGTGATTGATGATGATAGATCTTCGCGTAACCATAGTAAAACATCAATTTAATTTATATACAAAGATATAATTTATGAATGTGTGTACATAGATGAAAGTACGAGTCTCGCTCTACATGGCACTAGCTCTGCGGACGTTGATGACGGTGCTAGATGAATTTGCATAATTTTATTCTGATTAAGTATGCTGTGCTGGCCTTTTTAGAGTCGACGAATAAAATTGGTTTGGTTTTGTTAATGTTTCTTGAAAAGCTTCGCCTGTTAGAACTTCGTAAGAATGTAGCTAAGTTAAAACTGACAAGGATCTAAGCACCTAAGTACGCAAGGGATGAAAGAACTCGACATCGCGTCTTCGCCAGTGAACATCAATCTATGTTTAAACATCTATCTATTTAAATCAAAATATTCAATATGGTCAATGGTGTTAGCACAAAGTATTGTAATATAAAGTTGGTTGATTTACCCTTTTAACACTAAAAACTATGAAGGCTGCTTATCTATCTCAACGTGCCCTATTCTGAAACCCTAGACTCTGCCATTGGAATTATACCTAATGGAGACTCGTTAAAAATATTTACGTAGCCAGCCCGCAAAATTTATTTTTACAAAACAATAGAGCAGTAGTGATTATGCACAGACGAGTGGTCTCACCGCGCGGCGGGAGGGTGCACTGCAATAAAAATGTATAGGGCCGTGCGGGAGGCGCGCAGCCCTCGCTTTGACATCATTACAATTATTGCTGCATTGCCCCACCCCTGTCTTGCCGCCGCAAAATCGTGAACGCGTGTCTCTGAATGCTCCCGTATTTGTCTAAGGGATTTTACTTTTCATTTCGTTGTTATTGTGCCGTAGAAGAGTTTTGGTCTTATTCACAATAAGAACGCTTTTGTTTGGACGTTACAACAAAATAAATATAACATGTATTTCCTCTATGACTATCAAACTAACCTCTATTTCTTTTATGCTTTAATAAACAATCTTCTTCTTAGCTGTATTCGGTCGTAAGTATTCGTATATTTAGGTAGGGTGTTTTTGTTCTACTTAATTATATCTGAAATATCGAAACAACGAGAGACAGAAAGAGAATGTAATGTATTAAACAGAATAATGAAATGTGGATTTTAAATCTCATTTATAGAGCGAATTAATACAGGCCTCAGATCTGATTAATTGATCATTACTCTATAATAATCTTCAAATCTTAACGCGAGTAACTGAAATCATACTTTTTATATTATTAGAAAATTAAAGTCTTCAGCGAGAGATTTTCGTTATTGCATAATCTTATAAGTGAATGAAATACTTAAATGACACACGGACGTCTGTTCCTAAGGTAGACAACTTAATACCTGTGTTATAGGTAACAGCCGCCTGTTATACACAAGTATTTTTTTTTAGAAATATATAAAGACGTATGTATTTATATATTTCTATATATGATATGTATATATGAATAATACACCCAGATCCGAGGTGGAATCGAACCCACGACCCCCGGAGCAGAAGGCAGGGTCACTGCCCACTGCGCCAACGGGCCAGCCAAATTAATTAATATTGCATATTATAAAAAAAATATTAGCATTCGCATACCTTCGTCTATATGAACTACAATTGTGCCAAATTTCATACTCCTCCGTCCGCGCAATTTTCGTAAAATGGTACCAAAAATTTTTGCTTTACGTATTAAGATATAAATGAGTCATTATTTTTCTTGGTCATCGCATCCAAACGGATGGAATATTTTCTATACAATATTTTTTAATAAAGTTGAGATCAATTTTTATAATTATATTACATTAATTTTCAATGTTATTATACCTTTTGGAATATTTTATGTACTTGGGCATGTTTGTATTTGTAAACGGAGGGAGGAGACTGGCTTCTGCAACACAGCTTTGCTAGGCGTATCTGCTTGCCTCCTCGTGGTGCAGATGTCCATAGGAGTCAGTAGGCACTTGGTTGTCTGCTGCCTGTTCTTTTGCCCCTTTTAACATAAAAAAGTCCCTTCAATTTTATTTATATGTATAAATTAATGTGGAGGGTCTTCTGGCAACGGCATGCGTCGCCACGCTATGTTCTCTTATAGTATGTAAGACGGTAAGACCAAATGCAGCGTGGTGACGTATCAAGACAATATTCTCGATATAATATTCTCGTTGTCCATTCTGTCATATTCCCAAACTTTTGTTAAAAGTGGTTACACCAAGATCACCACATGATCATCTGGGTTGAGGATTTAATATTAATGGTTCAGTCCACCCCATGGTAGACACAAGTTGCCTATTAGAAAAAATCTTAAAAAATATTTTTAAAACATGTTTAAAATTTCGCTAATTCTTTTAGCTTTTACCCGCGCCCGCACTCGTGGTTATGAAGTGTTGTCTATGCCCCAGGAAGCCATTTTTTTTTAAATGTATAAACGCCAAGAACACAAAGTTCTCACCGCTAATTAAATTGAATGTATAGATATTAGATAATTAATTCATAGACAGTATATCTTCTAACGCTTACGTGGTCATACTTAATGTGATTTTATGGTCTATGAAATATTATACATTCACATTAGGAAGGTTTTATATGTTACAACCGTAATAATATTTACAAAATATAGCTAGACATTTTATAAGCGACTGGTTTCATATTTGGGGATATTAGCTGACTGATAAAGTTAAGGTAATATTTTTTTATGGGATGACTGATGGTTTTTGCTTACATTATAATTTATTTTTTAATAAATAATTAATATTATTTAAATACATTTGGGTTATATGTGCAATTAGAGGTAGCGCCATACTTGTAACCGAATCGGGCCGGCACGTCCAGGTACCAGTACCTCTTTCTCACATGAGATCGGCGTGAAGTGGCGGCAATGCTGTCACGTCTAGTGATGGTGTTGTTCGAAACACGGAGGCGGTCGGATATTAGGAAACCAGTGTTAAAAACACTTAAGCGACTGATTAAGCTACGAGCAGATATACGGAGAAAGTCGGATATATGAAAAACCGGAGTTCCAATGGTTCACCCATTTATTACCCTTATGTTTCGGTAAATACTGCGTAAGAAGAACTTAGCAATCGACTCAAATGCCGGCTACTGTTTGACTCATTTTCTTTATGCTAATTACTCAAACAAATTGATTGCAGTTTGCTATAATAGGTATTATTTCTATTCTAGATACGGCAGGAAGAACACCTTCCTTGTGTCGATAACTGGTGTGATCGTCACCGGATTCGCCATCGCTTTCTCCCCTAACTACCTAGTCTTCACAGTTATCAGATTCTTTTTGGGGGTAGCAACTGCTGGAACTATGGTCATCTCTTTCGTCATCGTTATGGAAACCGTTGGATCCGACTACAGAGAAGTGTGTGGTACCCTTTTCCAGATTCCATTTCTCATCGGTCACGTGACGATACCGCTGTTCGCTTATTTCTATAGGAATTGGGATACGTACAGTCTGGCGTTGGCGATCCCACCACTAATATACCTTGGGTACTTCTTCGTTCTATCCGAATCGCCAAGATGGTTGGTGACTGTAGGAAAAGTTGAAGAGGCCACGAAAATTGTGACTAAAGCAGCGAAGATGTAAGTATGAATGATTTAGAAAAACAGTAATACCGAGTACTTTAGGGTTTGATTTACTGGGGTTAAGGACAAGGGAATTAATTGAAGACCATTTTGCAATACAATGCGACCTACATTAATTGTTTGTACAACGCCATTATATTCACTTGTCTTCAATCCTACTAATATTTTTTTTTAATTAGAGGTAGCGCCACGCTTGTAGCCGATTTGGGCCGGCGCGTCCGCTTTCTCACATGAGATCGGCGTGAAGTGGCGATTGATATTGTTGTTGCGTTTCGTTAGGTTTGTGAGACATCCCAGTGGCCTAAACTTCTCATTAAAAGCCGGTAACGCATCTGCTAGCCTTCTGGTTGTGCAGATCTCCATGGGCGTTAGTAGACACTTAGGTACCTGCTGCCTGCTCGTTTGCCCCTTGTAACATAAAAAAAATGAAAGTTTGTACACATGGATGTATGGATGTATGTTTGACGCTCTTTTACGGAAAAAATACTGAATGGATTTTTTTAAACTTTACAATAATATGGTTTATACATCAGAATAACAAATAGGCTATAAATTATAAATATATTGTGTAAATTGTCCAACATATAATCTGGCGTGCGCTGCACAAAGTGTAGAGTAACAAGTATATAGTGTATGAAGGAAATGTTTATCTTAAATAGTTCTGCAAGAAAGCCCGCGACAGCATATATCTATCTTTCATGTTTAAGCCATCAACGACAAAATAGTGAACCGTTATGGATCAGGAAAGGGAAAAGAAACGGGAACGGCGACAATATTATAGGATAATAGAATGTAGTAAATAGTAAGTAACCCAAGGTTAGGGCAGGACGGCATCGGATCCGTAAGTGAATAATACATATTTTGTAGGTCATCTGCATATAAGTGAAACCTAGGTCCCTATCTTGTAAACTACCGCCGACACAAGCTGTAACTACGGCCTAATTCTGGGGATTAAAACGTGAATTTTACGTCCAATGTAAATGGGCAATACCACTTTTGTATGTCTTTAAGTTACAATTCCATGCTACTAAAATAAATCATTATTTTTATGCAATCTACTCCGAAAAATATTACACGAGGAAAATCGCAGCGATAATTTGGAGACCAAGAGAACAATGCCGCTCACTAGCACGGAGAAAATACACACAATTCAGCGCGGTACAAAAGTTCTTTTAACTGCTGTGTGGAAATGTGAAAATGGGATTGGCTGAGTGTCGTTACAAGTGTTGAGGGCGCTTCACATAATTAGCAGGCAAGCATTCATTCTGTCGTCTAACAAGTCTTGTATTGTTTCCCAGTAATGAGCAGTGTGGAGCGGCTGTAAGGCCGTAAGCGAACACCCAATTATCAGTGTTACTAACCTAGAGTAATACCGGAGCCAGACATAGCTTTATTTGAATAATTATTTCAATGTTCATGGCCGGGGATTTTGTGTAACTGCGCAAAGTTTTGTAGAACTTTGTAGTCTTCAAGGACATAAATGTACAAACATTTTGAGCTATGTCTGGTTCCGGCATAAAGATAGAGTGAAGTGTAGTAAAGATGAAATAGACGGTATTATATTTTTTTTTGTATATAAGAAGGGACAGATAGGCAGGCGGTTTATTCGAGTGACTGCCGACGCCCATAGACAATTGCAACTCCAGAGAGCTCACAGACACCTTGCCGGTCTTTGATGAATGATGATGCTCTTTCTTGAAGGTCCCTAAGTTCGGAAATACCGATGCTGATAACTGATTCCACGGGGAAATTGTGCGAAGTAAGGAGTTCCTGGAGAATCACACAGTTGTGGATTTCAGGACATCAAGTAAAGAAAGTAAAAATAGAATCATTTGATACAGTACAATGAACATGTAGCGTACAGTACAGTAGAAAAAGACAGAGTCATTTACTTTTTTTTATATAGACCAGACTGACTGCAGAAGTGCTCTAAAAACCACAGCCAAATAATGCTATTTATGAGTGTGATCATTTTTCATCCGTAAAATTCGTACATTAAATATAAAGCGTACATTAGAAGATTTCTCATTTCTAAAATAGCAAAACACTACAATCAAACAAGAATATTCGTATAGTGTTGTGTTCCTGCCGATTTGCGTTAATTTGGGTTTTGGGGACCTTTTAAAATAGATAAAAATCATAAACAGATTCTTTAATTGTCCACAGTAACACTGATGGATAAACTTATACTCATATACAACAACACCAACGAAACAATAACGTGTAAAATAAACAGTTCCTACCCTTATAATTCTTTAAATTAATTTTACTACGTCCAGAAGTGGATTCATGTGTGTATTGTTCGCATAAGTAAAATGAATATTAAAAATATATTAATAATTAAGTATAATTAGTTATTAATAATTATTTATAATGTTTAGGACTATATACTAAAATTATGCTACTCGTATGAATTATTTTTTTCATTGTACCTTGTTATCGTAAGTTTACGTCCGGCTCAAGAAATTAAAATGTATAGAGGACACACTCCCTACATGACGTCAGATGGCAATCGGTCATCTTAACTCGCCCCACAGCCACATCCTCTGCAATCTAAGCGGACCCTGGTATTAGGACCGGTACAAAGCTAGGCAGAAAAAAATACTGTATTATACAACGACACGAACGTCCGACAATTCTGAGCGTCCGTAAAAATTGTTTTATCTCTAAACCCCGTTACAATTTGTGCCAACAAATAGTAGGAATGTCAGTTAGTCGGTCAGTGTGTCTTAAATATAGATAGACACGTGAGAAATCGTCTATATAAAATCGGTCGGAAGTAATACATACGTTTTGTACAGAGAAAAAAGTTTTTGGTGTATCATATAACTGTCACATGACATTGAAACGGATATAATCTGTTTTTGGTGAGTCATGAAGTAGTTTCATAATAGATAGATTGTTTATGTCAAACTAAACTTATTTTTAGGGTTCCTTACCTCCAAAGTAAACAAAAGCACCTTTATAGAATCACTTCGTTGTCCGTCTGGTCAAGACCTTTTTTCTCAGGAACGTATAAAGGTAAAATTAATACCAAATACCGAGGTCTGCGGTCCCTTAAAGCAGTGGAAAAATCAACCCTATAAGTGTACGCAATTAAAAAACGTGGCTGCTTATGTCGAATTTGCAATCGCTAATTAATGGGACATTTGCAAAAGAAACCAAAACCTATCCTTTCCGTTGACCAAGAATCATGAAATTTGTCAAGAAGTTTTTTTTTTATCTTTTAGAAGATCTTTTAGCACAATTATAGGAAAAAATCCGAAAACTCCAAATTTGTATCTGTTTGTCTACCAGTCTGTCTGTCCGTCAAGGCTCTTTTTCTCAAAAACGTGTTGAGGTATAAAGTGGAAATTAATACCAAATATTGAGATCTACATTCCCGCTTTTCTCGATTCGATCTCGATTTCTCGATCTCTTTAGGTATAAAGAAGAGCGAGCGTTCGTTTACACTTAAAGAGATCGAGAAAGAATGATCTTGTTTTAGCTCCAACACCAGGTTCGCTTGGTTAAACTCTAAACCCACATTTAGACATCAGTAGGTATGTTTGATAGCACGTTCATATGACATATAGTATACTAATTCGCGTATCAGCGTACTAATTAGGACGGCGCTTTATGTTTTTTCTATGTATTGTTGAAGATGGCGCCAATGCGCGGCGAACGCGGCGGGTCACCGGCAAGGGGCGCCCGAGCATCTCTTCCTCTACCGCGCCGCCTCATCCGCCAGATAGCGCGGCACGTGGCTTCCAGCGGCCGATCCCTGCGACGGCTAGAGGTCTCCGGACGGGTCATTGACAACTTCGACGACCTGGACGACGCCTCCGACGAGTCTGACATGGAAATCTTACAACCGGCGTGAGTTTAACACTTCAATCGTTGATAAAGTGCCCTTTTCTACGTGCGACTTACCCATTGACAAAAGATCGACTGGTCCATATAAGAAGGTTCGACTGGTCCATTGACGCAACTTGGACTGAACCAATGCAGTAAGTTCATCTCGATGGTCCCTATTAACAATGTCGGTTCTGCAAAAAGACAACTTTACAGTAGAGCAGTTCAAAGTTAATTTTGACGATAAAAAAACATTTTTCCTGGAGAAAAAATTCTAATACTAGACTCAGATTAGGGCAGCTTATGACTAATGATTCTTACTAGGGTAGTTTGCACTGATATAAATCCTAACAAATTTTTGTTCTGTTTGGTTTAAATATTACATATATCAAGTGTAACTACAAAAATATGTCAGAATGTTTCATATTTTGATAATATAAATCAATTAAATTAAAGACATATGTATATCACGTGACACCGAATAGCACTCGCACTCCCATGACGTCACTTCTTGCTAAACAAATTGTCGTTGCTAACGTAGGCTCCACACTCACACGTCACACACTCAAGTACAGCTGTTTGTTTGGCACGACGTTACGTCAAAAGGACGCTTTGATAGTTCAGGGGTTTTTTTGCGATAAAATTTAATTGGATTTATAAAAAGACAAAATTAACCAGGTAAAAGCTTGTTTTTCGCTGAAATATTCATATTTTCCGTTTAATTGACTGTGGGACATCTAGTAGCATATCTAGTTTTACATAAATAGTTAACTAGCTTACTGAATGGCAAGTATCACCCATCCGAGCGCTTATTGGTTATAAGGCTTAGTTCGAGGGGAAAGTGAAAATAAAGTTATGTATATAAGAAACATATTTATGATATTAGTAACGAGTTCAGGGAACAAAAATACTTACAACGCCATTCTCGATATACTCAGTGAGCATGACGACAAGACGGGAGTTCTGCTCCCACACCATCCTCCAGAAATCAGTCACCGTATTGCGAAGAGGTCCCTGTGCTGCTATGTAGTAGTTACGAATGTTTCCAGGGCCCTAAAAGAATACGTGTACATTTAAAAAATGATAAAAAATAAATCATGCCTCGTACGGTTTAGCTCAAAATAAGGGACCTTCAAGAAAAGAGCATAATTAGTCGTCAAAGGACGGCAACGCATCTGCGTGTCTTCTGGTGGTGCAATCGACCCTGGGCGTCGTTAGTCACTCAGATGAATAAATACTAAATATATAAAAATCAATTATTCTTCTTTAGTCTCGCTAGAATCCAAAAATGCCATTAAAACTTTTTGTTTTCTTTTACCCATATTTCAGCGTAGATTTAAAAGAAAAGAAAAGTCGAAGGATTGTTGAAAAATACTAAAAAATGCAGAAATGGTCGCTACTTCCTATTTCTTCAAATAAACTTTTGACTGAACTGCCATGTAAAATTATTATTTCATAAAACATACTATGTCACGTTTTATGTAAAAAGATATAAAGGAGATTGGTTAATTAAGTATAGCAGACAAGCCAAAATATAAGACAAGGCGAGCAAGACAACGTCTGCCGAGTCCACTAGTGTAATATAAAAAAATTATATAAAAAGGGGGGAATGATATACACCAACTATCAGCCTAAATCCTTCCTCTTCTCGAATATATGAGAAACCTTAGAAAACTATCATTTCTTCTTCTTCCTAGCTTTATACTGGTTAAATACCAGGGTCCGCTTAGATTGTAGAGGGTGTGGCTGTGGGGCGACTTAAGATAACTGATTGCCGTCTGACGTCATCCTCGGAACCCCCACGATCTCTACAACCTTACGACTAATATCACAAAGTGACATTTTCTCTAGAAACTTCTTACCTCGCACAATTCCCCTGTGGAATCAGTTGCCAGTTTCGGTATTTACGAACGGATACGATTTAGGGACTCTCAAGAAAAGAGCATACTCATTTCTCAAAATCCGGCAATGCATCTACGAGCTCTCCGGTGTTGCAGTTGTCCATAGGCGTCGGTAGTCACTAAGGCGATTACCAGCTGCTCGTTTGCCCCTTGTTATATATAAATAATAACTAATTGTGAAATGAATATAAAATAGGTGAATGAATGAACGAATGAATGAAATAATTAATGAATGAAATAAATGAACAACACAACAATATATTTGTACTCGTATTTTGAAAGTATACCCACATTCTTAGACACGACGATCTTCTGGAATTGCTCTCTGGTGATTTCCTTCTGGTCTCCAGCGGTTTGCCTGAAAAGCTGCTCCAAACGGTCCACGCTCAACTTGTCTATGCCCACGCGTGGTCTGAACAGAAATGAAGGTTGATATTATCAAATTTTATCGTGTCACGCTTTTAATCAATGCTAATGCAACCCGCGTGACACTAAAATGGGTCCGCTGCGGGCCCAGCACGAACATTTTCGTCCTAAGTAAAGTAGACTCAACGACTTACATGTAGGAAAAGTTCGTGTTAGGTCCTCCGAAGAGTGGGGAATGTGGTTATAAGCGGGTTGCGAGAGATTGAGGAGAGTAGCAGAAACAAACAGAGGCCTACACCCAGAAGTGAAAGGTTAAAGGTTAATAGATAGAGAGATAGAATAAACTTTAGGTAAGAAACTTTTTTCTTTAATATCTACCTGGAACTGGAGAGCACTGACAGGAACTCCATAATTTCATCAGCCGTCGCGTATCCGTCACCATCTGTGTCAACTACTCTTAGCAGTTTGTTTGTCACCTGGAAACAATAAACGACATTACATCATTACATCTTCTTTCTAGCGTTATCCCGGTCAAGTACCAGGGTCCGCATAGATTGCAGAGGATGAGGCTGTGGGGCGGGTCAAGATGATCGATTGCCATCTGACGTCATCCTCGGAACCCCCACGATTTCCCCAAGTATTTATAACACTGAGTAAGTAAAGATACTCACAAAGTAATGATAATTAAAAACTAAGTTGTATTTTTAGTATTGGAAAGTAATATAAAATACATTTTACCACTTTGTTCTTCAATATCTGATGGAAAGTGTCAAGTGTGATCAGTCCATCTCCGCAGAGCACGTAGGCTACGCTCTCTACTTGTTCTACCAGGTCCAGCTGTTTGTCATCTCTAGAACACGCCATGGATTATTATGACCACATAACGGTGATATAACGTATATATATAAATTCACAAAAAAAAAAATACTCGACTTCGTTCTAGTTCTTTGCTGACTCTTCTCGGTGCAGGGCGCGAGACACCCTCGTAAACTTAGCTTTTAAGTCGTAAATTTTATCACCAAATTATTAAATGATTAAAAAATCATAATAATGTTATACATATGACGTTCATAGGAGCTTATAAAAGTCTTTGACTTGAAAAGTCTTTTTATAAAAAAGAGTTTTGACTTTGACTTGTGTAGGATATTGATACATTAATACACGAAGACCACCGAATCCGCCACCAAAGCACAGCACTACACTGACTTTCCGATGTGCCTCAACGCACGTTTCTCTTCGACACCCAAGCATCATCAGGAGATAGACTCTACAAAGGTTATTTGTAAAGTATATAAAATGAT
The DNA here is from genome assembly GCA_024363005.1 of Charaxes varanes. Taxonomy (NCBI): domain Eukaryota; kingdom Metazoa; phylum Arthropoda; class Insecta; order Lepidoptera; family Nymphalidae; genus Charaxes; species Charaxes varanes. The sequence goes on along the minus strand of JANCMC010049048.1, from coordinate 296,124 downwards.
CTTCTATTGTATACGTAGGTTTGTACTATACACATACAAAGAAGTGGGTTTATCTCAATTTTTATCGCATTGCCTACCAATTCAAATCGATGGTTCAATAGACTGGCAAGGGGTAAGATTGAAGGGACCGGAATCAATCAGGTCTACGGCACATGGCGGCCATTCATCAATTATTGTACGACGTAATAGTGGAGGGGAGGGGGGGGGGCAGCTCACTTCCTTTACTGGCCGCACAAACTAATAGTTCACTTCCTGTTCCTATTGTGTAATTAGAGGGAACACTTACGTCCTACTTCTACAATTATACAAATAGTTGAGACAGTTTAAAATAGTTCCTCCAAAAATTTTCACTGCATGTTAAAGGTAAGATTCTTCTTCGGACTTCTTAACATGTAAAAAAAATTGCATTAAAACTAAACTACAATTAACTGAAATGGCTTTACACATTTTTTAAATATAAGTATAATATGTAATGTATCTTTTAAAGAACAATTAAAAATTTCGAAAACGATGTGCATTTTGACGCGGAGATCTGCTATACAATATCATAACAACAAAGTGTAAAATATAAACATATAGAGTAGCAATCTGCAAGTTCTTATCAGATAGCTAGCATGATTCAACATTTGTTATCAGACAAGTAGAAGTCATCTATGAATACACAATTTATCGAAGTCAAAATTTCCATGTGTATTTATAGCTTTAACAGTTAAGTAACTACGGGTAGATAACAAAGTTATAAGATTAAAATATGTTGCCATGATGTATGCCATGCCATGGCGTAATTCCATTTTAATTAGGTCTAGTTTTGACAATTTAAATCTGTTTTCTTTTAGAGAAAGAAAGATTATCATCACACTGATTGATTTGACAGACATTTATCAAATACCGATTATAATAATTCAGTAACTTTGTCTTAATAGTTCGCTACAAAAAAATTGAATAAAACAACGGACTCTTGTAATGTAATTTTTACCAACTTAGAGACTTCCTAATAACTTGGAAAATTGCATTCGTATCGAGACCAATGATAAAACGATAATATCCTTATCAGGATTACTAAGATAAAATAAAATAACGAAACAAATTTGAAACTTTACTTTAAAAAATATCATGATTACAAAGTGGTTATAGTTGCGAGTTTTAGTAAAGAATAGTAATCATATTTTAGGCTTGCCTAATATTTCCGTTACCCCTCTAACTAAGCTGAAAAGATTGTTCTGAAGTGGGTGCAACAATACCCAAATTGCGTTGGGTTTAAGCCGGGCGCCCTGCGTTTTCAGTTCATTCCTCCTATCGTAGTGCTGTTGAGGCTCGAGAATGGGTAACATGTGTATCTGTAGATATGTAGTAACATGCAAAGTTAATAGCCTGTAATAAATACATGATAAAAATAAATGAAATAATATATAATTTATTTAAAATTAAATAATTGATAATTATTCATTTTGGGAAAACATATCTGAGAAAGAGTTGATGGGACTCGTATGCGCCGGACCGATTGGGCTGCAGGCCCAACGGACTGCGAGCCTGGAACCTCTTATTACGCCTACCTACGATTGCAACGACCACTTCGGGACACCAACTTTAAGTTATATTATTGTGGTTGATCGAACTGCATCGTTTTAAAATAACGGCAATTACCCTGGTAGCCTCATGATTTATGTACTTCTATTCACTAATTACTATATGTTCGTAACATGCACTTGCTAAAATCGTGTTCAAAAAATGTGTTACCAGCTCTTGGGGCATTACACAATCGTGTATAACATTAAATTCAATATTTAAAAAACCCCGGATACTCCACTCAGGTATGTTGGTGGACTTCAGTAAATTACTCCCCTACACGCCGCCCCCCTTCTTCAAACACTTAATTTTGTAATACCCAAATCAAACCTTTTCATTTCATATTTAATTGAAATTGCTTCATCCGCTCGGGATCTATGATGCCACAGACAAACAGACAGGCAGACAGATAGTCAGTCAGACAGACAGACAGATAGACTGACATAAAAACAGACACGTCAAACTTATAACACCCCCCTTTTGCGTCGGGAGTTTATTACGAACTTGAGTGATGAGCGAGTCGAGTGAATCTCAAGTTAGACATAACAGTAACTCATACTGTGCCAACGTAATACTGATTCACTTATTCGTACATTTCGACAATTCCTATAAAAAATTATAATTATTAAGAGTAAAAGAGTCACGGCGTCAATTTATTCTGACAGGCGTTTTTGAATTGTCAGAACGATTTACCGCCGATTCGGAAAGCTGCACCGACGAGTAAGTACAACATTCGTATTTTACAATATAATAACTGTCAGTTTGATTTTAATTGCATTTAATGCATACTTTACTGACAGGGAACCGACGATTTATGTCTCATTATACGCGTCCCATTTATTAAATAGGCTTTAATTTTGAATGCCTTAAAGTTATTAAATAAATAAGAAAAAAAAATTGACAGAAGTGTGAATATATTTCAAAGTTGAAGGAAATCGCTTATTTTATACGTGGTACAACAATAATAGATTATTGCACGGAGCGCAAAGTAAGTCATTAATGTACGAGTGTTTTGTTGGTATTAAATTAACACGAGTGCATTAATTACTAACTTCAGCAAGGTGAGTAATCTACTCTTGTTTCAAGTACATCGCTGTTTATTTCCATTTTTCTAACTTTTCTTGCTAAATAAGTAGTATTAAAGTTTTAAAGTGCTATAAAAACACGCCATTTATTTATTTTCAGCCAGTATCTTTTAGATGAAATGCATACCTTTTTTATGAAACTTACTGGGTGAAATTATACCTGTTTGGTAAATTTATATAAAAATTTAAAACAGTATAGTAATGAAAAACACTGCAGTAATAAAATTTCATGTAACATTACAGCACTGTTTAGGTTTTAAGCAGAAAAGGCGTCCTTTGCGATCGGTTGTGTAGTAATTAATGATAACGTCGTATTAGGTTATACGTTATTTGATATAAAAAATGAGGTAACACAAAGTGTTAACGTTATCTTGTAACACGTGGCCACGAGACGTGGTCATTACTCGTGTATACCTTAATCGATTTGTCACGATTACGTAAACACTTCACCTATATTTAAAATTTATTTTTTATCCGTGTAAAAATTGCCAATTATATCGATCATATATTTTTCAATTCACACTTTCTATACGCATTACTCAATGTTTCGAAGGGCACGGAATAACAGTGCATCCTGAGGGAGCACGAACTTTTCTAACCTAGGTTTACTTTACTCGAATATGTTCGTGCTACGTTGAATGTGTTCGTGCTAGGCCCGACGCAGACTCTTCTTAGCGTCAACGCGGGTTGCAATAGCATTCATTAAAAGCGTGACAAGTTCAAGACTTGACTCTTGTGGGGCTCGCACGAACATTTTCATCCTATGTAAAGTCCATTAGCATTGATTACAAGCATGACACGGTTAGGACTTGCCTCCTGTGGAGCTCGCACGAACATTTTCATCTTAACTAAAGTCAACACGTCGACTTGCCTCGGTTCGAAAAGTTCGTGCTAGGTCCTCTGATTAAAGTCACTAAGTGATATTTTTCTTTATTATTCGTGAGGTAGTAGAGATTGTGGGGTTTCTGAGGATGACGTCAGACGGCAGTTGGTCATCTTAACTGGCCCCACAGTCACATACTTTATACGCATTATTACGAGTACATATCTATGGAACTCGTTACGATATTAGATATCGACCCAATACGACTTGGAGACTTTAAAAAAAGTATTCCTTTCCCAAAAGCCGGCAAAGTATCTACGAAATCCATATGATTTATACACACATGTACATACAGCTATATCTATACTAGGGTACTAATATATAAAGCTAAAGGGTTCGTTTGTTTGCTTGAACGCGCTAATCTCAGCAGTGGGCAGTGACCCCGCTTTCTGCTCCAGGGTTCGTGGGTTCGATTCCCACCTCGAGTCTGGTATCTATATGTATGTAATTATATATTTCTAAAAAAAAATATTTGTGTATAACAGGCGGCTGTTACCTTTAACACAGGCATTAAGTTGTCTACCTTAGGAACAGAAGTCCGTGTGTCATATAGCTCTGTATATATTTGTATTTATTTATTTATTATATAAGCATGTAGTACGCAAATCTAAAAATTTGCGGACGAATTACGACCAGCCGGCGATATCTGATTATTTCAAAAGTACAGTCAGTCTAAAAACAAATTAGGCATAATAAAAAAAATTATTAACACCAGCCACGGTAACATTACCCGGAAGGATTGATAATAACATGTTAAGAAAGTTGATAATATTTATAATATGATAACAGAAGACACCGCGATACGTTATCAATACAATGGTTTTGGAGATTAAACGATTACCTTGTTATCTACGCTTTAGGCTTATCTGTATTCCGTACAATGGCGCAAGATCCCTGGGTAGTAGTAAGGCGGAACTTGCTCCTGAAGGATGAGACATTAATTTAACATAGCTTTCATCGTCCAGTAACAAAGATATGACTTACTACCCTGGGAACTCCGTCTTGAAGACTTTAATCGCGATAATATAAAAATACGTAGTATACTTCTCGTAGAGCGTACAGTTCCATGGGAGACCAATATCCCATTTTTTGTTGGCCCAGGGGGAATCTGCTCAAGCGATACCCGGTCCTGAGGGGGGTTCGGACCGGGTACCCTACCCCTGGTAAACCCCTGGGCACTCCCGCTTCGTCTTAATGGAGGGGGACTCGGAATCCGGCCGAGCCTTTCCGTTCAGTCCCCAGACCAACATCCCTAAAGACCATCTGATAAAAACGAACAAGTACTTTGACAATTTGACAAGAAAAAGTTACGTAATGTTAAAAGGTTTGCTCGCAAAAATTAACAAATAGGTATTACGCGAGGCGGTCCTATGTCAGTGTTTAAAACACTGGAATGTGATAAGATACGTTTATCTCAAGCAAATCTGGCTGATTATATCGCCTGTCGAGTTTAATGTTTGACTCACGATGATGCTTATTATTGACTAGTTATTACCCACGACTTCGTCCGCGTAAAATTAGTTGAAAAATTTTAGCGTGTTGATATATAGCCTATAGCCTTCCTCGATAAATGGGCTATATAGCACTGAAAGAATTCTTCAAATCGGACCATTAGTTCCGGAGATTAGCGCGTTGAAGCAAACAAGCATACTCTTCAGCTTCATATATTAGCATAGATATTATATGGATTATCGCAAAGTAAAACAGCCCTTAAGCATAAAATTAATTTTGTAGTTACATAAAACATAATTGAAACTATGTATTACGTTCCAGTCTCAAAAGTGCGGAAATACCAGTGTTTATTAACGAAATACATTTCGCGCACACGCAAAGATTAACCGGGACGGAGACCGGGGTGTTAACGAAACCCCAGAGATTTTTAAAAATCTTATTTTATTTTGGGTTTTTTGTCCTACAGAACCCGAGGGTTAGAATGGGTCACCCATCTATCCCTCGGCCGCGGTAAGAACAGCTTAACCTAGCGATCGAGTCAAATGTCGACCTCTGATTAAACTACGACCTCCTCGTGTGTGAAATATACAACAAAGGACTTATTTTTAAAATCTATTAATAATCATACGCCGACGCTCAGTCCCTCAGTCGAGAAAACTCACTCTTAAACACCGAAAAAAATATATATTAATAGATTTCTATGTGAAAATATTGAGAACCTTTATTTAAAAAAATGGTTCTCTCTAAAGTCGATTTATGGATAATAATTCAACGTGCTTAATGCCGAACGCGATCGTGCCTCTCTATCGCTTGCACGTTGGGCTCAGACGGAACGTGACAATTTTTCGTGCATACAGCCAATGTTCATCAATTAATAAGACGTTAACAGGTCAAAAGACACATTAGGAAATTTTATAATTTTAAGTAATTCTCAAGTCAGGAGACGTAAATATTAGACCGTATGAAGGAAAAGCATTCATTTTATTATCTGTTATTACTTTTCTATATTCTTTAATACGCTCTTCTTAAATTACAATTTATGAAGCACTTGCCTCTGCTCGCGATTTCGCTCGCATTTACAAATTTACAGCTCAGAAAAACTATAAACAAATGTTTGTCGTGCTTCTGTTTCCCCGACAGGAAAATATAAGAGTTTCTTAATCTTTAATGCTAATATTATGTACAAAACCTTCGATGTCGACATATATTTTTCCCTCAGCGTAAAACAATTTTTATCTCGCACCACGTCTTCGAAGTTACGCTTCAAGAGTGTGTTCGTGAACTAAGATGATTCGAAATTCCGTTTTCAGCCACGATACACGTGACAATGATAAAATGATTTTATTACATTCAATTCTTGGTTTATGGCTCTTATCTATGCCTACTGGGTAGAACTTATTCCGCCAATGTCACGTTACTTGAGGACAAAACGGAGGAGATTAGCAGACAAAACACCGCCAAAAAAAGTATTTCAGCCTCAAAATTAAATTTTGACACATTACCAAATAGCCGACTTTACGTAGTTAGTGTGGAACAGAATGATTTTATGTTCAAAGCCTCCGTTTTCAGAAAATGACCTTCGAAATAGCAAAACAATTTATATTATTGTTTTTTACAAATAATAATGAATGTGGGCAAAGATTTTTCGAGTAAAGGATAAATTTTAAAAAAGTATTAAATAATTTAATAATAATCCTTTTTTAAAGTACCTCAACGCTCAGAAAATATTCGCAGCCACAGTAAAATTCCATTGTCACATGTGCATTGACCTTAACAGTGAACATATTTTGTCCTTGCGGTGAAACATCGCTTAAAAACAACATGACAAACAGCGATTCAATTATGCTTATTCTTATATTACCGATTATAAGCAAGCCAAAATATAGACTGACAAAGAAATATGCCATCTGTATGCAAATGAAGAAATCCTGACGTAAAAGACACAATTATGGTTGAAATAACGTTTTTTTATTTATTTTGTTTACCAAGAGGACAAACGGGCAAGTTGTCAAAGTGAAAACGGCAAGAGAACCGTCACTTAATTACCTACATGGCCATGGGTGCAGACGCGGTGCCGGCCTTAAGGAGTATATACGGATTATTTTAATTTTTTAAGTAGCAAATTTATTGCAGAATCATGCGAGACTATTTATTTGTTCAAGACCTTGTAAGAACTCTTCATCTATCTAGCGTTACCCCGGCCTAGGACGCCATGCAAATTTTATTAAGTTATATTATATATAAGATGTCGTTCGCGTAAAATTTAACTTGCCCTCAGATTAAGAAATTTGCTATGCCGTTAAATTTTATTTACGCAATACTTTATATTATGTAAACATATTTTGTATAGTAACATACTGTTATAAAGTAAAAGTAAACTGCAAGAAAAATATTTATAAACATAAAACATAATTAAACCATCGTAAAGGAAAAAATATTTACTGTCTGATTGAGAAACTGCTATTGCGTACAAACCCTTATTTTCTACATTACTTTTAATCCATTATACAGGTGAAAGCTATCTTTATACGGATTCCAACACAACTTCGGCTTTAGGATGTACACAGTGTTAAAACTATATTAGCGCCTGAACCTTAGTGTATATAAGCCCGAACTTTCTAAATTACTTCACAAGTCATACTTCAGATGAAAACTATTTTTGTTTGGATTCAACACAACTTCGGTTTTAGGACGTAAATAATGTTGGAACGGTATACAGTGTTAGTCCCTGTGTTCGCTAGTGTATATAAGCCCTAACATACTAAATTACATCACAAGCCATATTTCAGGTGAAACCCAATTTTTTGTTTGGATTCAACACAACTTCGGTTTTAGGACGTAAATAATGTTGAAACGGTACACAGTGTTAGTCCCTATGTTCGCTGGTGTGTATAAGCCCGAACTTTCTAAATTACATCACAAGCCATATTTCAGGTGAAAGCTATTTTCGTATGGATTCCAACACGACTTCGGCGTCAGGGAGTACGCAATGTTAACGCAATGTGAGCGTCGAAACGAGCAATAACGCGGAGCCTACGTGAAAGCATGCACATTCAACCCCCGCTAAAAATATTTTTTTGGGGAAACAAATGCCCTCTGAAACAATAAACTTTCAGAGTAACGCAGTCTCCTGGGAAAAACATTTTTACATTGAATTTTTGCATCAATTTTGTCAAAAACAGCTGTCAGCTAGCTGAAATATAATAGAAACACGATAAATTATAAAAAGTACTTTTTCTTCAAACTACGCAGTAATATTATCATTAATCAATACATAACCGATCGAAAAGGACCCTTTTCCGCTTAGAACCAAAACAATACTATAATTTTGTATGAAATTTCATTACTTCACTTTTTTTATATTAATATAAATACACCAGAGGTTTAACGTCTCCCATTAAGTTTTATATAAAATGTATGCGCTGGATTAAAAAGATACTGGCTACAAATAAAAATCGACGGAATAAAAGCGAAAAAAAACAAATGGCGGCAATTCTATAGCAGTGTAAAAGTGATACTTCGTACTTTGCAAAAAAAGTTAAAAAAATGGAAATAGCCAGCGATGTAGGTGAGACAAAAGTAGTAGTACTTTATTACTCTAAGCATACCTTATTGTAAAATATTTGCAAAAAGCAAATTATAACCGCACGAGTATGAGAAAATGACATACTAGGTCTTTAGGTTCATTTCCATAATTATTTCTGTGATTGAATGAAAACAAAAATGATATTTCAGAGAATTATCGTAAATTATGAAAAAGGTGGTCTCCTTTATTAGGGTTCCGTAGTTCTACAGGGAAACTTAATAGTTTCGCACTATCCGTCCGCCCGTCTTCCCGCTCGCAAGGTGCCCCCCCCTGTATTATTAATTCATCCATAATCACAAAGTGTGCGGTACGGTGTCTTTTACACCCCGTATACCTACTGCATTCAATTTCACGATTACACCTATTTCTAAATATATTTGTTACAATACTATTTTAGTTACAAATGTAAAGTTTCTTGGGAGAATGGATCTTTAGTTAATACCTACAGGTATTTTAATATCCTGAACGAAAGGAGGATCATGGAGAATAAACGGAAATTGCTTTGCTTTCGCAATAAAGGTGAAATGAAAACAATGTGTATATTTAAACATCTATCACATATGATATTGTTACGCGAACTTTTATATTTTATGACACAATCATCTAGTAAAAATACAGATTAAACTCGACAGAATTGTGATCTAAGTCTCGCCTTTTAAATAGGTTTAAAACTATAGTGAGCAATAATTATTTAAAGATAGAGTATTACAGTCTAGTCAATAAGTGCTTTTCAAACTTTTTTCTGACTTATTCGATTCTAAGTAGTGTTTTCTAACCTACAGTGCACAAATTTGGTCATCAATGGAAGAGCAGAAATCCAGACTCAAGTTTGCCAAAGAGCCATAGAACGCAATATAATAGATGTAAACAGAACTGATAGAATTCGCAACAAACATCAACAACTACCCTGCGTTCCATTACAGGGGTAATGGATGTAGGGAAAAAGTCAGCAAAGCTGAAGTGGGAATGGAGGGAATGGACCAGGAAAGGTGGGCCTATATCGCGAATTCCAGGATGCCCACCAATGTCCGCCGACGACCCGGCAGGCCGATGAAGAGGTGGCGCCACGTTTTGGATACCTTTGCGAGGAAGTTGTGGATGAGATTGGCCCAGGAAAGAGGAAAAATGGATCGAGAAGGGGGAGGCCTTTCTCATCTGCGGGACACAATCGACTTATTATAAAAAATGTAGCGTTTAAAATTATGAAATAGGGCTGTACAAAACCACAAAAACGTCGTGCTTATTGGAAATCATTTGGAATACTTAAGGGTAATGTAGATTAGAGGTAAAATAATAGTTTAAGCATGTTCTAAAGTAGACTTCAGGAGGCTTAAGGAAGACAAGAGATGACAATTGTTTGCCATCTCTTGTCTTAACGCCATCTTGTGATGACGTTAATTCTCAGTGACCCCCTGATCAGTGTGTGACAGTGACGTATCGCACCGATTGTTTTTTTACAAATTGCTCCATGTACCCACGGACTCCATAACAAATTGACGTGGTAAAAATTATGTGGCCCAGGTGTGTGATTTTCAAAAAGCCTAAATATACGTACAAAATATTCTTCCTATGAGACTCATTTAAGGTTGAACGATAATTCGGAAGTATTTCACCGTTGAATAATGTCTTAACTGGTGAATAGATATCGGTTGTGATAATTATTCACCGAATTAATGTGTTCCTAACTTTGTCCTAAATTTTCTTAACAGAGGTAATAATCTTTGTAGCTCTTACTAATTATTTAATTTAATACATAAACATATAACGTAAAAATAAATACCGTAAAATATAATTAGTATATATGTTTCATTTAGAGGTAGCGCCATGCTTGTAGCCGAATTGGGCCGGCGCGTCCGGGTACCAGTACCTCTTTCTCACATGAGAACAACAAATCTATCACTTGACGTGACCGCATTGCCGCCGCTTCACGCCATCAATGTGCAATGCACTAAGAGCTTATGGGCTATTGGCAGTTGTAAAAGGCTGCAGCAATGAAATATCTTAAGAGCAATGCTACCATAATTGAGAATTCTGTTAACGGTGGTTAATGGTGGTTGTTAAAACGGCAAAGAGGTGGAGGTTGTGGGTGTGAAATGAAATGTGTTAATTGTATCTGGTTTTATTCAGATAGGTCCTTGAGACAAATAAAGACACAGTGCAACCGACTGATTTGTACCATTTATATCTCCAACAGTACTTTAAGGTGTATTGCAAGGTGTACTCCAGCTTCTTGGTTTAAAACTTTTACAAGTACTTATGGAGATCATATGTATGTTTTTAAAATCATTATTTAATAATTTGGTGATAAAAGATTCCTCGCGCCTTGCATTTAGGTAAAACAACCAACTCAGTCGGGTATTTTTTTATTATCACCATTTCACGATAATTCAGATTTGGTTAGAGCAATTTCTTCCCAAGCATTGTCATGATTTAAACATTCCTTTACGTTATAAAAGGATTTTTGAATGAGTTTACGTTTTATGAAAAGTTTTAATTTATCTAAAGACATCACCCGAGTATTATAGGGGAGTTTGTTGTAAAAACGTGTAGAACTAAATGTAGTTTAATTTTACGGAGCCTGGTAGATACTCCAGGACAAAGAGGGAATTCTAAATTACTTTGCAAAAGGTTACGAATACAAAGACAAAAATTTTATGCAATATTGTAACCCGAATTCTATTCCACCAACATTCGCTATCAAAGCATAGCACTGGACTGACTTGATTAAATTATAATCATACCAGCAGAATTAGCGGAACACAAAAAAGGGAATGTATAAAACAAGTTAGGTTTATTTTTAAACAAATGATAAAACATGAAACAACAATTAAATTAATAAAAAAATGTTTCGGCATTAATTTGCAGCCCCATACTTAAGTTTAATGGAAAAAAAAAACTGAAACTAAACTAAATGCATTTTACTTATGCCGAAGACCGACGTAGGTTCATTTGAATTATCATTTTAATGTTCATATAGTGTGGCCAAGGACTTTGTGTAACTTCACAAAGTTTTGTAGAACTTTGTACACTTCAAGGTCAAAAATGTACAAACACTTTGAGCTATATCTTGCTCCGGTATACGATCATTCGCAGCATGCCCAGACGAATGGAAACCATAACCATAGCTGGGGAGATGGGGACTAGCATTCGATATTAACCATTCATTTAATTAATTTAAACAGTTACAAAATTATATTTTTCAACTGTTTGTTTGTTATTACAAAATTTGTTTAGTTTATTTTTTTTTTTCATTAAACTTTAAGTATAATGTTGCAAATTGATGTCAAAAATGTTAATATAATTGTTGTTTCATTTTCAATTAATATCTGTATAAATATAAAAGAAACTATTTGAAATTCTCCCTTTTTTATGTTCCGCAAATTCTGCCGGTGCGGTGAGTATATTATTCCACCTAGTAATAAATGTGACTGGTTGACCGTACAGCTAAAGGTAGGTAGAGAAAGAGTATAATATAGCTTGACCGCAGTCACACTTGATAAAGTGTAGATGCGGTCTATGGTGGAGCGCGCTTGTCTAGAATGAACCTATTCATGTTTTACGTGTCTTTCGAAACACGGGGGAGGTCGAATATCAAATATAAACCAGTGTTAGAATGGGTCACCCAACTATCACCCGGTGCAGCAAGAGCTACTTAACCTAGCGATGGATTCAAATGTCGACCACTGATTAGGACACGACCTCATGTACATTGAAAATTATTATGTTCCGAAAAATTAGGGACGGCTAATTTCTATAAACTGCTACCAGATGCTTTAACGACTTTGTTTGTTTAAGTACTAATGAATAATAACAGCTTATGTGATGAGTGATGTTGTGTTCACAGGATAACTTATTTCTTAAAAGAATTGTAGGACAATATTACGATTGGAAGAAAAGAGATTATTAAGTAGGCATGTCTTATTGTACTATAAATAATTTACCGATATAAATAATAAATTTAATATAATAAAAATAAATGGTATCTTCTTTTGTCGTTGATAATAGGGTCGTTGTCTTAATAAAAAAAAACTTTTATGATTTTGTAATGAATCTCAGAGTTAAATGTAAATTTCACAGTTACAAAGTTAATAAGTTTTAAAAAAGTTAATCTAAATTTTAACATAATATTCTGTTTCAATAATAACAGTATTGAAAGTATCATCTGCTATTATGAAAATATTTGAAAATGACGCTGGAATCCACGAATTATTGAATGCAAGCCGCGATGCGCATCATGATATCTTCTGAATAGGCCAGGGGTCAGCAAGCTGTGGCTCGCGAGACATGTGACTCTTCATAAAATATGTGATTATCTTCTAATACTCTAATTAATTTTGAAAAACACTACTTATATATGGATAAGTAGCCATTCTTCTTATGAATAAATAGATTAGATTTTTTTATTCAAAGATTTTATTTATGCGACTGTTATTTATTGTTTGCCTGAAACGTTTTTGTGGCTCTTTAAAATTGATATTTTTGACTCAAAAGGTTGTCGACCCCTGGAATAGGCCAATGTAATCTGAGTGTATGTATAAGACTTTGCAAGTATAATAGGAAATATTTTTTAATAATTCCAACATTATGACCTTCTGACAAGCAAACTTATGATCGGATGCATATCGTAAAAACATCTAATTTCAATGCATGCATATATATAATACCATGAAAATAGAGAAACTCCATGACCAATTATCCTCTAGTCCAAATGGATTAGTGCTGACAATAAATGAAGAGATATAATGGAAAACTTTAAATTATCTATTTAAATTAGGGCGGGAGGACCTGATGCGAGCCACAGAGGATGCTGTTCGCGTGGCTGAGTTCTGGAACGGAACTGAAGAAGAAGAAGAGCGAATGGTCACCTAACAGGAAATCTCGAAAACCACGAGACATAGAAAGATGCAGTTTGACAATGAGATAGTATAGATAGTAGACATTCGCTCAGAATGGATTTTTCAATAGGACCAGATTAAGAGGTCTTGGTCCAAAATTAATGTCACGCGGAGGAAGTTACGGTTTTTTTTTGTGTGGTTTTAGCTGTTGGTCCTATTGCCCTCGACAGCACGTGCCTTCCGAAACACGAAGGAGGTCGGATATCAAATATAAACCAGTGCTAGAATGGGTCACTCATCTATCACCCCATCGCAGCAAGAGCAACTTAACCTAGCGACTCAAATGCCGACCACTGATTAGGCCACGACATCCTCATGAATAAAATATGACGAATTAAGTTATTTATTGAAAAGTAAGTTATACGCGTATAATTTTAACTGTCTGCGTTCGCATTCATTTAAAAAAAATCATAAGATCCTATGGTATTAATAAAACTTACCACAAGTTTGTAGTTAACAAATTTATAATGTTGGTAGACAGTAATTATTTGAAGTTACTTACAATCTTATCGTTATTGCGTTATCTCATTTTTGTTTGGTTTAGGATTTTGTAAAAGTAGGAGCCTAATTAAAACTGCCTTCTACATATAGTTTTTATATATATTTGATGCATATTATTAAAAAAAAATAGTTACTATTTTGTAAGCATTTAGTTTTATAGCTCGATAGGCGGATGATATAAAGGCAGTAGCAGGATGTGGTTAGACGAGATTGGCAAGGGATGGGAGAGAGTGGCAGAAGCAAAGGGAGGCCATTGCCCAGCAGTGGCCTATCAAGTGCTGACAATAATGATGATGAAAAATTTAGTAAAATACTTTGCATTAATCTGCATTTATCTTTTCCTCCTCTTTGCATTTATCTTTTCCTCCTCTTTCCTCCTTTTTGTTCGTTTTTATAGATTACCACATAACAGAAATCAAGAGTACGTTCCGAAATACACTGTGAGTCCTGCTCAGTACTCTCGCTGGTGATAAAATTGTTGCGTTATACACTGCCAGTATACTGCCGCAGTACCCTATCGAAATATGACGTCATAAAGAGTCGCCGTTTTTGTACTGTGAGCACTGGTACTTTCTACCTTCAGTGCTCTCGGTGCTTTGATCACGTGATCACTCAACAACAGAGCGGCTCTTGTTCCGCGTTCCGTCTTAAACTGCAACCAGTATAGCAAACGAAGAAGGAACAACTTTACAGTATACAAAATTGACGTCATAGCTAACAATGCTCGCAGTGTCTATCGGAACACACACCAAATTTGCTATCACGTCATCACAGCCGTCGATATATTAACTGGAAACTTAAAAAGAAACCACATAATAATCAACTTACTCTCTTCCTAGAAATGAATTTCGTTAGGAAAAGCCGCGACCTAGTTTTGTTCCATACCAAAGCATGATCCATTTTCTACGACGTTAATCTAGAGAAGGAATGAAGATTTCTTTTCGTGAACAACGTGGGCACAAGTGTATGTACAGAGATAGATGGTTTTATACAATATGGTAGTAATGGTAACGATATTTTCAAGGGGCAAACGGTTCTCTCGAGTGACTACCGACACCCATGGACAACTGCAACACAAGAGGGCTTACAGATGCGTTACCTGCCTTTAAGGAATGAGTGTGTTCTTTCTTTGAGGGTCCTAAGTCCTATCGGTTCGGAAATACCGAAGCTGGTAATTGATTCCCGTCCCGCAGTTTTCGAGATTTTATGATAGGCTACTTTTCGCTTTTACATATATAATAAATTACACGTTAGCAGTCACATTTCAGCTAGATTGAAATGCACGTTTTTTATTTAAAAGTATATATTACCAAGACACCAACTATACTTCTGACTTAATTAAAATGTAGATATGTTTAAATACCAGCTGTTACGCGCGGTTTAGTCCTTGTTGGATTCAACGATTGTATATAAGTGTCTTTTTTATATAAGGAACTCTAAATATTTTTTTAACGAGTATGGAAATTCCGTAAATAAACACTATTTTTTCAAGGGACATGAAGTTTCGTTGTTTACAATGTTGCAACATAGATGGCGTTAGTGGTATCATATTTAAAGATTCTATGACAGAAGTTTATAATTTTACTGGACGGAGAGAGTTAATGCTTTAAATATTGGCAGTTATGATAAAGTTACCAGCTTTATTTAAAAAAAACAATATATTTCTTCAATAATTGTTAAATGTGCCGAATATGGAAAAGTGTTTAGCGTGTGTAAGTGCGTAATGTTTTAACATTTAATTATAATAAAAATTTAATTATTAGAGTTTTTTTAATCCTGTCACACGATAATTAGAGTTATGCATGCTAACATAAGAATACTTTGTCATTACGAAGATATTATTACGACATACAGAAAGATATATTAACAAGAAACAATAGAACACTGATAAAATATACATTAAAGTAATATATAATATTAAAGTAATAAACTAGGTAAAGTGTTATTTTCTTTATACAAATATTTCAACCCGCCACTCTGGCAATTTGAAGTTGTATAATTTTTCAGGTACATTTTTTAGGGTCTTTCCGACCACCGACGATGGGTCAAATCCGTAACATCATTGTTTATTCAGCAAACAAAGTGTTAAAGATTATTATCAACCCTAAAAATATGTATATATACTCGGAAACCATTGTTACTCAATAACCCGGTGGTTTTGGGGTTTTACTTTTACTTTGAGGTTAAGACCACTTTACAATCATTATATTTTTAAACAATAAGCCTTTTTTTTTTTTAAGTTAACCCTTGTATGCAACTAGTTTTTGTCTTTATTTTACAATGAATAGGGTATACAAGACACGTTTCTTTTAAAAGCTTAAAGATAAGATAAGAGTATTGAAATAAAAATGTAATATTTTTTAATGAATTTTGAAAAATAAATTGTTAATGTTTTTTATTTTGTTTTACAACAGATTCTCCATATATAAGAGAGGATTTTTTTTTGCATTCCATGGTATCCATGTGTGGATGCCGATTCCATCGCGTTGCAGAGGAAGGTATTTCATACCTAGAAAAGATTTTTAAGCTCAGGGATAAATAGTATCAATATACAAGCAACCTAATATAGTTATGCTCTGTCCGTCCGTCCGTCCGTCCTAGGATATTCAAACTATTAGATGCAGACTCGAAATTTTTCACGTTTATAGGACATGCTAAAAATTCATTCAGAATCGATATCGGACCGCAATTTTTGAAGTTAATTAACAAATACCTTTACCGTGTATCAGATACAAAAACCTTCTCATTTGAGAAAGTCGTGGCCTAATCAGTGGTCAGCATTTAACTCGGTCGCTAGGTTAGGTAGCTCTTGCTGCGACCGGGTGATAGATGGGTGACTCATACTAGCACTGTCCACAAGGGAATTGTGCGAGGTAAGAAATTCCTAGAGAATCGCACGGTTGTGGACTTGAGGACATCGATGTGATGCAGGTGAAATGTCCCTTGCAATATAAAAGCATAAATTTTAGTATTAAGCAAATGTCAATGATTTCTTCATTCTTTTTTAAAAGTAAAAGTCATAAATGAAGGCATATACGATTTTATTATTTAACAATCTCCAAATAATCTGAAGATATCACAAAAATAAGTTTCTATATCTTTTTATTATATTCGTCAATAAACCTTGAGTGTATACCTTTCGCAGGCATAGCGGTTTGACACTTTTATTACGACTCCAGGAATAAAAGCCTTAAGCGCTTTCTTAAAGCAAGGAAATTTATACTTTATTATAAAGAGCGGTACGGCAGTTATTGAATGACCGACGTTGTATAGAGGGGGGTTGTCTAAAAGGGGGGGATTCGTAATCAAATGGTCAGCGGATATTGATTCACGTGGTTCCATTAGGTATACAGGGGTGGAGTCGAAATGTCTTTGAAATGTTAGGAAGAAGCGCAAATGAAGGTTTGAATCTGCAAGAAGCTTAGGAAGTATGTTGACTGACTGGATATGATTATAAGCATAAGAAGTAATCTGACTGACTGAATCTGTTTTTAAGCGTAAGAAATAAGCTGACTGCCTGGATGTGACTAAAAGCATAAGAAGAATGCCTACTGAATACTATAAGCATACGAAGTAAACTGACTGACTGAATATGACAAAGGATTAGAAGTGAGCTGACTGACTGAATGTAACTATAAGTATAAGAAGTAAGTAGACTGACTGAATATGACTTTAAACATAAGAAGTAAGCTGCCTATAGACATATTCAGTCGAATATGACTATTAGCATATGTAAGCTGAATTTGACTGAATATGATTATTGCCGTAAGAAGTAAGCTTATTGACTGAATGTCACTATTATATTATAAGCTTTATATTATTTCTTCTAACGTCTCTAAGGTCGCTAATAGATAGCGCTTTACTAAAATACATCCTCCTACATATGTATTAACATAGCCAATATGAAACTATCCAGGGCCGAACTCTACATCGTCTGAACATGATTAATTGAACGACGAATTTTAAAATTTATAATGCGGCCCATCTGTGCGCGGGAAAGGCTTCATGCATAACTTTTTAATCGTGTGGAGTGATGGATGGCTTAAGGCTATTTTGATTGCATGTTCATACGTAGGCAACTTGGAAGATACATCAAAGTTAGCTAACATAACTTCTTTATAAGCTGTCTTATAGTGTAAATAGTTCGCTTCGAAGTTTTAATTGAATACTAGCGGTCCGCCCCGGCTTCGCACGGGTTTACACTATGGAAGTTTTCATAGGGATCCCTAACTTTTTTGAGAATATTCTATCGCCTTTATTCATCAGGAATCATGTAGGATTTTTCAAATCCGAAGTATAAGAGACATAACAAACGGTCAAAAGGGAAAGGTGGTTCAACAGAGTCACTACCAACCCCATTTTCATGAATACACTACCAGAGGATCGCAGATGCGTTGCCAGCCTTTGAGAAATCCAGTAAGAGGAATCGTTCGGAGTAATACCGCTATGTTTAATAGTATTTTTTAAATACATAATGGTAAATGGGTTGACGTTAATATCATTAGATAACAAGTATCTACGGGTTCCGGGAAAGACGTCAGAAGGCCATCTAAGTGGACCCGGGTAATAGACCAGGATTACGTTAGGAAGAATAAGAGATACTCTAGTCTTCATCAGGAATCCAGACACGCCATTTGTTTAAAAAAAAAAGTTCCCTTGAAATGCTATGCTAACGATGTTACATACTCCACGTTTGTGACAGTATGATACAATTAGGGACGATCAATCGCCTGTGCAGAGACATTAACTCAATTATACAACATCCGGCCCGTTAACGGTATATGGCTTGAAAGCCTTTTTAACCGACTTTATATTTTACAATACTGTTTTTAAATGTAAGGAAGGTGGACCACATTTACAACCTGTAATGTAAAAAATATTACCCATAGTGGATCTTCCTTTATCTGTCTGATAACTGATCAGATCCACTACGGGTACGCGACCCCGGACTACCCTAGCTGCTGCTGTCACTCCCCCTATACCATCCGTAACAGTAGTATCTGCATCCTTTCTCTTCTCTCCATCTACCTTTATATCCCTTTACTCCATCCCTTTCCCTTTATCCTATCTTTCTAATTAGAGACAGCGCCATGCTTGTCGTCGAATTGGGCCGGCGCGCCCGAATACCAGTACCTCTTTGTTACATAAGATCGGCGTGAAGTGGCTGCAATGCTGTTACGTCAAGTGGCGGTATTGTTTCGTTCGGATTGAGAGACTTCTCGGTGGACTAAAGTCGTCATTACAGGCCGGCGACACATCTGCTTCCCTCCTGGTCGTGCGAATGTCTATGGGCGTCGGTAGGCATTTAGCTTAGCTGCCTGCTCGTTTGCCCCTTGTAACATAAAAAACAAAACCTAAGCGGACCCTGGTACTAGACCGGAATAACTCTAGGCAGAAGATGGGTATTATGTTCCCAGGATTACTATAAACTTAAAAGGATATTGCTAAAGAAATGTAAGACAATCTTTGATATGTCTAGTCGTGTTTTTTTGTAATAAAGTAGCATTGAAAAGGTATTAAGCTAACATTTATTAGAAGCAACTGAATCGCGTAGTAATTGTTTTGAACGTCTAAAGTGTCACGTTAAGCGATTGAGCTAAACTCGAAACTTAAAACGCCGGGCGCCCTTGTTATTTGATTTGTTCGAACCCTTGATTTATTTGATCTTTATTAAATACAGTTCATTTGTAATTGGAAGTGTTTCCACCCCGATAAGGGGCTAAGTTTTGTGAGCAAATTTCTTCAATTTAGTTAAATACTTCTTTTTGGAGTGAACAGATTTGGTTTCACATTTCTAATCGGTTTCTTATAGCTTTGTCTTGATCGAGCTTCGATAACACAGGTTGCGATAAAAACTATTTCATTTTCTTCTTCTTCTTCTTCCTAGCCTTATTCCGGTCTAGTACCAGGGTCGGTATAGATTACAGAGGATGTGGCTGTGGGGCAAGTTAAGATAACGGACTGCTATCTGACGTCATCCCCACGATCTTTACTATCTCACGACTTATATCACTCAGTGACATTAATCGGGGCATTTGTATAACCGCAACTGCTGGCACAAAATTAGTTATTAATTTTTATATTACTAAATCTTAATTTCTTAAATTTTTCCTTCCTCTGATCTCTCTCTGAGAATGACCCCCCCCCCCCCAGTCGCGGCGTAGCTTACATGCTGGTATTAGTCCAAACAATTACTCGGAACATGATTGAACCATAATATGTAGTGTTTTAAGCTCAGACGATGTCGTAGGCAGCAGTCAGGTCTAAGTCATTTTTTCTCGCAGCCTCCAAGCAGTATTTAGGGCATCCACCGTTGACAATTTCATCACCCTAACGAGTCGGGCGCAATCTCTCGCGACAGAACGTCGTAACGTGCTCGTTTATACCCACAAAAGAAAACAAAAGAAGCTCGCTCCAAGTAATAAAACGGCTCGATTTCCTCTATTCAGAGCGGCGCAGAGAATTAAAGTTCCTTTTTGAGGGTAGTTCGCTACAATATAAGCAAAATTTAACCAAAGCAGTGTTGTCGTATCGAAACTGTTGTTTCGCTGACAGAATTGACTGGTGTGGGAAAAACAGTGACGCTCTTTTTACAAATATAATAGACTAGCTGCTGCCCACGACTTCGTCCGCGTGAAATTACTCTTTTTAGACATTAGAGCTTCTCAATATTTCCTATCGAAAATTCCGTTCTTAGTAAATGTATAAACTTAATTTTTTTGCCAAAATCTTTGTGAGTTCCGCGGTTTTCGAAATTTGGTGTTCGGTGACCTTGGCTTTTATACATATACGTCGTTTTCTAATTGACGTCATCAAAAGGAACCAGATACTTTAGCAATTTTGGCAAACATTATAAATATTAAGCAAGATAAATACGAAAAATGAATGATAAATAAATGAAAAAAGTGTAATTTTTAGAAACTTTAACGCTAAAAAATACGTATTTTTTTATATAAAATAATAATAGGACATTTAGCCCCTATTCGCACGAGAGTTAAAAAGCGTTGCGTTATATCTCGGCGTTGGCGCTGTTTTGGCGTCGTCCATTCAAGAATAAACCGTATTTGTATATGTATATCGTTGAAAATAGAACATTGCTAAATAGAAAAGCGTCGCGTTATAAAAGCGCTGCGATGTGAACAAAAACTTCGGAGTTCATATATTCTATTTGAACGCTTTTATAACGTGCGTTAAAAAAGCTCTCGTCTGAATGAACGTAAACCGTAACGTTTGATTCTACCCGGGAATTTTTTCATAGTCCAGGCTGAAATATTAAAATCGGTTGTTAAAGAGTGAACTCCAAAATCATAGAAAATCTAAACAGTCTCCTGAGAGAAAAAATATTTTTCTATAATATCTGCCTCAATGTATAACGCGGTAAATTTAACCCAGAGTCCGTGCATTAAAAGGGCGTACGGCAAAGTGGAACCCAAATTGACTGATTCAAAACGGCACTTACTAACAAATAGTAATTCGGTACAACCCGTGATAAAGGCGCGATTGTATGCAGTAAATAAAATATGCCCGGACGTGCCGGCCCAATTCGGCTACAAGCATGGCGCTACCTCTAATAAATTAGTGTATTCATAATTGTATGTATCCTGAAAATGCTATAAGATAGCTATTGCTGGCCTTCTGGTCGTGCAGATGTCCATGGGCGCCGGTAGGCACTTCGGTGCCTGCTGCCTTCTCGTCTGCCCCCCTTGTAACATAAAAAAATATATATATATGGTAACAATTCTATCGCCATATTGTAAGCAAATTTACAATTCGCCGCGCATCGCCAAATTTCTTTTTTCTCAATAAAACGTACGAGCGAGGAAAAATTTGGTAATTCCATTTAAATTTATTTAACTGCTAAATGCTAATATGCATTTAATTTTATATTAAATGGGGGATTAGAGTCAAAACGTCTTCAAGTGATTAATTTGGTTGGCTGGCTGGAAAATTATTTCAAACTAGCTGGAGCCCGTGACTTCATCCGTGTTAAATTCAATGTCTTTTTCAATTTCCGTTTTCTTAATTAAGCTAGCAGCCTATGGTGTTTCCTATACCATTAGCTATATGTCAGTGAAAGACCCATCTAAATCGGCCCGGCCGTTTCGGAGATTACTCTTAACTTGTAACAGACGGACAGGCAGACTTAATTTTAAATTGCAGATATTACAAGAAATAATATAGACTACTTTATTGTTAGCAAAATAATGAGAGTTCAGCACAAAAAATATGAATTTAAAAAAAAAATTAAAAATATCTCTTTACTCTACCAAGAGTAAAACTTGGGTCAGAAGTGGTTAAAAAAATATCCAAGTGACGGCTGTCTTATGCACTCGTATGTTGCTAGAATATAGTAAGATTTTCAAAGGTTTTGAAAATTTTAATTTTAATTTTTATGGCCGTGCAGATGTCCATGGGCGCCGGTAGGCACTTAGGTGTCTGCTGCCTGCTCGTTTTCCTTCTGTAACATATTTTTTAAAGTGTATAAAAACATTACTATGTTTAGAACAGAGCAAAGTCATTGAGGTCAAAGACTTTACTCACGAAGGCAAGGTCTGTACAATGCTTTTGCCTAAAACGAAAAAAAAAATAAAACACGTCTAGTTCGGGTGGGGACTTGAAAGTGTTTTTGTACCGTGTTAGTAGGTCTTAGAGATATTTGTGTAACACTAGGTATTACCCGCGGCTTCGTTCGCGTAAACTTGCCTTAGGCCTCCCTAATCTAGCCCATAGGAAAAATCTGTTCCTTTCTGAATTTCATCTTTGTACGTACAGCGGTTTTGAAGATTTCGTGATCGTAAAAATGTAAGTGTAATGAATATTGTCATTTTTTTTTCTTAAATTAGCTTTGAGTGCCAAAAATTGTCCCGAGTTTTAGCATTTAGCATCATATTTTTTTAGTTGAAAAAAAGTATGGCGGTTTTTCGTTACAGGTTAATATTTTAAATAAGCGTTTTGAAATTCATATAAATTCATCCAAAACTAAGTCTTAGATCCCATAGCTTATTTATTTACGAATAACCTGTTAGAAAAGAGCGTCCGTTGCATTTGGCCCCGAACCTACTCTGCCACTTGTAAGGTCAAATCCGCCATACTCTTCATTATTGCGTCTACAAATGCTAGTGCGGTCAAAATTGCCCTGCCTTTCGCTCCGGGGGTCGTGGGTTCGATTCCCGTCTCGAGTCTGGGTGTATTATCTATATCTACAAAAAAATATATGGCGTCTATCAACACCGTGGCCACATGTAATTTGTACTTGTAACATTGTATCTATATCTATACTAATATATAAAGCTGAAGAGTTTGTTTGTTTGTTTGCTTGAGCGTGCCAAAATCAGGAACTACTGGTCCGATTTAAAAAAAAAACTTTCAATGTTAGATAGCCCAATTATCAAGGAAGGCTATAGGCTATATATCATCACGCTAAAATTTAATTTTTTTTTTTTTTTTACGCATGCATTTTTAAGACATCAATTCGATCTTTTCTGAATGATTCCCAATTCGACTCGATTCGAAAATAATGCAGTATTAAGAGAGTTATTTTATTGGAAACTCTTGGAGATCTTCCTCAGTTAAAGACATCGCTCATATTCATATTATGAAAAAACTTTCCTTAAATTCTGGCTGTGTCGTCTGTCTCTCTTAGGTTTTTAGCAATCGTAATTTTACTTCTTCTTCCGAGCGTTATACTGGTCTAGTACAAGCGACTGCTTAGGTTGCAGAGGATTTGGCTGTGGGGCGAGTTAAAATGACCGAATGCCGTCGGATGTCATCCTCGGAACCCCCACGATACCCACAGCCTCACTACTCAGGTCCCACTGATTAACGTGCCCGCCGAAACACGGTTAAACAGGAGGTCGAATATCAAATATAAACCAGCTTTGAATGGGTCACCCATCTATCACCCCGTCACAGCAAGAACTACTTAAACTAGCGATCGACTCAAATGCCGATCACTGTTTAGGCCCCGATCCCCTCAGCAATCATAATTTTACTGAAGTCCTTTACAACTACTATTCTGATTTTACTTTCGATTTCCTCGCTCTTTGGATTTTCCCCTGTGTATAAATGTTTTTTTTTTACCGAAGTTTCATACATTGATTGAACATTTTTTTATAGTTTACCTTTTTTTTTCCAGCGGACAAAGTACCACCCGGTTTCCCGAGCATCGAGCTGCCGCCCACGACGATGGTGGTCGAGGTTGGGCACACGGCGACGTTGCCGTGCCAAGCCAGTGGCAACCCACCGCCCAAAGTGCGCTGGCTGTGGAACTCGCTGCCACTGGACGTAGCCTCCAACCCCAGATACGCGTTGCTGAATGAAAAGATGCATGGTAAGTGACTTATGTATTGATTGGCACGAATCGTGAGCACCAACATAATAGAATATTTGGGCCAAATAAGTTTTTTTAGAAATAAAATTTATCTAAATGGCTCCAGCCATCTAGGACATCATTGAAATATACTTGTAATAACTTATTACTTCATTGACATATACTCGTAAATAAGATATGAAATTATTATAACACATTATGTATGAACATAATATGATTATGATTTTTTAAATCGTATTAATACTATATAGACGAAATGTATATAGAGAAAATATTTGACTGTTGGTTTGCATTGAATAAGCTCTGAAACTATTACACCTATTTGTATATTGTTGTAAATTTATTCCAAGATTAGATTCCTACATTATCCCCGATACACGTAGGCGATAGAATATTTTCAAAAGGTTAGGGGTCCTTATGAAAGCTTCGATAACCTAATTACCCGTGCAAAGCCGGGGCGGGCCGCTAGTCAATTATATAGCTACGTGCTTATATATTTCCAATTCTTTCACGTTCAATTCGTGATTAAATTTCCTTCCCTTTTATAATGAAATGGATTTTAAAGCCTCATTCACCCCCAATACGGCTTTGTGAAGGCCTTGGTCTTTGCTCTTTCATGGTACGCTGTGCCTTCATGGTTAACACATAATTATAAGGAAACAAATATATTATTCATATAAATTAAATATGTTTTTATAAATAAAGTATTAATTAGTTAGTTTAATAATAGTTTGATGTTTAATAATAGAAGTTTGCTGAGCAAAATAATTAGTGCAATTTTAGTCAAGTCTAATTATACATTAGTGAGCGATTTCTACCTAATAATAATGGTACGGTATGGCTCGAAGGACCATATTAAAACCATTGTAAAGTTCTAAATGTGTATTTATCACTGCACTAACATAATTACATATATGGTTCTTGAATGAACATCAGTAAATTGAACAGCATGGATGAAAATGGTAAATATGTATGATGATATCCAAGCAGGATGCCATACGTAATGATCATGATGGTGATGGTGGATATGGTGGTAACAGACAAAATACAGTACGTAGCGTATAGAAGTAGCAATATACACTAAGTAAATTCTTTTTTAAACGTCGTTTCTATCAGCCATTTAAAAGCGGATTATCGGTCTCATCTCCCTGAACTGGCTTAACTTTTTTCCTAATGAAATTTAAACTCTGTCGCTCGCCCTGTTTGATCAACGCCATCAATAAATTATATTTAATTAGTGAGGCGTCGTATAAAAAACGCCGCTGGGCCAAATTTAATTTTCGTGTCTTAATGAAAGTTCAAGTTTAGCTTAAAACGTGATGAGGCGGGAGAGCAAAATATTAATTAGACCAATTTCCACAGACAAAGGAATCAAATTATTTTCCATCTGTTTCCATAGACTGGTACGCGGTCTAGTATGGTAGTGCGATTTCGTCTCACTTCTATGCGCGTCTTCTCGGTATGGACACTACTCATCAGGTAGGGAATGGCGAGCTCGTTTAATTCATGTGATAAAAAATATCTGAAATATAAAGAGGCTGTCATCCATTTTAAAGTACTATAGACTGGCCGTAATTCGCCCCCAAAATGTTAGTTTTGTCTACTATAGGCTTATTTAAAGCTATATATACAATATTTAAATTCTTTTGACATCGACATTGTTATATTTGACAATTAATATACATACGGTCCTCATGACTACTCTTTGATACAATCTCATAGTAAAATGTATACGTGTGTGTGTAAATCGTTTAATATTGGTGTGCGTGAGGTTTTATTTTGATAATTTCATTTATTAATAATATCGAAATCGTAAATATATTTACATTCGTATACCCTCCACTATATGAAGTATAATTGAGCCAAATTTCATACTCCGTTGGAGCATTTTTCGTAGAACAGTATCGAAAGTTTTGGCTTCACGTATATATACATAGATGCTACGAATACTTTACGTATAATGAATATAGTAAGTTCGCCTGTCCTTGTGCCTGTTGAGTTGTCGCAGTCTTAAAGTAAGATTATAATAACTTCCAACTGAGGATTATGTTTGTGCAAGAAGTTGGTTCGACATAGTTTTAATGGCAGAGTCAGCCGTCGTAGCAAGGAAGGCTCAGTTTCCAGTCTGCTCTCCTCGGGTAAAATCTACACGGCGATTTCTTAAGAGAAAAGTGAACGCACGATGCCAGCGAACTGAGTTCGACCGAACGTGCGATCAAACATATAGTTGTCTAAGAAGTGTCCTAATTGTATTTGCGCGATCACATCGAACTTCTTATGCATCAATATATTTGATCGCACGTTCGTACGACCTAACGGGGTGCGCGTCGCGCATTTGTGTTCTATTCGGAAGGCGCCTCAGGGATCCCACAGTAAATGCATTGTAGCATTAAATCTGTGTCCTAACAGCTTCATGCACTCCGGAGGTAAATTTAATTAAAATTCATCGAAAGCTAACCCGCGGCGCTGTAATCTCATTAATTTAAATTTATTCGAGGATTATTTTGCGGTCCTTATTAATGAGTTGTATTAGATTGGGCGAAGTTACGGCCTATTAGTCTACGACTCCGTGACGTCCTGGGGGATTTCGGGAAATTAATAATATCCGAAATTGGTTAAAATAACGAATTCTTGATTAATAAATTTGTTAAGCTGACAGATCGTTTATCTTTGCGCCCGATTGGCCCAAAAACAGTGACAGCTACTTTGTACAAATCATATCTATATATACTTATATAATACTGAATAGAAATCGTGTTATTTACACTTTTTATAACTTTGGCTATTTGGCACTATGTATAAGAAATTTAACATTATATAATTGTGGAATTTTTTATAATTGTGGAATGGATGAATTTGTGAAATTTAATAGTTTTATTAAAATATCAAAGAATTAACGAAAAAAAATTAATGAACAAAATTATTTTTCTAGATACTCTAACGAGAAAAAAATATTGTTATAATTCGATATATTCCAAATTTACTAAATAAATAATTTTTCCTTATTCTCTATCGGTGGAAAATAATTCACAATTTATAATAACATTTTATACTCGTACCTATTCAAAAATTCATTGCTCATGAACATCAAAGATTTGTTAATATCACAGCAATGATTTAAAGATATCACGCAATCGTTGCGCGTTGTATATTTTACGTAAAAAATACCCGAATCACGGCAAATTCACCACCGCGTTACTTTAATTTACTCGGAACAAATAATAAATTGAATTCGGAAATAATCCGCCGCAAAGCCTATAATATCAAATTAAACAACGAGTACCGGTGGAGTTCCTTGTTACGAGATGAACTATAACGATTATAAGGAAATTTAATATCATGTGAATTAG
Organism: Charaxes varanes; assembly: GCA_024363005.1. NCBI lineage: Eukaryota > Metazoa > Arthropoda > Insecta > Lepidoptera > Nymphalidae > Charaxes > Charaxes varanes. Next base: position 268,476 of record JANCMC010049048.1, on the reverse strand, counting down.
TTAACACTAGAGATCGCCGGCTGATCGAGAGTTGGCCAGAAATCTTTAGATTTGCCTTCCATATGCTTCTATAAAGATATGTACAAATGTATTCTTAGTTCAACGACATTTGACATATCTATATAATATAACTAAGCTTTGACGGTATCCTATGACAAAATATATACATGTGTGTATAAATCGTACGGCATTGGTGTGCGTACGGTTTGATTGTAATAATTAACTATATTTATACCGCATATTTTATAAAAATATTAGCATTCACACAGTGTCCCCTATATAAACTATAGTTGTGCCTAATTTCATACTCCTCCGTTTATGCAATTTTTGTAAAATTTTACAGAAAGTCTGCTTCAAGTATTCGTATATAGATTAGAGCATCACAATGTGTGAAAAATTCGCTTTTCATAGCAAATTCAAGCCGTAACTTTTAATTTACTCAGGGCAAATAATAAATTGAATTCGGCGATGATCCACCGCAAAGCCTATCGTATCGGCGGAATATTAAATTAAACATAATATAATAACGAGTGTGCCCTCTTGTAACACAAGGTGGGCCATAACTTTTACGGGGAATTATTATTTTATCGTCTGCGCGCCTGTAAATTATGCGCTGGAACAAAGACGGGGTTTACGAGATCTCATGCGGTGGAATTAACAACTAAACTCGCCCGGGCAATAACGCCCGGTCCGAGGATGTTTCGGGATCATGGAAATGTTTTCATTCCGTCGTCGATGCTTGTATCTGCCGAGGTGACCCTGTTTACTGTTCTTTTTTTGTTTTTAAGATTCCGTAACTCCACCGGAAATAGGAACTCTTATAGGATCACTTCGTTGAATATCTGTCTGTCTATAAAGGCCCTTTTTCTCAGAAACGCGAAGTCCTATAAAATTTAAATTAATACTATATACTGAGGTTTACGGTCTCTTGAAGCTAGGAAAAAATTAGCCCTCTATGTGGGCGCAATCAAAAGATATGATCATTTATGTCGCATTTACAATATTAGTCAATTTAAAAACGGAAACAAGACCTATAGGGTACTACTTCCCGTTGACCTGGGAATAATAATATTTGGCAAGAATCTAACACAAGTATATGAAAAAAATCCGAAAACCGTTACCCAGTTTCATACTCTTTTTTCAAATCCCCGACCATTTTTGTATATAGGAAACAGTGGATCCTGAATAATATCACTGAGTGTTGTGAAATTGTAAAGAATGTAGCAGTTCCGGGGATAATTTGAGACGGTAGTCGGATATCTTAACTCACCCCACAGCCACATCCTCTGCAATTTAAGCGGTCCCTGGTACCAGACCGGAAAACGGTAGGTAGAAGAAAAAGATCTACGTACTAAATTTCTAACTATTTTTACGAAACCCATTTGCGAATCCAACTCGCGCTTGACCAATTTCATACAGAATTTTGTTTGCGTTATACCTGAAAACATGACATGTGATATTCGTTGTGAATAAAAACTGTTGACATTCTGCTTTTCGTACTCGTTACATTAAATATTTAACGTGAAAACAACATTCGGTTTGTATGTTGTCTGCGTAAATATAAGACATGATACGAATGAATGAAGCTACAGAGGAAGTTTTTATCTTTTAGAGGAGAAGAATAATAATTCCAATACTTTTACTAATAACCTCACCTTACTTTACCTAAAAGAACATTCAATAGAAAATTCAGGCTATCAACGCACACGCACACGCGCACATGCACGCATGCACACACACGCACGCACGCACGCGCGCGCGCGTTTAATAAATTAATCTCTTTTATTTTTCTATTTTTGTAATTTTATTTTATAAGTAGTAATTAATTTTGTCACTATCGTCGATTTGTCACTATTAAACCGAAGAGTGGGAACCTCCTGACATATATCTCAATTATATGAGAAACGAAATAAACTTACCAAGTTTTTTTGTAATAATTATATCGCGCGGCCCAATTCCAAGTTACAAACATGGCGCTACCGCTAACTAGAAGACATGAGTAAGAGAAAGGAATGGAGTAAGAAGATATAAAGGTAGATGGGGAGAAGATAAAGAATGCGGATTACGGTGTAGGGCGACAATAGCAGCTAGGATGCTCTGTAGTGGATCTGACCAGCTTTCGGACAGACTCACCCCCTGGGAGAAAATTGTTTAACTGATTATATTTGACTGGATATAATAATATATAAATCAGTGTAATCATTGATAAGACTACAGCATCCTCAACTATCCTACTACACTGACACCGTACAAAGCAAATAATGCTTAAAAATCTCATTCTTACGTCTTTAAAAAATCGACAATGTTGCAACTCCATGTTTATGTGGGGAATCCGCAATAGGCCTGTGAAAATAATAAGCTTCATTGAAAATCGAAGTTTCTTTGTTTACATGGGAACTGGGACGGAAAATATAATATTCTTTATGATAACCGACCGTCGAAACATGTCGTACTTTTTGTATCATCTAAGGGAATCTCGTTTGGGCCTCGTATTCATTCATTTTTGTGTATGAAAGTACATATTTGAACCATTATATCTTAAGGTTTTCATGTCGCTATTTACGGAAAATATTACATTTATTCCGGGCACGTTGATTTTGTTAAAGAAGGCAGCGTTACGAAATCCATAAGTAAGCCTGCCTTTCTTTTTCTTAGATATTGCATTTGACTGTGTTATTTTAAGGGACAAGTTTGTAAAAGTGTTCTAAATCCCTAAATGTGTTGTTTTTATCCAGCAGGATTTTTACTTCTTTAGAGATCAACAATCAGGCAACAAATTTCTTGCTGTTTTCGTCTCGGTGGCCAAGTTTTCCGAATCAGTGGTAGCTTTTAAAATATTGGACGATTCAAAATAGCTTGTAACACTTCTCCCCAACATCATAAAATAACTAATTCTCTTCTTCGCTCTTCTTTTGTGTATACATTTCAGTCTTTCTCTACATTGAAATGGCTGACTTCAGGGCAGCAAACCAAGCGTTCTGTTTTACAGTAATTGCCAATGAATACTTAATTCAAAGTGGTAGGATAGTGGTTGTAAGGTTTTACAACTTGATGATTTTTTTTTTGTAATTATGTTTTTCATCTTATTAATTACATTTAAAGTATATTTATATAAAACAAAACATTCAAAAATGAATGTCACATGGAAGCGAAGCTCAAGCCCGAATTACAGGAGGTTAGGGTTGCAGATTAAGGAATTTCCTCACTATGCGTGCTGACCCAAACAATACTGCATCCTGTATCTGGCCCTTGATCCAACTAGCAAACAACAGTTTCTTAAGGTTGTTATCGAAACTCTTTGCAATAAGACCATTGATCGACACGACTATCGAGAGAATAGTTGTTGAGACCACATTACTCCTGGCAGTAATTTCAAGAGTTAGATTTAAATATTATGATAATTTATCTTTTTCCGCTCCTATAACATTATCATCATGTGGAATGGTTACATCAAAAACCATTGCTTGACGCGCTGATCGGTCTTCCTTTTTTTTTTCTTTTTAAAAAGAATGTTAGGAATACTTTTTAGGTATGTGCCCTGTTTGTACTGTATACAGAATTTTGTTTGCATTGACCGATGTTGATAGGGATCATAATTTTCGCAACCCTGCGTATTAAACGTTTTATACTATTATTTAATAGAAATATGTATATCTGATCAAATAAAAATTTGTAATATCTAAATATTTATTGCTGAACGTTTATAATATATCTATGATTTTCATTAGTCAATATAAAAAAAAATACTTAAAATACATAAATGTTAGGAATAAGGTTTCGAAGAAAAATAATATTAAATTTGAAATTTAATAAACCCCCAATACGTTGAATTAAGAAAATTAATCCGCTACACCATAACCCCCACCCCTTCTTCAAATAAAAACACACACACAGATAGATACGTCAAACCTATAACCCCTCTATTTTCGTCGTGGGTTAAAAAAATGTCTAAAAGACCAAAATTGACAAATTCTACGCAAGCAAATTAAGGACAGCTTTATTATTGTACGTACTTTTTCAATTTTTATATAAACAAGTACATACATGACAAATTGTAATGATCCTCTGTGAGTTACTTTAAATTTTTGAATTCCTAGAAAGAGGAAATTTTCATCGTACCTTCTAGTCGTTTTCTTGGCGGCTTCTGAACTCTATCAGGAGGCAGGAAGCTATTCAAGACTCAAGACCTACTTTGGTTTAAAAGCCCGCCCACAAAGATCGCACGTATGCACACCGTCTATGTACATAATTGTAAGTAATGGCAGTATGTGGCCGGATCTTAAATATATATATATTTTTTAATATAATAAGGGGCAAACGAGCAGCCGGCTTTCACCCAAGTGACTACCGACGCCCATGGATAACTGCAACACCAGAGGGACCGCAGATGCGTTGCCGGCCTTTGAGAAATGAGTATGATCTTTTCTTGCAGGTTTCTCTAATGGCAGAGAAAAAAAAATATATATAATATCAATCTATGCTAATATATAAAGCTGAAAAGTTTGTTTGTTTGCTTGAAGGCGCTAATCTCAGAATATCCCATGGAAATTGTCAAACCGAACGAGACGAACGGATGAGATATACCATGACTAGATAATATGACAGCATTGCTGCGGCTTCTCACCCCTCTTATGTGAGAATGAGGTGCTGGTACCCGGACGCGGCACAATTCCGCTACAGACCAAAAGGACTGCAAGCGTGTGGCTGCATCTAATTACAGATATAAATTGAAAATCTATCTACTGAAAACTGCGCAAAATTCAGAATAATAAAAGCAGCCTCAATCTTGAAGACGTGAAATTATTATTACTAAAGATGAATTCTCTAATTATATTTTTTTTATTTCAAATATAATTTACGAAAATAAGTAATATTTACATACCTATATGAATAAGTCATACTACTCCTTCAAGTATAATACTATATCTAGCCGTCTGATGTCATTTCCGGAAACCTAAAATTTTTACAATCTCGTGACTAATATCACTCAGTGACGCCCTTCCTTCATAGGTCTTTCTGTTCTAATTCAGAACATTCTCGATAGTTTTACCTCTTTTTACGTTTGATACGAAACGTCAAATTTTTACACGAGTACACGACTTACTTGGCCGTAATGTCGAGGATTCGATACGCGAGAGTTCAGATTTCATTCGTGCTAGCAGTATTTAGCAACTAAGTTGTGTAAAACGATAGCATTAATGTTTCATTTGACGTTCGGTTTCGAACGTTAAAAGTAAGTAAAACTATAGAAAATCTTCGTGCAAGTGCCTAAGATAACTTAAAAGACAGTTTCTGTCAGGACAAGACAGTTTCAATCAACTTTATCAAACAATTGTGTTGATAAAGTTGATATTTATAGATTAAACATTCTATCGTTCATGACTCTTCTTCTGTTTTATTTTTAACACAGTTCACTTTAATAGATTTTTAAGAAGATTTTCTTGTGAGGAGTTGTAGAGGTGCGGCCCGTTTGACCTTTATATGTTACACATTGCAGTCAGGACACGTAACTTTATCGACCCCGGACTTCCATTGTCATAGTTTATATGTCTCATTGCAAATTTTATTAAACGAATTACTTACCTTCAAGAGATACCATTTTATTGTCTGTCTACGAAACTTCTTACCTCGCACAATTCCTCTTTGGAATCAATTACCAGCTTCGGTATTTCCGAATCGATACGACTTAGGAACATTCAAGAAAGAGCATACTAATTTCTTGAAAGCCGGCAACGCATCTGCGAGCCCTCTGGTGTTGTAGTTGTCCGAGGTGTCTATAGTCACTCGAATGAACCGCATGCCCGTTTGACCCTTATTATTTAAAAAAGTAATACTAAAAAACGCGCTGATTTGTAGTGCGCAGATAATTAAGAATAGTATACTTTTAAGTAAGTCTAATATTTCCCTCTTTCTTCCGAATAAGTTCTAAGCTTGTTCTGACAATGACCTAAAACACTTCAAACTATGTATTTCGCCAACATTTTAATGTAAGGCGTATTTGACATCAAATTAGACTAAAATTATTATTTGAACAATAGTTGAGACGAACGAGACGAATTTCTTAGCATTCCATGGATTCACCGTGCGGGTGCCGGGTCCATCGCATTGCAGAGGAAGGAACCATAGATATAATTGGCCAAAAGTTTTCTTCACAAGTGTACTTTTAATACAGTGAGCTGCACCAATCGCAGTACATTTAACGAGCATTGCAATGCAACGTTCCTTTGCCGGTTAATTGCTCGTTATCGACGCAGAGCGGATTAACTTTAAGCTGACCGTACTTTATTTATGTGACGTAATTTGTAATGAAACCTGGACAGCTCACGGATGTAAGAGTGTAGATAAATATATAAGAGGGGTTATTAACTCCCTCCTCTCTTGTTACAGGTTGTCAAATTTGTCGATACCTTTACCTGATGTGACATCACATTTTTTTTTAATATTTTAAATTATGACATGTAAACGTCACGTAACTTTTGACACCCCTTGCCTGTTATCATCCAAAATTTTGATACCCTACCCCCTTTAATCAATATATACAAATCGTGAAAATCTAAAATAATTTCATAATGTTTATAATATTTTATCATTTCCTAAAATATTCATTTCAGTGCTTGGAATTAAGCGACGTGAAATGAAAAAATGTACGCGCCTCGGAGTGGCCCAATTTCACGGGGACATTTTTCACATCATGATTGCGAAAACAGCCGATGTGATTTTCACTCCGGTGAGCAAAAATACTGGGTTAATGAAATATCAACATCGCTCTGTGTATTTTTAGCGTAATTTTTCTTTTTGATTAACGTTTTGATTACGCGCGATTTGTTTCATTAAAATTTCAATTTTCATTTCCTTTGAAATTTTTTATTCATTTCTTGAGCTAGCCTTTCTGAATCTGAAAACTTCTTAGGGCTTTTGACATATTATATAGAGTATTGAACCAATATAATTATGTTGTCATATTCCGTAAAACGTAATAATAAGTTGGGAAATATTACGTTTCTCAACTTATAAATATAGCTGAAGGATAATTTATTACATGTTTTTTACATACGTTACATTACATTACATTAGAAAGGAAATCTAAAGCCGTTCACGTTACATTACATTAGAAAGGAAATCTAAAGCCGCACCAGGAGGATCATACCAGATTTGGCTAGACAGGAAAAGGAACACTGGTAGTGAAGGTGAGTGTTGGTGGCCACTAGAAAGAGCGCTTATATACCTGGATCACAAGTCCCGGGCACGCCTATGGTTCCTTCCTCTGCAACGCGACAGGTCCGGCACACGCACGACGAATTCACGGAATGCTAAAAAATTCGTCTCTCTTTAGGACAGACGCGATGTATATACGCGACTAATATTTTCTGTTCTTCAACTGTATTTCTTTCTCAGGCAGTTCTCCTCTACAAACGACATACACTATTTGTATGACAAGTAATATATGTTTTTTATTGTTTACTTAAAAGTAATATATTTACTACATTTGCGTCAATTGTAAATTTAACAACAGCATCATCCGCGCATCTTAATTAAATGTGCTTGTTTGGAAGAAGAAATGGGGTGAAAACGGAATAGCCTTTTGCTCTTAAAGGTTTTCGCGCCGAGTGTTTTATTAAAATCATAAATCCAGTGTCAAATACAGCCGCTGTATCCGAGACGGACTGTGCGAACGTATTTTATGCTAAATAATTTATTTTGCTAGGGCATTACTGCCCACTTTGTGATATTAGTTGTAAGGTTGTAGAGATCGTGGGGGTTCCGAGGATGACGTCAGATGGCAATCGGTCATCTCAACTCGCCCCACAGTCACATCCTCTGCAATCTAAGCGGATCTTGATACTAGAACGGGATAACGCTAGGAAGAAGATTTTACAAGAACATGTAAACGCTTGTATGCTAAATAATTTTATTACGGTGTTACAAACAGATATTTCCATATTGTTTATTGCAATAGATAGATTTTCTGAAGGAATATAATTTCACCGTAGAGAAATTAACTTAAGTAGGAACGTGCATAGCGATCGTCCGAATAGCTTATCGAACCCCGGCCAATTTGTACTCCTTCACCCTTAAAGTAACCAATACATCACGCCGCCACTCTAATCTAATAATTAATAGCTTGTAGTAAGTGCGTAAAGGATTTTACTTGTATGAAAAACATTAATGGCAATTGACAATGGTATACCAATACGTTCGTATGTAATGTCATTCAAATTCAAATTCAAATGATAGTTCATCAAGTAGACTTTTAAAAATTCAAAAGTGTATGTTAAAGAAAAGTTAAAAAAATAATACAAAGACACTTTATCGACAAAGTGTGAAAATCGCTATCGGTATATATTCGTATGAATGAATAAAAATGAATAAAACGATTAAAATTCAAATGATATTTTATTCAAGTAGACTCTAACAAGCTCTTTTGATTCAAAAGTGTAATATTAAAGACATATTAAAAAAAATGAAAAGCAACTTTATCGACAAAGTGTGAATCGCTATCGGTGTACATTCGTATGACGTTTTATTCAAATTCAAATGATATTTTATTCAAGTAGACTCTAACAAGCTCTTTTGAGTCAAAAGTGTAATATTAAAAAAAAATTAAAGCTACTTTATCGACAAAGTGGTGTAGATATGGATATGTGAAGCGTGACACGATAAAGACTCGCCTCTTTGGGCCTAGCGCGAATATTTTCATCCTAAATACAGTAAAATCCTCAAATTCGAACGGTTCGAAATATTCGTGCTAGAGCCTCAGTATAGTCCGATAGGGTGTTCTTGCACGCATGCGCCAGTCCCATACAAATCAACACTGGAACAATAATCAGAGCAAACAAAACATCCTAGAGTCTAGTTTAATTTCGTACCCACGAAGTTTTACCTTAAAAGCCTCCGACCAACGGAGACTAATGAAAACGTATGACTCTTTGATAACCTATTATGGTGGTACGGGACCCTTCGTCTCCGCAAATTGGCTCTGAGACCTCTTATTTACAACCGTTGTACGTTTTGTTCTGTTTTGCGCTATGATTAGGTTTTATGGTGTGATGAAATTGTAATATTTATGCCATGTATTGGTTTATTTTTGTACAAGTTGTTTTACGCGGCTTCGTCTGCTTAAAACTTGCGAGAGCTTAACCTTCTTAACCTTCTTTCTTCCGGCCGTATGCAAAAATCCGCTCTTAGCGGATGTCTGCTATCAACTATCTCCTTGTTAAGTTTTATATTTGTACGTCCAACGGTTTTCGAAATTCCGTGACAGGTGACCTTATGCTTATATTTATTCATACACACACACACACACACACCAGTTATCGGAAAGATAAAAGAAGATCCCCCCCTAGGACATTAACTGCTATTCTACTTCTTCTATCTAACGTTCCCATAGTACCAGGGTCCCCTTAGATTGCAGAGGATGTGTCTGTGGGGCAAGTTAATACGACCGACGGCTGTCTGACATAATCCCGGAACCCCCACAACCTCTACAATCACACAACTAATATCACTCAGTGACATTAATCGGGAGCCACTGTTTTACGTGTCTCCCAAAACACGGAGAAGGTCGGATATTTGAAAACCAGTTTTAGAATTGGTCACCCATCTATTATCCGGCCGCGGCAAGAACTACTTAACCTAGCAATCGACTCAAATGACTGATTAAGCTACGAATACATCGATCTGTTAGTCCACTTATAAGTCTTAAAAAAGACAAGTATTTTTTTATTGTCACATTTAAATCCCCTATTCTACTCACTAGTGTAGTGTAATAGTTACCCGCTAGTCCACGTAAAACTAGATGAAAAATTTTAGCGGAATGATATATAGCCTAAAGCCTACCTCGATAAATGGGCTATCTAACACTGAAAGAATTTTTCAAATCGGACCAGTAGATCCTGGGATTAGCGCGTTCAAACAAACAAAGTCTTCGGCTTTATATATAAGGGGGTCATCCATAAGTTACGTTACACCATTTTTACGATTTTGGACACCCTCCCTCCGTCCTTGTCACACTTCGTCACACTTTAGAAACCCCCTTCCCCCTTGGTGTGACGTCACAAACTTTAAAAATAAATAAATAATTTAAAGAAAACGGCTAATTCAAACTTTTTTTATTACAATATTTTAAGTTTTGACATGTGATGTCACAAGGCTCTTGACTCCCCCGTACCCTTTGTCACACAATGTCATTTTTTGGTGACCCCCTCGGCCCCCTTTAACGTGTGACGTAATTTATGGATACAGTACAGAGCTATGGTTTCCAACCAGTGGTCCGCGGCCCACCAGTGGTCCGCAGAAGCCAAAATATGGTTCGCGAATGATTTTAGCTTTTGCGGGTAGAGAGTCGGAAGAGTGCGGGTGGTAAGGGCGGTACGCGGTGCCGTGCAAGAAATATTATGCCGTGTCAGTAATTTACGTCATTTCTTATTCAGTTTCTAATCAAAGTTTCAGTTTGATTGTTACAGTTCATTTTAACTATACCTAAATTGTGGTCCCTGCTAACAAGAATAATATGAAACCACTTTCATCAGTCCAACAAAAGGTTGGGAATCCCTGCTATAGAGTATAGATTTCCGCGCACGAAGCAATCTTGTCACTTAGTATTTCATCACACTGACTCAAATGCCAATGCTGCATTCCATTTCTTCGCATGTCGACGCAGTAAAAAAAATATTGATAATGATTGTTAGTTCAAAATGCTCATTAGAATACAATAATCATTGTGTCAGCGTTTATGTCATGACGGACGGTTGCATTCTTCACGATTAATACAACAAGGGACATCATGTTACTTTTGTTCACATTTTATCTATATTAAATTCTTCTGCTTTACTTGAACTCTATTATTCCTTTTTGTGTCTATTAAAATAAACTAGAGCTCGCCGGCTAGATGAAATTCGCTGGTTCGAATTCGCTGATATTTATTTATTTATCAATTGAAGATAATGTTACTTTTCAATTTTCAACTATGTACATAAGTATATCTAATAGTAGGGAGCCCAAGAGGGAATTTTTCGTAATACTCGAGCACATCAGAAAATCATATAGGGAGAATCCTTGCATCCTGTACTGCATCACCACTAAATATGTTGATGTGAATTCTTAATATAGGGGCATCTTCTTATTGGACCCTTACGCGTCAGATTAAGATAACGTAAGTTAATTACATGGAAATAAGCTTACATTTCAATAATCTGACGAATTAGGCGTGACATAAGGAAATGGGAGGGTCAAAAAATGTAAAAAACCATCACCTAGAAATATTCCAGCGCGATTAGTTTTTATTTTTATTTTGAATGAAATCCTTTAAAGATTGTGAAAAACGTTTAATCTTAAGATTTTCTCAAGGTAATGTAGCTAAAATCATCGTAGGATCCATAAAATTACGCTCCAAGCGTCATTGACAACATGATGTTAACATAATCTGTTTTTCATTTCCGCACCTAATTTACGTAATTCAATAGATCCCGACCACGTTTAAGTGACTACAAATTTAGCATCGCTGCCTCCCTTACTATAAATGGAAATGACGTACACAAATAATTCTCACACCCATTGGTTTAATCATTATTTACTTATTGTAATCTCCTCTTGTTATTCTTTGTGTTTATAATATATGTATTTTTAGTAATATGCTTTTACTTGTATCTTAATGTATATATATTATGGTCAAGGTGCAAGACTACTGATACATATAGCTTAAGATTATATATATCAAAGACTAAATTAAGACCAAATAAGACAATAAGATATGTATTATTTTTGATGGAAACGAAATAAAATTATATTTACAACATGACATGAGTTGAACACGACATGAGGGGAAAATAACATGAGTTACATTTTTGATATATTACATTCACGTATATGTTGAATCAGTTATTTTCTTAGTGCGTAGTTCCCACTGATGAGTAGGGTTGCTAGCGTTCTTTGGAAAGCTGGTATAATCAAAGGTATACCAGCAGCTTATAGAGGCTTGAAACTGGAGATATTGCCAAGCCTCTATAAGCTACGATGGCTGTTGAACAAATGGTGCAATTTAAAGAGTCGCTAGACACATTGCAGCATGCATATTTGAGTTCTTGCACTCGCGTTATTGGAAAGGACATGAGTCCACTCAGAAACGGACAGGAGTCCAAAGTCAAGTTCTGTTTTATTTGTGACTTTAATATTGCTAATCATTAATATGTTTATATTAAGTGGATAATATTAAGAAATATATTCAGAATTGAAAATGCCGCATGGGTGCTGATTTTGGTAAAAGAAATTAGAGACTTGATTAGAGGAAAATGGCAGTTTATAAATAGACAGCGAAAACGACTGTTCTGGTCATCTTTCTATTAATAATGAATTAAAAAATCTTCAAGATAAGTTTAATTCTTTAATTTTTCCTTATAATAATACTACAACATATTAAATAAAAATAAAAAATAAAATATTCTTTATTTTAACCATGTTTGTTTACAATTTCTCAGTTATGATTGGAGTCTCCCTTTCTTTCCTTCCTTCTTTCTTACTTTCTTTCCTTCTTCACTTTCCCTTTTTCCTTCTTTCTTTCTTTCTTTCTTTTGAGACTTCCCGGTGGACTAAACTCGTCGTTAAAGGCCGGCAACACATCTGCTAGCCTTCTGGTCATGCAGATGTCCATGGGCGTCGGTAGGCACTTAGGTGCCTGCTGCTTGCTCGTTTGTCCCTTGTAACATAAAAAAAATTAACGTGAAGACGTAACAGACAGAGTTACTTTCACATCTATAGTAATAATATTATAAAGAGTAAAAAATTAATTGTTTGTTTGCGTTGAATAGGCGCTGAAACTACTGTACCGATTTGAAAAATTCTTTCACCATTAGAATCCTACGTGTCTCTAATATTTTCAAAAATGTACCCGCATGAGAACTTCAATAATGTGAAAAAGTGTGTGTAAACCCGTGCAAAGCCGGGCTTATAATATTAGTTAAGATTACACCTCGCTTCGTGTGTCATTCCTCTCGGCTGTGAGTATACCACAATTTGAGACAATATAATATTTAATAACTGTCTTCAAAAGTAACAAGCTTGAGAGTTCGCTAGTTTTTGCGCGCGGATACACTCCCTTCGGAAATTACGTCTCTGTCTCCAGAGAATTGATGTTATATTAAATTTGAAGATATTTCTCTCTCAGTCGCTTGTTAGCTCTAGAGTTTTGGTTATATAATAACAATTAAATTTTGGAATATATATGTACTCCACTTACCTTCATTTCGAGATACACCTAACATAATGCCCTGCTTGCCCTTACACCTGGTCGCAGAAGTAAATGATTTCTTCTGATGAAGCAGTAAACGTGGCTGCATTCTTGGCCACAATAAAATTATTGGGAAAGAAAATAACAAAGTATTTGCCATCGAATCGATAAGAAGATCTTCATTTAATTAATTTATATAAGCGATGTAAATTCAAACCTTGATTTCGTGAATTTTAAATTGCAAATTTACTGAGCACAGTCGATCATAACTGTATTCATCAGAATAGTAAACGTCAATTTTTGAAAATTTATTCTTATAATCTCCCTTATTTTTGTTTATCTGTATATGTTGCGGACAGATGAAGCAGCGAGGACAAGGCGGTGTATTCGACCGTGGACGTCGTCGAACGGACTGAGCACAACTGACATTAGTACGTACCATAGTGAGTGAGATAGGCACGGGTTGTTAGAAAGAGATGGCGATAGTGCTATCTCGCTCGCGTAAACACCAAATTTTACTTGTGTAGGATGCATACTAGTGTCAGCCCCCATTTAGTAGATAAAGTTGTGCCAAGTTATTGGACGGCACGTTCCCATGACGTAGTGATTGATCCGTTGTAAGTAAAAGTACTGTTGGTGTTATTATTGATCCCCATCAATAACTCTCGGAAAAGACACCAAGGTGTCCGTTACAGTATATACAGGGTGTATCTGACATCGTAACGCAAACTTTGTAATAAGGCTACATTTAATGTCCTAAATAAGGTTTCGATAATCATTCGTCTCGGAAATGAGCGGTTACAGGTATTGCCATTTTCATCCCATGCTTGAACGCGCAATGTATCGTGAATGGCGCGAACAACGAGAGTAAGGTTTAAAATATCTTATACAATATGCGTGTACAATTTCTTTCGCGTTTGATATGGAAAAGTTATTTACATGTTACTTATAATAGACGAATAAAGTAACTTAGTTAGGCATAATTATAATGCTAAAGATTAAAGTGGATGAGAAAAAAGATTGTAAAAACAAAATAATTAAATTAAATTAAATTTCGTAAGAGAAGAAAAAGAAGAGAGGAAAAAAAATTGTAAAAAGAATTAATTACCTTAAAATAAATTTCGTAAGAGAAGAAAAAGGAAAGAGAAAAAAATTGTAAGAAAAATTCATTAAATTAAATTAAATTTCGTAGGAAAACAAAAAGAAGAGGGAGAAAAAATTGTAAAAAGAATTCATCACATTAAAATAAATTTCGTAAGAGAAGAAAAGGAAAAGAGAAAAAAAATTGTAAAAAAAATGAATTAGAGATGAGACGAATTTCTTAGCATTCCATGGATTCATCGTGCGGGTGCCGGGTCCATAGCGTTGCAGAGGAAGGAACCATAGCAGTGCCCGGGACTTGTGCCTCAGGTGTAGGTTTAAGACCGCGCTCTTTATAGTGTTCACTATGACTCATCTTCACTGCCAGTGTTCCCTCCACTGCCTAGCCAAATCTAGTCTTTCTAATAAAGAACATATGACAGTTCTTGACAAGCCGAGGTCTTTTAGTAGGTTGTACAAGGATTTTGCTGGTATACCCTTTGCTCCTATCTCTATCGCGTGTAAGCTGGTTTTATAACCGTTTTTGGTGAGCTCATTGGTTAGGTCAAAGTACATGTTCGTTTTTATTAGACGGTTTTTAGGGATGTTGGTCTCCCATGGAACTGTAAGCTCTACAAGTACTAAATTATATAAACATTCATTGCAATTCTTTTTGTAATTATCCTACTTGGCTTAGTGGTCATCAGATCCTAGATCAAAGAGGCTGTAACCACCCACTTAGGTCCTCTATGATATATCCACGACAGGTGAAAAGTTGCGATTAAATGCTCTGATCAATATAAACGCAAAATAAAACCCAAAAGAGTCATCTCCGTGTCAGGACTTGGGTAACAAAAATTAATATCATATCGCTACCTTTCATAAGGGAATATTAATTTTAGCCAATGATTAATGAGCCAGGTTTTCTAGACTTGTAACCGTGACGGGGGTAGGGGGGAAGGGGGGAAATTAGCACACATCGATCAGCTCATCGCAAAGAAGTTGTCGGTGACAGAATGAAAAATTGCACCGACCTAATTCTCTCCCCATCAACGGGATGTAGAGAATATTGATGCGGCCATATACTTCAAGATAAAATGGTAATGTCTTCGGGGAAGACATTTTTTAAAGAATTCCCTAGTAGGTGGTAGCAAAAAGGTTGTTTGGGGCATTATAGCTAAAGTTATAGCTGAAAATAAACTAGGTTTGGCTATCGTTAGGGATTTAAGAGTCGGTGTATACTGTCGCCATGCATCGCCGTGCGAATGAATACTCAGGGTATAATAATAATAATAATAATAATAAATTCTTTATTGCACACAAATAGAAACAGATTACAGTTGATAACAAAAAGTACAGTTATGCGCGCAATTTTACGCGTCTTTCGCTTCTCCACTTAATTTTTATAAGCTTTTAAATAATTATCGCGCAACTTTTTGCGGCAAAAGGGTATTACTAATTTCATTTGCAGCTGTTTATATATTTTCCATTGGAGACTAATCAATAGCTATTTCCATAGGCACTGTTTTTTTAATTTTCATATAAATTTACCACAGAGGAGATTTAATGTCTCCCATTAAGTCTCATATAAGATCATGGAGACTATAATAAGGAGTAACATCTCTTATGGGAGAAAAGTTAAAAAAGTGCCCAGCAGTGTACAAAAATTACTCAACGTCCATTGAATTATTTTGATTAAATTCATTTCAATACACTATAACACGCCTTTTTAAATTTTAAAAATTAAAATGGGGTAATGGGGCGAATGAACGAAACAAAATGCGACGGACGTGGCGAGCGGAAACGCAAAAATCTACAAATTATACCTATTTTTGTGGACTGTATCTAATTAGACCTAATCTTTCTTTAAATGCCACCTACGAGCCTTCTGGTGGTGCACATGTCCATTGGCGTCGGCAGTCACTTAGGTGATAAACCACCTGCTCGTTTGCCCCTTATAATATGAATAAAAATTATCTCGTAAATAAATTGAAAACAGTTATAATGTTTATATTTTCTGCAAAATATGGACTTAACCATTAAATATGGAAAAATATGGAAAACAAAAATTTGTTTTTCATAATCCAAATACGATAATTGATGTAGATAACCAATTACCGACTAAAAATTGTATAAATAAAAAATTATGTATTTACATATTTATCGGGGCCCTACTCATTATAATCTCCATACATAAAATGTATGTATTGGATCAAAAAGATACTGGCTGAAAATAAAAATAAAAAGAATACAACCAAAATAAAAACAATTATATGCAATTAATGGGAGATATTAAACCTCCGTGGTAAATTCATTGAAAAAAAAGCAATGACGTAATGTAAAACAGTGTCGTAAAGAAATTTCATACAACATTACATCACTGTATTGATTCTAAGCTGTAAAGGCGTACTTACATCTCGGTTATGTAGGGAGTAATGATAACATAACAGCGTAGTTGAAAAAATATAAACAATGAAGATAGAGTTTCGAGGGGTAGTTTTCATTTTTGATTATAATTTTGAAAATATTTGCAAAAAGCAAATTTCTTTCCTCAGCTGTATTTTTTTATAACTTTTGTAATTTTTTAAGTCTTTGAAATGATTTTCAGCACATTTTTTAGAAATGCTGAGCTTCATATCGGAAAGGCTGAGCTGAGTACCTATGTTTATTATCTCTATTTTCCACCTTTTTAACTTGTCAACTAGACTAGTAGGACGCCTATTACTTCTTTTTAACAATGACAAAGTATCAAAGACGGCCGGTAGTTGTATGGGATTATCTTATGGAACTATTGTCTCTTAATGTACAACTCTTATAAACTATATCATTGTCTATAGTAGTATGGCCTTACATATTAAGGTTGTATTTATTTTAGGTGGTAAATGGTACCTACACCTTTTGAGGCCCGAAGCAAATCAAAATTTCAAAACCTGGACATAGCTGGTTTTTTTTGAAGATTACCCCCAACGGCGGTGGGGTTTGAACCGGATACCTTGCGGATTTCAGTCCATACCTTATACCGTTGAGCTATTGAGGCTCTATTCTTCCTTATATCATTTTAAGCGGATATCTACAAGCCATAACATCTCTGCCAAATTTCGTCATTATATTCCTCGCGGTTTTTGAGATTCGTGTTAGGTGACCTTTCGCCTATATATTCCCATTCAGATTCACTTATTGTACCAAGCAATTTAAAAAAAGATATTGCTGTTTTTGCTTACAGCTTGTAACTGTACTGTCTCTTTCATCACAAGAAAACTGCAGTCAAAATAGCTTCCACATTTTTAATTCCATTCCCTATAACAGCACTGTCTTCTCCTGAGGGACCAGGAATCAGTCCGCTGTCGGATTAAGCGGGAGAACCTTTGTGAATTCGCAACAATAATAGTGACCCGAAATATTTGTCTTCCAAAATTTCATACTACTTAAACAGTATTAGAGTCTACTATTGCATATTTATTGACGACTAGCTGTGCCCGCCACTTTGTCCGCGTAAAACTAGGTACGAAAATTAAATAAAATTTTAGCGTAAGTCATATAGACTATAGCCTTCCTCGATGAATGAGATGATGAAATCATTTCAAGATCTCATTTTAATATTACAGTTTTTAATTGAATTTCTTTGTTTCTATGTTCCCGACTGTATTGTGATTTTACGGCTAATTAACTACCTCAAAGTATTCCTAATATTATTTTTTATTTAAAGAAAAAGCAGGTAATGGTAGGAAGATAGATAATGAAAGTAGCTACTGTAGTTATATATAGCTGTGCCCGCGACTTTGTCCGCTTTCAGTTAGGTAAAAAAAATATTAAATTTTAACGTAATGATATGTAGCCTATAGCTTTACTCGATAAATGAGATGATCTAACACTGAAAGAATTCTTCAAATGGGACCAGTAGTTCCTGAGATTAGCGCGTTCAAGCAAACAAACAAACAAACTCTTCAGCTTTATATATTAACATAGAGATTATGAGCAACTATTGCAACATAAATTTTCAATTTAGCATTAAAGTAGGTAAAGTTACGTCGAAATTGTACACATTTGTGACCCGCTTTCAAAAGTTACGAATATTCAAATAGTGCGCTGTTTAAAACAACTACGTTATTTGCGTATATTTCGAATTGACATAAAATATAGTAACACTGGGTATTGGCTACATTCCAAAGTACTTATTCTTATGCCACTTAAACTTTGACTCGAGATTTGATACTGGAGTCCACGCGTTCAATGGTTAGTCATAGTGTAGGTTAACTCTTTTAACTGAGCGTTATCCCGGTTTAGTACCTCTGTCCGTTTTAATTGCTAAGGATATGGCTGTGGGGCGAGTTAAGATGACAGACTGCTGACTGACAAATAAAGGCGAAAATATTAGGGACCCGGCTGTTACAAAATGTAAATAATTGTTGTGTCAATTAGTTAAATCGTATAAAAATTGTCTCTGCATTTTTTCAACTTTACCAATCTTTGACTGAATTTATCTTCAGCTTCCTAGCGTTATTCCAGTCTAGTATCAGGGTCGGCTTTAATTGCAAAGGATATGGTTGTGTGTGGGCGTGGGTGTGGGCGAGTTAAGATGGCCGACTGTAGTCTAATGTCATCTCCGGTAACTCCAAAATCTCATTCTTACAGTCCACGAGTCGCAGGGTCTATGCTTCGAGCGGGTCGTCATCATCCGTTGCGTGCAGAAGAAGATGCCTATCCACGACGGCGTTGCATACTTACAATCTCCCGTCACACGATGCAGACAAAACAGTTGATCGCTTTGTGAAGTAAGTGATTGCCGCGAGCGAGTATGCTGTAGTGAAATACAACCACAGAGCAGCCATCTACCACCGTAACGCTGATCTCATTGCGGAAATATATAAAAATGCCTTTGTCGTTTACCAGCTACGGAACTCTTGTATATAAGAGTATCTTGACACCTTCTTGGCCACTTTTTATAATAATATTTAAACTTTAGTAAAAAAAAATATTGTGTTAGATTAAGGTTTTAATTCTGGCAATAACTTTAACCGCGCGTTGTTATAGCGGCCCTTTAAGTTGTAAAATAAATGTAATGGGGAAGCAATGTAGCCGAAGATGCCACAATAAAGTATGCAATTGGTAGAGGTTTTTGGAAATGGTTCAAGTTTTATCTCTATTATGAAACTTGATTTTCAAAGTCAGGATTTGAAGTTTCCACATTATGTTAATGAGTTAGATGGAATTTTATCTATGTGACGGTTTATAGTAAAATAACTAGGTTTTAGGATATTAGTAACAACTCGTTAGTATTGGCAGGTTAGTATCCCAAAAAACCCATTAAAATTCATCTATAAGTCGTCAACAAAATGAACGAAGATATACCTCAAGCTTTCCTTAAGGTAAGCACAGCCACATTAATATAATATGAATGAAATCCTAAATAGCTCTGCGATGGAAAGATAGAATTGGTGGTTTCTTATTTACATTTAAAAATGAAAACACTTGAATTTCTCTATGGATAACAATGAGTATTTTTATATTTACTCAGTCTGCGTCTATGGTTCTTATTCGAATTGCTAGGCATGCGCTAAGAGTGGAATGAATACGTTAGAAAAAGTTGGACACGATCTGATTGGATATTCATTTTTTTAATGACATTTGTAATAACCTAAAGATTTTTCCCGAGTTCAAAATTTTTTCCGGTAGGCTTTTTTTCTACTACCATACTTATTTTAAAAGATATTTCGTCTATTTGTAATTTTTCTAGTACCAGAGTAGAACTAGAGATGTAATAACGGAATTTTTAGGGTTCCGTAGTCCTAAAAATTACGCTTACAAGGAACCCATACAGTTTCGCTTCGTCCGTCCATCCGTCCATCCGGCTGTCCGCCCGCAAGTTGAATTCTTCAGCTACGATTTCCAAACTATTAGATAAAGAAACTTCAAATTTTCCATATTGATTGAACATGCTAAAAACTCATTAGGAATTTTTTTTTTGCTCGAAAGTAGAACAAGACTTTAGAAGAATTTACGAAATACGTATATCGCGTATCATATACTCAACCCATATACATAAGTCTTGACACGCTCTTGGCCATATTTTTATATTTAAACTTAACTCAGTTCATAAGTAACGAAATCATTTATTAAACACGCACAAATATAACCCAATACCGTACATTCGTATAGAAAATCGCTTGAAATAGTTTTATACTGTATAATATAATATGAAAGTTATTAAGGAGCGGAGTTGTTGCGTATTTTGCCAAGATAACTGGACACACTGCTCGGGTACTGAGAGTTTCTAATGCCATCCGTAATTTATTTTCGCTCAGAGATTGGTTGCGGGATCGCTTCAGGAGTTGTGCGGATCTATTCTGTAATGAAATTGAATGTGGGATTTTAAAATTGCAGCTCCAAAACCAGAACGAATTGAACGAAATTTTATTGGAGTTACTGCTACGCTTATATCCTTAATATTTTATTTCATGTTTTGTAAGAAAAATATACTGTTTGCTAATCTGATTAAGTGAAGTGCCGTTTTTATCTTGTTTGATACACATATGAAAAGATCCTCTTTGATTATTGTAATAATATTAATAGGATAACATTTTTCGAACATCACATCAATGTACTCCACATTAAAGATATCCAGTAATCTAACCAGTTTATATAAATAACTTTTATATACGAGTATGTTATTCAAGACTAGCTGTGACAAATTCCTACGCGTAAAATTAGGTAAAAAAGAAATTCAATTATAGTGTGACGAAATTTTACTTAGCCTATAACCTTCCTCAATATTTATTGAGGAAGGTTATAGGCTATCTAAAACTGAAAGATTTTTTAAATTTGACCAATAGTTCCTGAGATTATTGCGTTCAAACAAACAAACAAATAAACTTTTCAGCTTCATATATTAGCAATAGATAAGGTAAAATTTTAATTTCAGGTACTCGCTGAAGTCCTAAACTTCATCCGCGTGAATTCAGTGCTCTTGTTAAATTTTAACGATTTGCGTTTTTTGTGCGGGGCTATATTTTTTTCAAGAAGTCACGGAGCCTACGTTGTTCCTTGTAATATCAGCTATCTGCCTCTGAAAGTCCCGTCGAGATTGGTCCAGCCATTTTGTAGATTACTTGGAACAAAAAGACAGAGAGACAGAAATAGTTTAAGTTGCATTTTTGTTATAGGTATCGCATGTATAGTCATATGCAATTAGTAAACAAAACTGAATTTCGACTTTACCAAAAGACACTTTAATTTTATTAACATACTAACTGTACCCTGCGACTTCGTTCGCATGATTTCCGTAATTTGTTTAAGTTCGAGAGTTTTTATTTTTTGTGCGGAACCCTAATTATTTTTTTAAAGACTGAAGCAGCCTATGTTACTTATTGCAATATCAGCTATGAAAACCCGTGAAAGTCCCATTGAAATCGGTCCATACGTTTCGGAGATTACAGGGAAGAAACAGACGGATAGAAAAAAAAATTGCGTTTTTGATATAGTCATATGCAATTAGTAAAATAATTTCATTTCGACGTTGCAAACACACACTTCAATTTTATTTATATGTATAGATATCCTTATTTAAAATAAAGTTATGTGAAAAATTATGTTAAAAAATAAAGTTATGTTATAAAGTTATTCTATGCTTCTAAATTTAAATTATTTTCATATACCTAGGACTAGCTGTAGTACTCACCAACAAAGCCAAACATCGTTTGACGCCGTCACTAATTGCTGATGGCTTCCTGTAAGCTGTTAGCGGGTCAAAAACATTCTCGTTGAACACTCCCTAATGATCTTCGCTCATTAAGCAAAAAGGTTTCTGCTATTTTTGAAAATTAACAGCTCCACCGAACCTTTCGACCACTTTAACTTGATTTCTCATCTCGGTCGGATTTAATCGCCTCCCAGATGGTTCCTCGGCTCTTGCCGGCTCGAATGGAGGCCGAGTTAAGCCGGTTGGAGGTTTTACTCGGTTATATAAAGTTTTATGATTTTCAAAAAGCCAGAAAATTGCTCATTTGGCGTTTCCCAAGTGGCGAACAGTGATTCCACTGAATTCTGATCTAGAAATCTTGATTGGAACTGATGCGGTGCTCCGTTCACACAATACGGTTATGATTATCGAATGTATTCAAATACTGAAGCCGGTTTTGTGATTTTAGTATAGTGCGTTCAGTCTAAAAATGCCCGTCTCTCCTTTAAAATCTTATGTATTAAAGTAATATTAATTGCAACGCAGTAATATTAATGCGCACGCGTGCGTGGCTGCGTGTGTGTGTTTTGTTTTTATTGTAAATTCAAACTTAACCACGTACTGCAAAGTCAAATACTCGCGGGATCGGATTAGCTGAGTTTTAATGGTTTGGAGGGGGATGCATTTTTAGACTGTATGCACTTTACGAAGATATAATCAACTAATTGGTAAAGGGAGAGAGATTTGACTACTTTCTAAATTTTGACTTTTCAACTAACAATTTACCTAATATAGTACTGTTATGGAACCAAAATACTTAGGTTAAACAGGTGCAGGTGCAAGGATTTATTAGTAGAAAAGGAAGTATAGCTACTACGCAGTTACGCCAGGCGAACCAGCAATTGGGGCGGCGATACTTATTATTTATAGTGGCTGGCCTGTTGGCGCAGTGGGCAGTGACCCTGCCTTCTGCTCCGGAGGTCGTGGGTTCGATTCCCAACTCGAGTCTGGGTGTATTATCCATATGTATGTAATTATTTATATAAAATATTTGTGTATAACAGGCGGCTGTTACCTATAACACAGGCATTAAGTTGTCTACCAAAAAATGAAAACAACAACCAAACGAGCTAAGAAAGGGCCGTTTAAAATTCATCCTGCATATAAAATAAAACCCTCGGGCCTCGCCAACAAAGGCGCCCAAACTGAAAAGCGAAACAAAATCCAATAACAATACCGCCACCGGAATATAAATTATAAATCCCACATGCTACGATTCAATTTCGAATGGCGGACCGAGTTTTTACGTCCGCTTGTTCTCATGAATGTGCCTACGTGGAAATTAGTATCGCTTTTGCGATTTTGTGTTTTGTTTTGTCAGTTTTGAGGGTGATTTTCAGCTGCCCTCAATTTTGAGGGCGTATCTTTTTGAATGCTTTGAAGCTACAATCCGTGACATTGCATAGAAACGTCCTTAGGTACTCATTTAATACTCAAAGGCGTGAATAATTATGATACTTCAATGAACATATAGACGTATGATTATATATGAAGCCTTCAACCAGCATACAGAGGTTTCTTCTACAGAGAAGGAGTTTTTAGCTTCCGTAGATTCTACAAGGGACCCCAACCCAAGGAATTTCCTGGTTGACTATACTAAACATGTGATACGCAAAAAGATATGTGGCCGAAGTTCGACCAACCGTAGATCTATAGTAAAAGTAAAATTTATATCTTCCGCTGTTACCTGTAGGCTGTAATAAGTTGTCTACTGTGGGATTTTACCTACCTACTCGTATGGTCAATCCCTTGCAGGAAAAAGTATGTTAAGTTAACCTTATGGTTAACGTTGTTCTTTGTAAAATGAATACGGTTAATTTTGTTCTTAAAAATACCGGTCGAGACGACACTGATTTTCTGTAACCCACTCAACAAACATTTCGTTCAAAAACAAGGCTAATCCGGCATATCATCAATTGTTCCAATGAGGGGAGTCAAGAGTCTTTATCAGGGGGTATACTGGATTATGCGGTATGCCTACGTAACGATCGTTGTTTATATTAAGCTAGCTTTCAAAGAGATATTTGACAAGAAGGAACTTTTAGGGATTGTTGTTTTAAGCGCAGTCTCTTGTTTTTTATAACGTACACAATTTTCGTTGCGGCTTCCATCACGATAATATAAATTTCATGTCAGTAAGCAGAATTGTTCTGCTAGAAGATTGTCTTAATGTTATTGTTATATTGTCTTAATATATAGAATATTGGAAACTAGTTGAAAACCGCGACCCGGTCCATGATGAATTACCTATATTAAAAGAGTCGGATCTTTTATCTCTTAAAAGTAAAAGTTATAGATTTAATCTACAAATTCTTTATTCCAGTTCAGTAACTTGTAATCACTATGTATCCTAACACGTCCTTTTGCTATTATTTTTACTCATAAATTATAAAACAAACATTACTGGCCGTGCACATAAAAACCACAGACTCCCTGACACGATGAACGAACTGTCAACTTTGACAGTGACGTGCACTCGTACCCAATCTTCGCTCATTTTAAGTTAAAGGTTAAAAAAAGTTATAGCGTATTTCAAGTCTATGGTTTAAGTTATTGTTAAAGACGACACTGATGTACAGAAAAACTCGAACGAGTTTATGATTACATCTTTTAAGTACAATATTTGTAATATCTCGGCACCAAAAGCGCCTGCGCGGCCCTCCACATCTGCCCTAGACCCGGCCTTTATGTAATCTTTTTTCATCTTTACCGCTACAATAATAATTATAGACATTTATTTAGTATATGGTTGACAATAATTCATCCAGTTTTTTATAATTTCAAAGTGGTTTCTACTGAGTATTTAGCCAAGCTTTTTAGCTCTTTGTAACACACACGTAACGAACTTTAAGGCTACTATAAAAATGTAATTAAGATTTGCATCACCTTAATGTTCTTGAATGAGCTTTAATTGTGATAATTATTAATATTATTACATTTTCAGCATACAGCTATATATTGTGTAAGTATATTGTGGTGGACAGTTTGCGTATCTGACCCAAAACTTTCAATGAAACTTGACGCTTTAATCAAAGTTTGTATCTTAGTTCTGTGTGACAGAAAATGATGGAGGAAAGTTAAGGGTAAACTTTATATCGGAAATAGTAGCTAAGTTTTACTTTTGTGCCCATTTGTGTCATAGTGTAAGGAATCGAAAAAGGGGCTAGATTAATGTAAGCTAGAGGTAATTTTGTGATAATTTTTCGATTGAGGAATTTAGAATTAGGCACGTCTTAATTGATCCCAGCATCATTAAAAATAAATAAGTAGATTTTTAATATTTCCAATAATCCTGGCAATTAACAATGAGAACAAAGAATACATGGCACACTCCACAACTATTTAAACAGTAATATTATTATAAATACGATCTATGGCAATATAAATCGTATTTTGTTTGAATATCATGTCAAATATAGCAAAATGGCCCACCACAAACCTATTTAAACAATAATATTCTCATGTGTACTGAAAGTGTAACGCGTAAGTCGATTCGTACGAAGTTGCCAAGTTCTTGCCAGACAGACTGGCGGCAGTCGGCAGTCATGGCGAGACAGCTGAGCGAACCGATTTTTATTCTTCGTTGGCTATTTTTCATACACTCTGTTTGATGGCAATAGGTTTAAGAAAGGATAAAGCTAGTAATAGTATGTCTCGTGGTAAGTTAATGTTAACCACGTTTTCTAATCGAAGGACCTCTGGGTTCGACATATTTTTACTGTCTTTTGCATAATAATTTATAATCACAAGAGTGGATTGTTTAGTTTCGTTGCCTTTTTGTAAACTAGGAGCAAATTAAATTTAAATACATTTTAATTAGAAGTATCGCCACGCTTGTAGTTCTTTTGGTTTGCAGCCGAATTGGGCCGGCGCATCCGAGTACCAGTACCTCTTTTTCACATTCCAAATCAAAGAAAGCAGAGTATTTCCTCTTTTCTTGGTTGTATTCTCCATTTTCATTTCTATTCTGGTGTGCCTTAGTGTAAATATAGAAATTATTTATTATTAATACTAATCCCACATATTTCATTCAATTGTAAAGGTTTTTTTTATGATACAAGGGGCAAATGAGTAGGCAGGAGGCAGCTAAAGGCCTACTGGCGCCAATGGACTGCACGACCAGGAGGCAAACAGATGCGTTGCCGGCCTTAATGAAGAAATTAGGTCACCGGGAAGTCTCACAAACTGTACGAAACGCGACAACAATACCATCACTTGAATTTACGTTTTTTAGTCTTAAAATTGCGCTCCTGACTTCTTCGAATGTTGGTGGTTCCATTATTTCCTCATTTCCTTCATTCAAATTGTTTGTGTTAGCATACAATAAGCCTAAATTTATATGAATATTAATATATATTACTTGATTCAGTATAGCATAACCTAGCCTAAAAATATGAAGTATTTAGTGTTTCAAAAATATATATGGTTAAATTATAAAACGAGACAACAAGGCAGACTTCAAAACCTATAACACAGAAATGTATAATAAAAGATTATATCAAGTCAAATTTGTTTTTTTAAATATAACAAAAAAAACAATAATTTCCTTTACTCTCATTGATGGAATACTTTTAGTCTGTATCAGTCTTTTGGAACTCTATAATTTTTTTAGAATAAAACGAGCAAAGACGCAGGATAGGGAATAGTTTCTTATCAAAAATACAAATTTTTCTTCTTCTACCAAACGTTTCATTTGAATGATCATTTCAGTGATCATATAGTGTGGCCGGGGACTTTGTGTAGCTGCGCAAAGATTTGTAGAACTTTGTAGTCTTCAAGGACAAAAATGTATAAACACTTTGAGATATGTCTGGCTCCGGCATTAGTGACATTAATCGAGACTCAATGTATCACATACACGGTGAAGGTCGGATACTAGAAAACCATATACCAGTAATACCCATCTATCACACGGCCGCGGTAAGAACTGTTTCACTTAACGGTCGACTCAAATGGCGACCACTGTTTAACCAACGATCTTGACTACGATAATTACAATTTATACTTATATCGCTTAAATTAAACAGTAATAGTTAGAAATGGGAATTAACTTGGGTTTTTATTTCGCCGTCCACTGGGGAATAAAAGGGTTTTAAATAAGCTGACTGGAACAAAGAGATTTTATGAGAAAAAGACCGTTCTCCATAATTTGCCAGACGGTTCTTAATAACCCTACTAGACTCTGTGATTAATAAGAATTTAAGAGATCCTCAGTTGCTGCTTGAAAACGACACCTCATGATTTTAATTACAAAAAGGTTTGAAGTATTTATAAAGTTACTAAATACAAATCATTATAGGCTTATCACATTATACATGCTTAGTACAACGATATATATATTGTTCTATTTGACAATAAATGTAATGTACGCTTTGATATGTACTCTATAATAAAATGTGTAAGTGTGTGTAAATCGTGTGGCATTGGTGTGCATGATTTTAATATTTATAATACATAATTCCTAAAAATATTTTATAAATATGCACATTCCATTCTTAAAGGCCGAAAACGGATCTACAATAGTTCTACTAGTACAGAAGTTTACAAACGTCGGTAGTTATTTGAAATAAGGCCCATCCTTCTCCGCCCACGGGCAGGTGCCCGTTTGGTCTTTTATATTTAAAATAAAAGATCATCTGGAAGTAAAAGGTATTGCTAGTACAGGGATGATTATTCCCCCATACTTTTTTAAATTATCATTTTAAGTCTATATCTAAATATATAAAAATACAGTGTCACAATGAATGAATGAATGAATATTCTTTATTGTACACCACAAAAATACATGTTACATAATATTTAGTCTTAATAATAACATGTTGAGGGTCTTGACCCCTGCTGAGGTCAAGGTCTGCAGACCTTGATGTATGTTGCGACTTATTGATTTGAATGTTGCAGAAAGAAGGCGATGTATGCGCCCGAGGGGCTTATATAGATGCGTAACGGTGTACCAAAGAGTATTGTTATTTTCTTAATTTAATGCTGTGGATGTTTTCTGTGATCTGTGTTTAATTTTGAACATAGGTCTTATTGTTTTTGCCGATTTTTTGTCCTTGAAGACTACAAAGTTCTACAAAACTTTGCGCAGCTACACAAAGTCCCCAGCCGCACTACATGATCATTCAAGTGAAGCTATGTCTTCGGAATAATATGTATAGGATTGACGCTTCATAAAACCGGCGGAAACCCAAAATAATATTTCCACGGCACCGAAGGTTTTTGCGATTTCTCTTGGTTATTACATTATAGATTCTAATTTCCAATAATTCGAGCTAATGGCCGGTCTAGACGAGCCGAAATTCAGCCGAGTAATGGTTTTAGTCTGATTGGATAATATTTGAACAAACGGACTTGGGTTTAATTTCAATTGGTTTAAAAGGATGTTTTGCTTACATATCAGGAGGATAAGCCACTCCTTGGAATGTATGTAAAACTGTTTTTTTAAATATTAAAGGCTATGACTTGAGCACTTTATTCCTTCTTAATCAAGTTACAATAAGGTTAAAATAAATAAAGCAACCGGCAAAGCGTCTGCCGGGTCCTGCCCGATTGTTGGGTTACTTACTATTTATATGTTATAATGTTGTCCCTATTCCCGTTTCCTTTCCCGTTCCCGTTCAATAATGGTTTATTATTTACGCTGTTCGCGGGCGGTTTTGTAGAACTATTTAAGATACACATTTCCTTCATGCACTTTATACTTGTAACTCTTACGGCATTTGCAGCGCACGCGAGAGTAGCTCGCAGCTGACAGAATTTTGTCCTACTTCCTTGATATTTATCATTATATTCTGGACAATTCACTCAATATCCTTATAATTTATAGCCTATATTATTCTGATATATAAACTATACTATTGTAAAGTTTTATTAAAAACTATTGAGTAGTTTTTCCGTGAAAGAAACATACATACATCCATACATCCATGTGTACAAACTTTCGCGTTTATAATATTAATAGGCACATATTGTGTAAGTAAATATATACATATATTATTATATTAGTACATATATATTATATAGTTTATAGTTAACGTGCAAAAATGTAATTTAAACACAGCTCTGTAAGAACTATTTTTAAAAGAGTGGCCAACGAGTTTCTTGCTGATTCTTCTCGTGGCTCGACTTTGTAAAAATCTACTTGAATAAAATATCATTTGAATTTATATAATTACATCTAATATATATCTGTGTATATAAACAAATATTGTTTCCAACCAATAACAACGCACGTAACAACCATTGAATAGACATATTAGATTAGAATTTATAGTCACGTATGTATATTCCTTTGTCTAAACTAATATATCAGGTAATTCAAACTAATGGGCAGTCTAGACGTGGAGAATTCAGCCCGGTGAGTATTTTAGTTGGATTGAAGACTGTTTCAATAAAGAAATGAACTCCTTTTCGTTGTGTTTGTTACTAGTATATTTAGGCTTTGTAAGGTAAATAAATGTTTATTATTATTATTATTATTATTTAACGCATTGACACATCGTAAATGATATAATAACCTCTTGATCTGTTCGGGCTCTGTTCCCCAAAAGATTTAACATTCAGACAATCAAACATTAGACAAATCTATCTATCTAATTATGAATTTATCTATATCTATCTATACTGTGCACAATTCTGCGAGAAAAAATATTTAAGTGTTCGTGCAGTCCATACCACCACCAAAGCACATTATTTGTCTGACTTTCTGACGTACCTAAAGGCAGGTTTCTCTAAAACCGAGTGATCATTATTAGAGACTAAAAAGTTGGTCTTCAAATAAAATTTTGGTTTCCTTGACTCGATACGAGTCCAAGAAAATCCTGGTTTCGTTGTCTTGAAGTTGGACACCTTAGCATACAGTATATACGCGTCCGTCGTCTACATGATAATTAAATTTGACCCCAGGCTCGAGAGGAAATACTACGGGTATTTATTATCACACCAAAATTTACTTGACACGTTAAAAATACCAGGTGTTCGTTCGACTTCGGCTCGTTTTTAGGTGCTGTAAATATTGTTAACGCTGCATAAAAATCGTGGAAAAGAGAGAGAGATTATTCAATTATTATTACGGTGTTCAGTGCTCAGAGTATAGGTACAGCGTTCATCCATTAGTACAGCGAAAATGGTACACGGAAAAAATTACCTTAATGTTGTTTTCAATATAGTTCAAAGTCGTATAACTAGATTTGCGTTATGGCACTCTCGTAATATGAAAGGCAGTGATCGTATAAGGGAATGTTAGGGTTTTTCGCATGAAATACGTTTTGTTGTCGTCCCCATAGGTTTTGCTTCTATAAAGGGGTGACAATTTGATTAGGTAGTCATTTTACGCTTTAGTAAACGGTTGTTTATGAATACACATTTTTAATTAATACGAATTTCTATCACTGCAATGCATGTTTAGAAGTAGCTTTTATTGGTTCATAGATTGTCTTAAATCTATATACATAAAGGTTAAAGTCATCTATCACGAAATTACGAAAACCGCGGCACGTAAACATATACAATATGGCAAGGAGGTAGTACACATACGCTAAGAAATTTTCGATAGAACCAGATTAAGGTGATCTAAGGATTCTGGCAGGTTTAATTTTACGCGGACGAAATCCCGGGAAACAGCTAGTGAAATATATACATATATAATTGTTCCTTACTCGAAAGTTTTTTAATCGGATGGAACGGTTATGATGAAATTGTTTATGTGTATTTAAGCGACATCTTGGATGGCTTAGGACTTAGATTCCACTATTGGACTCAATAAGAGGTTCTATCAGGTTTGATTTTATTATTTTGTCTTTCCATTAACATAAGTAATTCGGTAAATGACTAAACCTTATCATTTTATTAAAGGTAATTCAATACACTTATTCAAAATACATTTTTAAATATTAATATAAAAATAAAAACATTTAAAAATGTATAAAAAATAGTTGTCCACCGGCAGCGGAGGAAGACCTCAAGCCACCGGTGGTCAGGGGTCCAGAGAGAGGAACCTTTCAATGAGAAGATTTATATGTATAATACATGCCCAGATAAATAAAAGCCGATAATTACAAAGATTTGTATCAAAAGTAATATTGGCGATTGTACGTCTTCCTCTTGATAAATTATAATTGTGCCAAATCTCCACTCGTCCGGTCGCGAATTTTTCGTAAAAAGGTACCCCAATTTTTGCTTCATGTCTTAATATATATTTAAAAGCGGATTTCATTCAAGTCGAATCGGTTCTGTTGGTACTTTTAACGTTTTCAATGTCGCCAATCAATGTCACATCGACTATGGGTAAATATCCGCTTCTTCTTGAACTTGAATATCTCTTATTACTTTACAATAAGGCTTATTTTCGCAAATCTGATTTCATTAAGCTAAGCGTGTACTGAAGGCATTGAGATGTTAATACTGAAGCGAAATCTGTTTAGAAATCTCGTCAGAGCGTTCGACAGGTAATTGTTGGCGTTCAGAAGAGATTAGTCGCTAACTGTGAATAATTTTTAGAATGGAATTTCACAATGGCTAACGGCGATAGATGGAATGGGACTGAACGTATCCTGAATTCATTTTTAAATAATATAAAACAAAATCGCAGTCCGTTTTTGTACGTTTAGATCTTTTAAACTACGCTACGTATAAAATTTAATGCGGTTGTTCTCAATAAATAGAGTGATTCGAGGAGAAAGTTCATATATAAAAGTAACCTCTTATTTAATTAATAAAAACTACGAAGAAACAGAAGATCTCCTACAATCACTATTTTAAGTCTTTTATATATTATCATTTGTTATAGCATTTTACAAAACTGTTTTATATATTTTTAAAGATTCTCAAATATCGGCACTCCAAACACACAACATACACACATATACAGATACACAAACACACATTCCCACACGAATAAAACATGCATGCTATGTATTACTGTTTTTGTTATTATTATTATTTTATTTTAATACTATTTTGTCCTGTAGCTTTGATAGCTTCTTAAGTAAATAGGAAAACTATGTATTTATCAATTCTGCCGGTTAGGGGAGCGGGCTGGTTACCCTTAACACAGATTTAACAATCTAGCGTGAACTTACCGTACATATTTGTAAGATTCAACACCCGTGTTAAGAAACTACAGATCATGAAAGTCTAACTTTGAGTTAATATGTACCATGTAATTTGTTTTTCTAATAAAGATTCTAATTCTAATATTTATAATGACTACATATCTACATTGCACCTTTGAATTCCTTTCAGTTATCTTAGAACCGTTTTGGGTTTATCTTGGAGAGATAAGGTTCGAACGAGAGAGTACTCGAGCTGACAAAGCTTCCTAGCCTAGCTGCCCTGCTAAAACAGAAACGTCTGCGCTAGCTGGGATATCTTTATAGAATGGAGCCCTCTCGTCTCCCCCGTGTGACCCTATTTGCGGAGATAGCTGATGCCAAGCGCCCTATAGGCCGTCCGATGTTGAGGTTCAAGGATTGCGCAAAGCGAGATATGGTGTCCTTCGACATTGACTTTTGCCTTCAGCTTAATGGGTCTTAAAGGTGCGTGAACGTCAAAAAGGTCAATAAGAAAGGAATTAAAAAGAGTGAGTTTTTACTTTTACCAACTTACTTAAACGTATATATAAATCGTGTATGGAACCTAAAAAAAACGAACCGCTATAATAAAACAGGCTCGGTCCCTCGGTCCCTACAACCTCACGAGCGATATCATTCAGTGACATTAATCGGGTCCCACTCTTATACGTGCTTTCCAAAACACGGAAAAGGTCGGATATTTGAAAACCAGCATTACAATTGGTCACGCATTAGCCGTCCGCGGTTAGAGCTACTTAACCTAGCGATCAACTCAAATATCGGCTATTGATTAAGCCACGCCCTCCTCCTATAGTAGTATAGATAATGAGATGAGAGTAGAGATGAGAGAAGTGAGAGATGTAAAAAGATATTGAATAAAAAACGAGCCAGTTTTCGACCACAAGACTGCAGTAAATCTTCTGCCATAGAAATGAACTTTAAAATGAATTTACGTTTTTATTCACTTCAAACGTAGAATGTTTAAGGTAATGAAAATATTAATTCATAAAATTATTCAAGAATAGAACGAAATTACGAAATACTCAATAAATACATCAAGAAATACTTAGAAAAATTATGCAACAAATAATGACAGAAATAATTCAATTTAAGACAGTTTGATTTCAATTTGTTTCATATTCTTAATTTTATTATATTTAAACAGAAACACTATTGTTGTTATCGTTAATCCTATTGTTATTAATATTATTTTTAAAAATATTATTGACATATTTATGTAACTCGGACGTGTGTTTCATTCATTCTTTTCATTCATACGAATTTTCTTTTAACCTTTTACGATCTGACTCTGTAGGATAATTAACACGTACATATATCATATGTACGTGTGTACGTATCCAATTTAATACTTATTTTTATATAATATTATTACGGGACTACTGAATTGCTATATACACCTATTATAGATACGCGTAGTAGAACTAAATTATACAGTATTTATTACTCTATTAATGTATTGTATTATTGGTTAAAAAAAATCACCGTTCGCGTTACACCTTCACCGGCTTACTGTCCAAGTCAAGCGTGCGTAAGAAGTTTTACTTCAAAAAGGAATATTTTGATATCTACTGATTGATAATTTTAATTCTAACGATGAGCTCTTAGCTTGTAAGAAAGGTCGGGAATTGTTTTGAAAGTAAACGATAGTATTGTAAATACACCTTGGGGATGTCCCAGTTGGTACGAGGTCGGTGTATGGTCGACAAGACATCCGAAGGTAAGCTCAGATTTACCGGCCGTCTGTCACACCGAAATTTACAAAGGGATACATTTATTCTTACTTTTTTTCATCTTTTTGTGGCTTTCTCCGATGGTATACTTAAGGTTTGAGAATAAAACAGAATTTCGACGGCGACCATGGCCTTTCCGATCTGCTTGACCCTTTGAATTTTACCGCAGGACATCCCGTCAGAATTTGTAATTCCAGAGTCCTAAAGTCCACAAATGTGCGGTATTCTAGAAACTTTTTGCCTCGTACAATTTCTCTGTGGAATCAATTAGCAGCTTCAATAAATAAATAATAATAAATAAATATATAAATATATAGGACTATATGACACACGGACGTCTGTTCCTAAGGTAGACAACTAAAAATAAGCCAACGTTTGGGCAGACAACGTCTGCCGGATTGACTAGTCTAATTATAAATTATATGAATGTCATTTACAATATAAATTGATTTTTTTCAATGATGAATTTTAAATGGTAGGAATTAATTAGTGCTAACTGCTGATATTTTATATATTTTTTAACCTATAATATTTATTATTTGTGCGTACGCTATTTATATTTTATATAATAGTTCACTTAGTCTCTATACACGTAAACCAATGCCAATAAATAAAAATAAAACCAAATAAAATAAAAATGTAAACGGCAGAAAAATCCCCTAACTTATATCCAAAAAAAACATACAGTTGAATTGAGAACCTCCTACTTCTTTAGAAGTCAGCTACAAAGTACATTGTCTGTGATTTGGTTCGTTCAATAATGCGCTAATTGTGGTTAGTCATATTGAGCCCTCTATAGTTTAAAGCGCGCACTAGACAGAAAAGGTTCCTCGGTTTATACACAAAACGTCCGCTAATGGCACTTAGTTTTAAATCCAATCTATAGATGGCACTTTATTATCCTACAATAGCTGTTTCCGTTAAAATATATATAATGCCGGAGTCAAACATAGCTTCATTTGAATGATCATTTAGTGTGGCCGGGGACTTTGTATAACTGCGCAAAGTTTTGTAGAACTTTGTAGTCCTCAAGGACAAATATGTACAAACACTTTGAGCTATGTCTAGCTCCGGCATAACAGACTAGTGCTGGATACAAGTTGAAAAATGAATACCAGTAGACAAGCCTACTATTTTGACACTGACCACTGGTCAAAAATTATTATTGTATTTCACTTGTACATTATATTTACTCCTAATGAGTAACTTAAGATGTGCCTAATTATTATAAAATTGTGCTTGGAGTGGTCATGACGAGCCCAGTTGGTTTTCGAACCGATCTCTATATGGATTTCTATCGCTCCTACCTCTGCCCTATCGAGGTTTCTATTGTTTATATAAAGTAGGTATTATAACGACAGGTTGGTTGACGTTACTCACCTCACGAGTATAATGTTTTAAGAAAGGCAGACGTTAATTTGCATTTCTAGTTGCAGAATTTTGGGCCGGGACAATTTAATTTGCTGCTGACTCAAAGTGGAGAAAATTTGGATTTCACTGACATTTTTAGTCATGCGTGATATAATTAATACTTAATGCCCAGCGGATTGCTCTCAAATCAACTTAATTGTAAATCAGCTTTGGTTTATTTGTCTAATGTAAATTGAAGGTACTGTTTCTTATTATCAATGAATGAATGAAACTCTGCTTTAAGATGTTAGGTGTGAGCTGCCATTATAATGGAATTGTTATTCTCTCATGGTAAAGAGTAGCTCAGGCCACTCAAAGGTTACACTTGTTAAAAAAATCTTCTGTATAATTTTGCCCTGTTGGGATTTGAACTCAGATAACTACTATTAGCAGAGCGTCCACCTGCGTTATTTAACCAATAACATCGTAGCATTTAAGCTATCGTTTATATTTAATTAGAGGGTTTTTAAATTTTACTTATTAATAAAATTGCTTATGGTAGAATTGATTGTGAAAGAGATATACCATATTGCTAATATTAAAACTTTTGTTTTCTTTTAATCATTTTTAATACATGCATAAAATTTTAAAATATGATATCACACCAAGGTGGGTTAGGTTAGTTTAGGGTTACGAAAATTTGACAAGGACGATGTAGGGGGGGGGGGGGAGTTAGAAAATCATAAAATAAGTGTAACGTTATTTATGGATGACCCCTAATCTTATCATCATCATCTTCGTTGACTATCCAAACCCTGTTCCAAATGCGTACAGGTCTGTCAATTGAAGGGGCATTACGAAATTCTATATATCTTTAGGGACCCATTTGAAAATAACTAGAAAACCTGTCCTTTTTGCTTATAATGTGTGAACCTTAAATTTGGCACTGAAAAGTTAGTACCAAGATTTATTATCTTTATTATTTTGATATCATTACAATATTATTGAATAAAGGTAATAGCTTAGGATTCTATTAACAATTTTAATATTGTTCTGGTAATTACTTAAAGGTGATACGTACCTTTATGCCAATAAATGGGGTGCGACGCGAAGGTAATGAAAGGAACGTCCTGGCTAAAGGGATTCCAAACTGTTTTTAGTGGCAAGGGTTCTCCTTTGTTCCACATCAGACGAACACCGCGAAGGTTGCGCTCCCTTTTAAAATTAAAAATTGTGTTAAGATTTTCTAAAACTTTTGTTATAGACACAGTTTATTGGGACTTTATATTTTATAACTTCTAAGATGTAATGGCATTTATCTTTTACTAAAATAGTGATTTTATTTCTAAACTCATCCATATATATTATGGTTTTTGATTTGACACTGCTTTTTTTTCCGATTCAACAGTCCACCTTGTGTACTTTCTTTACCCATTTATGCAACCAGCTGCATAGCTCAAACAATAATTAAGAGCCATTGCTACTTTTGTGAGATCTCCATCTTAGATACAATTTAAGAAGCTTCCCTTCAAAAAGTTTCGGTATTATCAACAGCTATTAATATGTACCATGCGTAGACACAAACACCATGTGTAGACAAATACAATTTATAGACACAAACACAATGTATAGACACAAACACAATACCCAGTATGGCACAACTAAATAAGTTGTGCCCTTGCTTCTATAAGTTTTCAAGTAATATTAAAGAAATAGTTAATTGTGTGAAGCTCTTAGTTTTGAATCAATATATGCGATGGCCACACACTAGATTGCAGCTTGTATAATTAAAATTGACCATGCAATTAAGAAGCACAACAAGCACTCTAACGGTTAGAACACGAAACATGTGTAGTTATGGATTTACTTATATAATGTGTTGTGTTGCAATGAACATTATTAGGCACAAATTTCAAATAGGATCAAGTTTATATACATATTTGCATCTAGACCCGCGACAGCGGATCCGCCAAGTTCAAGCATTCTGTAGTTCTGAATTTAACACTTTCAATGAGTATTTTTACCTATATATATATATTTTATATCATAGTGTTTTTTTCTTAATAATATTATATCTTAAGGTGTCTTCTATGTACTGACAGTAATTATGTAATTTTCCGATATAAGTCATATGAATTGAATTGCATTATTTAAAAGCAGGTTATTGAAATAAAAGAAAAACATGATGGTGCGTACTCTATGTATTATTATCCTAGAAATGCATGTTTCAAGGAAGTAACATCCTACATATTGTCAATTTAACTCTTTGTATTTAGAAGCTCATGCACGAAAAGGGGAGTATCTTTTTAAAAATGGCCGATCTTCTACATGCATTGCGTTGCACAAAATAACATATTCACACGCACGCACGCACACAAAATTTAAAATCTCTATTTAAAAACTGACTTAATAATAAATATGATTAACGAAAAATATTCTTATCTCAATAGATTTACTAAGTTACAAGATTTGGCAATAAAATGTTGAAGATCTTCCAAATAAGAGGCACCATAAACAAACTTGGTATCAAGTTACCAAACACAAGTCTGAAAGATATCCCGGTTATTTGTAAACAAATTGATTGCAGTCACCCCATTTTCCTCATTCGCGGTTATGATAATATCTTAATTGGTATAGGGGTTGGGAGTCCCTATAATTGGGCAAGAGTTACATAGTTTTGATCTCCAGCTACATAACTTAACTGGAGATTCTTCTTTATTCCCATCGTTCCCTTATTTATTTATTGAAATTCAGTTTTACATGATACCCTGTTAGGGCGTTTGTAAATGTAGTTTTCAGAATTATTTTAGTTTTACATTTTCATTTTACAAATGTAATATGTAAATTAAATTGTTTTACTTATTTCTCTAGATCGAAGTCTTCTCTAGTAGATTTTTAAAATTATAAATATCATGCAAAGTTCATAATGGCCACAACAAAATATTCAATTAATTACAAAGTTACGAGTTAAAATTATTTAATTATTATATTTGTATGTCCTTATTTCGCAAATATTTCTTCTACTTTATAAAAACAATTTGGTATTAGCCAATGTTTTATTTTTCTTTTAAAAATTATTTCACTTGTTTCCTCTTTAATATACGGTGGTATTGCGTTGTTAATTTTTATTGACCTTTCTACTGGGTCCTTCTTATTCTGGTTTTAACGACAAACTGTAAATTTGACCATATGATCAAGGCCTGTATTTCCTGGGTAGGGTCACATCAGGAGTGTACCGCACGGTGCCTCTAATGAGAAGTACTGTGCGGTGGAAAGAACGGACTGTCCATTCTTTATGATGTCAGACGATTTTATAACCTTAATATAAGATCGTGTCTACCTTGAGCAAGTCTGAACTTGAGGAACCTTAGTCAACACATTATTGGGAGACTTTGTTAGATCTCATAGCAGTAATGGAACTCATACTGTATTCTATCAATTATTTAAAGTACCGTTGTCACCTATGGG
This sequence comes from Charaxes varanes, assembly GCA_024363005.1. Classification (NCBI taxonomy): domain Eukaryota; kingdom Metazoa; phylum Arthropoda; class Insecta; order Lepidoptera; family Nymphalidae; genus Charaxes; species Charaxes varanes. Next base: position 229,800 of record JANCMC010049048.1, on the reverse strand, counting down.
TTTGAATTTCCTATGCCACCAGCCCCATCCGTTGACTCTATTCAAAGTAGAGCAGCCCGCATCATGGACGACCGGGTTCTTTAAGATCAACCGGGTTCTTTAAGATCAACCGGGTTCTTTAAGATCAACCGGGTTCTTTAAGATCAACCGGGTTCTTTAAGATCAA
>JANCMC010049048.1:198051-229534 GCA_024363005.1 Charaxes varanes | reverse complement strand
CTAGATACATTGGCTTTGTGTTGATATGAATGAATGAATGAATGAATGATGTATAGTCACGAATTTGTGTACGTACTTGGTTCTGATATTTAATACGAGACGCTATCGATCCTACCAATACAGACCACCACCGATATAGATTTATACCAAGACGTCATCCGATGACCGCATTTATAGCACCAATCGTTTTAATTACATAGCAACTGCTCTAATTGCGACTTCCGTAATAACTGGCAATCACTTGTTTTATGTTTTTTTTTAATTTGTGCTATCAATTACATGAATTTATTTGTTGTTAAGTAAAAACATTTACAGGTATGTCTATTTATGGCACGTAAAACGAGAGGCTGTAGCCTCTATTTCTCCCGATCGTACCGATACAAACCGCTACCGAGTTATGTTACACCGAGACCAGGTCTGATTACCGCATTCATAGCACTAATTAGGTTTAGCCGGGTAGGTAGCAACTTATTGACACGATTATAATACGTAAGTCAAGACACCATCGATCCTGCCAATACAGACCGCCACTGTATCGGTTATAGATTTATACCGAGACCACATGAGACGACCGCATTCATAGCAATGATCAGACTTAGCCCGGTGTGTTGCAACAGTGCTAATTGGATCTTCGGTCATAACTGTCAATATACATGACTTATTTGCGTTTTAAGTATATAAATAAAATATTTATTCTTTGTTTGATAAATGTAAGGGAGGGGAATTTTTGGGTGTAAAGTTGACAAAATGAAATATGCCTTAAAAAATGGTCATTTTATCTAAACACAATAAATACTAATTCATATTTACAAATTAGAACCGAAAAAAGAAAAAAATATAAATTAAAGAAAAAATCAATGTATATAAACATTAATTTGATTTTATTATAATATCTCGTTTTATCGATTTTTTTTTATGTTTGCTGAATATAATGAAGGTTAATTCGAGTTTTTACGTGTATAGTTTCTTGGTATAAATTTAAACAAAAACAGGCATGTCCATAATCTGAAAGACGTTTCCAATCGTCTGATCTAATTCTCCCCTATATTGAAGAGGTTAACATCGCTTTAGCTATAGTTTTAAGAAAAATTTAATTTCAATATCGCTATGTTCACAGCAAATCCACTGAAAATTGCTTTCTAAGTATGTAAGACAGGATAGATAAGGTTTTGATTAAGTCCGTCCGATCCCCAGCTGGTATAAAATGTGGAATATTATTTCTGGAACACATTATTGGAATTTTTGGACGAGCCTGAACAGCCGGTATGCGGTTATTACGTTTTGAGTAGCAAATAACGTAGGCCAATTTTGTATACATATTTTGCAATGTCAGAACTAGCTTTTGTTAGCGTCTATATACCTTTTGTAAAGAATTAAAATATTATCTCATTAGGAACACAATATGGATAAAAATTATAGTACTCGTACTAGTGGCAACACTGAATATACGAATAGTTTTATCTGATTAAATATACAAAATTTAGTCAAATAAAAATGATTTAGCACATTTGTCAGACGTGAGTATTACTTCGATTTTTAAATTAGTGTGGTAAATTATATTATAATGATGGAGCCAGATACAGCTTCATTTGAATGATCATGTAGTGTGGCCGGGGACTTTGTGTGACTGTATAAAGTTTCGTCGTACTTTGTGGACTTCAAGGACACAAATGTACAAACACTTTGAGCTATGTCTGGCTCCGGTATAAGAGACAAGCGGTTTATTGTGGTAAATTTTATCTCAGTTAAATTCTTATTCAATCAGATGAACATAGACTTTCGTGAACAGAATTCATATTTACTATAAAACGGATTTTAAACTCACGCGTTTGTTATATCGGGATTGCCCGACAAGTTTTGAAACATATATAACAGATATAACATACGCGTGAGTTTAAAAGCCGTGTTATAGTAAGTAGAGATGAATATAGTATAAACAGATATATTGAAAATCTAATAATGTTAACATGAACCTAAAGATTATGCTAAATAAAGAGGTCCCCATGGGATTGCTAAAGATTCTGGCAGCATTTCCTCGGTGAAAAGCTATGTTAATGCATTGCGCGAGAATGTTGCTAGCTTTTTGCTTTTCAGCAAATTACAAGAGACTTTGGTTGAAAAGACTGCATCCTAGGATCCCTAGTGGCACGATTCTTAGCTCTGAAGGCACTAAAATTTAACATTTTAAATTTTAATGCTGTTATTTTGTCTTGTAACATTATTAATTTGTTATATCTTCGGTATGGGTGCAAAATTTATTTTTTAAACTTTCAGCTAAAGTACAATTCGCTCTCAATTCATTAATGCCAATCATGTTAGTAATCATTCATTCATCGATCATTTAAAGTTAAATAATAAAGTATTTGCTTTAATTGATGAATGAATGTGTACACAGATATTAATACCTACATTGTTTTAACTTGTCTATTATTCCCTTCTCCATTGTATTTTCCTATTTATCTATATACCTTTTCTAGTTTTGCAAACATTGTATTGAATTTAGTCGCAGAAACAAATGTCGCACGTACTGCGATTTGCAGTGGACGAAGCGGTATCTGACTTCAACCGTTTCTGTTGTGTCACTAGCCAATAATATTAAAATTATATTTGAAATAAAGTGGAGCAGGTGAATGATTTTACAGAGATATTAGTCGATGCAGGAGTTATTGCACGACTTCTGACTTAGGACGTTTAGGTGTTGGAATTGGAAAATTCGAGATTTGGCGCATTGTCTGTTGATGAAATCATCTACCGATATTAAAACTGATATACTTAATCACCTTTTCGAAGATAACATAAATTAAACCGATAAAAAAGATAAAAATGTGTCATAGCAAAAAATTTAAAGTAACTCTATAAAAAGAAATATAGAGGTCAGTTGATGAAATCAGCTACCGATATTAATGCAGATATGCATGATCCCCTTTTCAAAGATAACATAAATCAAAGTGATCAAAGATATAAAAACCTGTGATGGCAAAAAAAATAAAGTAAGTATAAAAGAAGTGTGAGAGGGATGTATGGGAGGCCTTTGCCCAGGAGTGGAATAGTATAGGCTAATTAAAGAAAAAAGAAGTGTAAACTTAAAGTTTTATTCCAATGAAGCGGGACGAAGGTAAGCCGATATATATAAATATATCGGCTTACCTTCGTCCCCCAACGAATGTAGAACACTTACTGGAACACGCCACGGCAAGCGTGTTTGTGTAGTTGAAATTTATTCCTTAAAACAGTTTCCTAGATGTATGTTTAGTCCTATTAGGCTTATGCCGGAGCCAGGCATAGCTTCATTTGAATGGTCACGTAGTCTGGTCAGGGACTTTGTGTGATTGCACAAAGTTTTGTTGAACTTTGTAGATTTCATGGACAAAAATGAACAAACACTTTGAGCAATGCCTGACTCCGGCATAAAAAAAAGTTTGTTACAATCTACTAATTTTCTATCTAATAATTTCCGCGGATAACTTCCGAACGACTGCACCAAATTGAATAATTTTTTTTTTAAATTGTGTTCGTTATTGTTAGATCAAGGTTGGTATATTTAAAAATGTCTGTCTGTCAGTTTGTTACGGGTAATTTCCCAAACGGTTGAAAAATGGGAAGGGAAAAAACCCCCAATCGGGCAGGACTACTTTTGTCAAGTCTGCTATTACTATACTATTAAAAATAGGAAAAATTTGATTGTTTGTTGGCATTGAAACTCTGAACTTACTGGACCGATTTGAATAATTCTTTCACTATTAGAATTCTACATTATTCTCGAAGAAATAGGCGCTAGAATATTTTCGAGAAGTTAAAGATCCGTATGAAAACTTCTAACATATAAAGGATCACTAATTTAATACAAATATTTTAGAATTATTTTTTATAAAAGTCTGTACATAGACAGACAGACTGACAGCCAAATCGTCAGGTACAACAAGTATAAGCGTATCTTATTTCACATACAGTCTGTGACCGTTATCACTTCATAAAATAATATTATTTCGGCGCTGCAAATAGAAACTTCAGTTTTATTCCATTATACAGATTTTAAATAAAAAATAAAGAACTCGTGTATTTAGAATTTGTGTAACTTTTAATAAATAAGACAATTGGGCCTTCATTTTCATTTTCTTGAAAAAATTCTTTACTTTCGAGAATTAACGAAGGAAAACAATTTTCTCGAGCACAAAGCTATTGTTAATTAATGCCAAACCAGAGATTGATGGACGGACGTAAATTGTAACTTATTTTGCCGAAATTTGTGCTTATTGTTCCCCCAAAATTTGACATGGGATAGACCTCTGTCTATTCCGTGTCAAATTTTAGAAACAAAGTCAGACCCAGAAATTTTGTCGATGGAATTTTCAAATACTCTTATAATTTTTCATTATTTTCCCCCACCGTGCGTTAATATATATAACACTATGAGTTTTTGATCACAATTATGACTCTATTTGAAATTTGAGAAAGGGATTACATTTTGGAAACTTCTTTTTGTTATATTATCAAATTATTAAGATATTGTAAAATATTCTTTTTAACATTATTTTATTTCAAGAAGTCTATAAATATGGAAGTTCTAGATTATTTTTCTATAGAGAACTTTCAAGAATTCTTTTCCCTAGACAATAATCTGAAAAATAAATTACTATATTGCTTTAATAAATCTTCTAATAAAAGTAAAAAAGAGAGCTGGAGCAATTCAAGACTCACAACTGGATGATATTTACGAATAACCGCACTTTTAATATTTCTACAGCACACCAAAAACAAAAGGGCAATCTGCTGACACAAATCAAACACAGCATTAGCGTAATCCTGTAAAGTAAACGATTCCCAAACAGGGGCTTGGTCCAGGATTGTCCGTGGTGCGATAAAACTAAATCAGTCCACCGGTCTCCGTAGATAAGTCAGCTTATTCTCAATTTCACGTGTCCCTGCCTCTTATATTGGACGGAAATTGTCGGGAAAAGATGTCGTCTAGTCTGGGCGAATCTTATTTATTTTTATTAAGTTTGTCCAAGGATCAGGCGGAGATAAAATATAGAGGCATTCATTTTGCTCGTATGCTGCGGGCAGTAGACGGGCTTTAACGTATGGTGCAAAGTTATTGCGTTTCGCTGTAGAGAATGAAAAATGTTTCCCCTACTTGTATTAGGTAGGTACTGAAATAGCTTACAATTGTGTGTGAGTACATATTTTTAGGATTTCGTGCCTCTAAAGGAAAAAGAGAACGCTTATAGAATCACTTCCTCACCTGTCTGTGTGTTTGTCATGGCCCTTTTTCACAGGAACGCGTAGAGCTTTAAAGTTGAAATAAATAACCAAATATTGAGGTCTCCGATTCCTTGCTGTGTGGCAAAGCTGTGAAATCAACCTTCTAAGAGTACACAATTAAAAGAAATGGCCGTTTATCTCACATTTCTCATACATTTGCAAAGAAAATCAAAACCTATAGGTATAGGATACTTTTGTCGACCTAGAATCATGAACTTTAGCAAAAAGCTAAGGCCGTCAATACTCTTTTCCCAGGAATGCATAGAGGTATAAAGTTAAAATTAATACCAGATAATTCGAAAGGTATGGCCATTTATGTCGCCTTTCGCATATATTAATTCGAAAAAGGAATCATAACTAATAAGGTAGGTACTTACCGTTAACCTAGAATCATGAAGTTTCTTAAAAGGTTTCTATGAGAGAGAGACGAATATCTTAGCATGCCATGGATTCACCGTGCGAGTGCCGGATCCATCGCGAAACAGAGGAAGGAACCATAGCAGTGCCCGGGACTTGTGACCCATGTGTAGGATTAAGACCGCGCTCTACTTACCGTTAACCTAGAATCATGAAGTTTCTTAAAAGGTTTCTATGAGAGAGAGAAATTCAAGGGGATTACGAAGAATTTGTTAAATCGAGGAAGTCGTTATATTGAGGTACGTTATATTAAGGTTGCACTGCATATAGATGACTTTACAATTATCGTTTTGACGACATTGTTACCTATATTATAAAAAAAAATGAGGATCTTCGTTATAAGCCTATATCCCACAGTAGGAAAAGATTAGAGAGCAACATGTTACTCTTTTATTCTAAACGTACGTTAGTTTCCTGTCGTTGTCAGTCATAAATAAAGGTAAATGCACATTTCGTTCCCAAAAAAAAAAAAACGTAATAGGAGTTGTAGACTTTATTTTATACGGACGTAAAACCTAGGTATTATTTGTAAGTTTGTATGATGCATCAAGATGTAGTGTTTTCGGTGTGCACTGATTGATGTTGAGACGTAAGCAAATTTTTTTAGTATAAATATTTCTTCCAAGAACATTAGAAACAGTAATAAATATGGTTTATGTTATTGAAGGCTAATGTTTTGAGCCTAGTAGAAGTTACTTGTTACTGAATAACAATTTGCAACGTTATAACATGAAGTAACTTTCTATAAACTTTTCGGCCACATGTTGCTATGAATTGAGTGTCGCTCGTCATGCTTTTACGGGTAGATAAGTATATAGTGTTATTACAAGTTGAAAAGCGTTTATGTATCAAATTGGGAAACTGTAATGTTTTTTGATTTCTCAATAAAATAAAAAATAAATAAAATTAAAGAAGTAAGTTTAGTAAATAAAAGCTAACAAATAACTCTACAAAATTTACTACAGTGTGAATGCATCTTTATCCACAAATATTGTAGAGAACACCAGTTTCTTAATATTCCTCTTGTTTGAGAGATCAAAATATCGCATATTGTGGGCTGATATATATGGAAACTAACAATCAAGAAAAAAAAATCTTTTAGATACTTAGATGTATTTTCAATCGTGCTTATACAAATTTATTTCTCTGTATATTTATTTGTTGAGAAGAGATGTTCCTCACAAGTTATTGCTAGCCAATTGAATGTAAACATTGGTGTTGAATTCGCATTAAGTATAAAACAATTTACATCTATGACGAAGCGAGCATACTCTATCTTTCTGTTTTTATAAAAGTTTTTATTTATAGTAACAAATGTAATTGACATACCATCCGCATATATTTCTATATTAATTTATGCCCATTTATTGAATGTCATATTAACAATTAAATTACCCGGTCTGACTGGTTTCTCATTAAGTCGTATTACGAACTGCTACAATCTGCATGTCCAGTCTGCGACTATGTCGGAACTATGTACGTACAACCAAAAAATCGTTTATAACATACGTGATATAATAAACGTAAAGTTATACAAAATAAATTAGTAAAAATGCTCTTTAATTATCCACACCTAACACCTACCAGTAAAATTTACAAAGACACCAAAATAATGAATATAAATCAGCCATACACATATAATGTTTGTATTTTCATATATCATCAACAAAGTGACTAACGCAAGTATCACATTTACTAAGCAGAGTGCTTAGTGCGAGTTTTTCTAACGTTTACGCGTTGGTAAAGTTTACTTAAATTTGTATGGAGATTGATCAGCACACCGGAGGGCTCGCAGATGCGTTGCCGGCCTTTGAGAAATGATAAGGCTCTTTTCTTGAAGGTCCCTAAGTCGTACCAGTTCGTAACCTCCCCGCAAAAGTTATCCAAATCGTCGCGCCACCAATAATATAATAATCTATTTAAACTGATATTAATGTGCATTTAACTGAGAATTTTATAAAGTGAACGTTTGCCTCGTCACGGTTTACTTCTGTAGATTTTACGGTCTACCGGCCGGCCGGCGTCCGAGTGACTTAATAAGCACAAATAGCTCACAAAGCGACGCGCTGTAAAATGATCGCTTATGAGTAAATTGCCCCGGTAAACAATCCAAAGCATCAATCATGCTTATCGTGATCGTAATGGTGTCTTGTGATCGTGAATTGAATGGCCAATAATCGTAAAACCCATGCGAATTGTCACCTTGAATCTGGAGTTTACAGGATAATTCCCAGTTATGTTTGTTTAGTCATAGTTTAAAAGTATTCTAGGGCTTAATTTTTCCTCAGATAGATTTGACTAATTTTCCTTTAATTTATAAGAAAAAAAAATAAACTTCTGGGGACTAGGAATATCTTAGATAACTAGTCTTATAAAATAGTAATATTTTGTTGCCAGCTAGTGTTTCAATTTATACTAATATATAAAGCTGAAGAGATCGCTTGTTTGCTTGAACGCGCTAATCTCAGGAACCTCAGGTCCAATTTGAAAAATTCTTTCAGTGTTAGATAATAGATAGCCCATTTATCGAAGAAGGCCTTAGGCATATCATCACGCTAAAATTTTTCACCTAATTTTACGCGAATGAAGTCGCTGGTAACAACTAGTTATACGATATAACTTAGATGTCGGTCTGTCTGTCTAATGTTAAATTTAAACGACGTGTTAAAAACATCCATTTTCGTAAGGCGTATTATACAGTCGAAGAATATATTAAATTAAACAGCTTGGAGTTAAGTCGCTCCAGGTTTATACGTTATAATTAAGTAAAAGAGAGTGGCTAACGAGTTTTTTACTTATTCTTCTCTTCGACTTTTCCGAATAAGTGGTAGCTTGTAAAATATTTGACGTTTCAAAAAAGCTTGTAATAGTCTACTTCAATAAAAATGTTTTGATTTGATTTGTCAACTTTATTAACTATACTGAATCAGTACCTGCTATTCCGACTGTATTATACACTTACTAACACCGAATATTTATAGAAAATAGTACCTAACAGCTGCAGATAGAAAGAGAGATTAATAAGTTAGGTGTCCAGTAGAAAACTCGTAAATTTTAATTTTATGGACACCCTAACTCTGAATGATAAACGACTGTCATTCGACATTCACACACCACAAAATTTAAGCGTTGCGATGATGATAGGCATATCGAAATATTTGTGACAGACAGAACTAATTTTGGCAATTATCACATTAATTCTACTTTCAAAAATCGGAAGATATTATTAATATCAGTGTATGTACATTCTGTCTTATCGAAAATTACTCTGGTGTAAGTTAGCTTAAATCAAATTAGGTGCGGTAAAATATCCTTCCATGTACTATATACTTTACCAATTATTTTATCTTTATATATAAAAATGAATCTTGAAGGTCCCTAAGTCGTATCCGTTCGGAAATACAGACGCTGGTAATTGATTCCACAGAGGAATTGTGCGAGGCATAAAGTTTCTTGAATTTGTAGTTATGTTTGGTGGCATAAAAATTTTAGAAATTTTGAGGTGAGGCATGGCCTAAAAAAAGGTTGGGAAACACTAGTTTAGAATAGCTCAATAGCTCAACGTTATAAAGATTGGACCCGATATTCGTAAGGAACTGGGTACTGCTTTTCCCATAGCTAGCATAAACTTGACGCTGTTGTGCTTTTGGTGAGGAAACGGGAAGCAAAGAGAGATGAGACTACATCATCACATACCATCATTTTGATTAAGCGCCGGCTGTCAGCATCATCGCTTAAAAAATCACAACCTCGACAAACAGAATTTCCCAAGGTCGTCATATAATCATCGAGAAAATCATACGATTTTCTAGACGAACTTTGATCTTTGGAACAAACCGGTCCACTAACAATATAACAATCGGCTATAATAGGACTTAAAAAAGACGATCGCTTCGTACAGTTACCGCATGGCATATTTTAGTTAATTGTTAGTTTTCTTAGAAGTCCCGATGAGCGGCGGCTACCTGCTTACAAAATTCAACAATGCCGGGGCAGGTAGACGGTTTGAGCACGAGTAATCGCGTCCGTGAACCCGAAACGCGAACAAAGGGCGTAACGTGAATAATTCGTCCTTATTACAGGCCTGCAGCGAGCTCACCTTGGAGCCCTGAACGGGTTCCGATAATCTTCCCTTCGCGATTGTTGTTTCTTTCTACAGTAACTTTGAAAACGAAATAATATTATCGATTTTAAATGAAATAATGTAACATCACTGGCTTCGTTCGCTGGCTGGTTATATTACAGCTAACGTCGCCGAACTCGGTAATTAAAGAAAAAATTATATATAGATAGAGCTGACATTAATGAAGGCAGCTGAGGGAGGCATTTGCCTATTAGCGGGAACTGACAATTTTAAATAAAAAAATATCACGGGAGATAAAAACAGTAAGTAAAAGAATTAGCCAATTGGATAGCCTCATTTTGAAGCTCTGTTATAAATATAAATCACTGTCCAAGGCAATAATGAATATGTGCTTATTTGTTATAGCGCAGAAGCTGTCGATAATTGGAGATCAAAGAGAAAACTTTGATCTCTGTATCGAGAGCGCTGGTGTATCGCTGCTCGGTTTATTCTAATCCAATGACTCTCAATATGCCCACAGCTCAATCTATTTCCGTTGACGAATGGCTTGCCATTCGAATGTTTAAAAAAAACCATTCTAATAAATAAGACAGAGTTAATCGATGTTATACCGAATATTTCAAAACCTATTTGCATTTTTAGTCATAGCGAAATATACAATTAATATAGAATACTACTAAAAATAGCAGAAATACTTTTTACTTTCTTCTAATCGACAAAAGGCAATTGGATCGGCGTACTGACGCCGAAATGCAAATACTCTACCAGAAAAATTACAGACGCCCTGCTGGTTTTTGAGATATTAGTTTGTTTTCTAGACGGCGCGAAAAAACACGACAAGGCAGGAAAACGTATTGTAAATGCACGGTTGCGGTCGGTTATCTAAACTCGCCCCACAGCCACATCCTCTACAATCTAAGCGGACCCTGGTGTTTAACCGGGATAACGCTAGAAAGAAGAAGAAGAATCAAAAATTTTAACAAAGAAAACCGACTTTAAATCTAGCGGATTTCGAGTCTTAACGAGACGAACGGACGATTGATTTTTATACATTTGTAAATAAGAATTTCTAGTTTTCTTTTTTAAATGTAGCTTTCGCGCCGGTGTGTATAACCAACCTGGCACGAGGCTCGTCAAACTTTCGCGCACGCTGAATCTGGAACATGAGGTCACCGCCGTCCACGTACTCCATGACGAAGAAGAGGCGCTCAGGAGTTTGGAAAGCGCAGTGCAGCGCCGTAAGGAACGGATGGCGCGCCGCGAGGGCTAATACGCGCCGCTCCGTCAGCGTACACTCGACGTCGTCGTCTTGGATGATGGCGTCTTTCTTCAACACCTTCACAGCATATACCTGCACACGATGCGTTCGATGAATTTTATTTGTCTTTTGTATACATTATAAGTGAAGCGAGAATTGCGCGGACGGAGGATATGAAAATTGACACAATTATATTCATATTCATTTATTCAATTGCGCGTGTTTATAATATACATTGTACATGATGCCCCGTTAGGGCGTTTCAATTTTAATGGATAAATTTTATTTAAATATAGATATAGATTATAGTGTCTATAGAGGAGGATGTGCAAATCCAAATGTTTTTTTTTAAGTGTGCATCATTAATATATTACATTATTAAAAGAAAACCTCACGCACATCAATGCCAAACGATTTACACACACATGTATACATTTTACTATAAGATTGTGTCAAAGCGTATTCATGAGTACGGTAAGAATATTAATCGTTAAATATTACAATGTCGTTCTACAAAGGATTGATATTTTTTATATTGAAAATTTGTATTCTGATAGTTTTAAATAACACATCTCAACACATATAGTACACAAATCTAAAGATTTGTGGCGGAATATCAACCAGCCGGCGATGCCTAGTTAATATTAATAAGGCAAGACTTTTTTGTACTGTTTATTAATACGTAGACTTATATTCTGTAAATATTTTGACACCATTGTATTTTCTTCAAGAATTTGTAAAATGTAGATCATTTACGGACTTCAGTCTTTATCTTATGTTCTTAACAAGTTAAATGAACAGAATTCTTGGATCAGATAGCCTAGCACGAAAATTCTCGATAGTTTAACTTCCTTTTACGTGCGAAACGAAATGTCAAAAGATAGTTCGTGCTTCCATTTTACTCACTTTACATGGCCGCAACGACGAAGATTCGATTTCATTCGTGCTACGTATATTTAGTAACTAGTTGGGTAGAAAGTTAGCATTAATTTTTCATTTGACGTTCCATTTCGACCATAAATGTAAGTAAAACTATCGAGAATGTTCGTGCTAGGCCCTCAAACCACTAGCATGTTAGTTATTTGCAACATTATTCATTTACCCTCACAAGTACTACATCATGTTAATTCCCACCTAAAATCTGTTCCCGCTAATAGTTAAAAAAAAACCATGACTTAAAAGTTGAGTACTCCAAAAACTTAATAGAACCCGTTGTAGTAGAAAAAGAATGCTTTTAGTTTTTAAGCCCTTACTGCACTTAAGATTAAATGGAAAGTGTCGAAAAATTGATTCATCGCTTTAGGACTTCACGAGTGAACTGTGTGTTTAACCAAGGTCACAATTGCTCAAGGATGAATTGAAATCTAAAAATACATATTTTACTTCATATTTGTCTAATTTTAGTTTAATTCATTAATACTTCAGGATCTAGCTGAAGGATATTATTATCTTTCACAGCTGTACTTCAGCGTTGTTTTTTCTTTTGCGTTTCAAACTAATTTATCACGGTCAAAGCTGAGTTGTACAACCTTTTTTCGAGGTAGTGCAGACGGTTAAGTTTTAAGTTAAGTTGTGTTGGTAGAGTTGTTAGCATTTTGTTATCTGGTATGATAATATTATCTTGAAATGTTTATAACATGTCGTAAGAAATAAATGATTTTTCAGTATTTCTTTTATCAATTCCTGTATTCCCCCCTATAACGCGGCGGATTTGTTCAGTTGTGTAGGAAAACGCGTTGTAGGAGTACCCTCGTACAATGCGCTTGTACGACCCCGAAAGCGGCTAATAAAAATTATATATGTATATGTATTACTATTGGCCTTTGCCCAGCAGTGGGACATTATAGGCTACTTAAAAAAAAATGTATTACTAGTTTTGCTCAAGACTTCATCCGCGTGAAATAAGTTAAAAAAAATACATTGTCTATAGTCTTCCTCGATAAATGGGCTTTCTAACACTGAAAGAATTTTTCAAATCATACCAGTAGTTCGTGAGATTAACGCGTTCAAGCAAACGAACAAACACACAAACTCTTCAGCTTTATATATTAAGAATAGATAGTAAGTAATATTACTTATTATAGATAAATACTCGTATTAATGCGTTATTAGAGCACCGCGTTTAATGGAGGATTATAATATTATAAACTATTCCCCCGGAGGTACCCAGTGTTGGTGTATTATCAATTTATGATATCTGTAGCGACTATGGTACATGCGAAATAATGTGGTGTATACAAGGACTGAAGTCATACATATTCCTGGTTTAGTGATGGCCATGAGTGTTGGTGCATTGCCGTCCATGGAGAGGAAGTTGACTCATTTTTACATTTCACTGCCGGAAACGATGCAGTTTAATTAACTACAACAATATCTGTACATGTGCAAGTGTGCCACAAGACCGTGTGGAAAATCCCATTTTCTGCACAATCCATATTAATGTTATAAATGTGAAAGTAACTCAGTCTGTTACGTTTTTACGCTGAACTAATTTTCAGGAATTTCAATAGATTGATTGGACCTTGGTGAAGGATATTTTTGTCCCGAAACTGACATTTGAAAAGGGTTAAATAGGAGTTGAAAGTTTGTATGAAAATTAAAGAAAACACCACGTGCGAAGTCGCGGGCTAAAACTAGTATATGGAATAATTTTTATATATTAAAGCTTACGGCAGGACGGCCTCCTACCCGGTGGAATGATGATTTGGTGCGGGTCGCAGGAAGCCGTTGGATACAAGCGGCGCAACACCGCCATTCGTGAAAATTGATGGAGGAGGCCTACGTTCAGCAGTGGACGCATCTGTGTTCCCAGACCACTACAACATGGGTATCTTTAAGGCAAGAGTGAATAGGTTCATTCTAGGCAAGCGCGCTCCGCCATGGACCGCATCTGCACTTTATCAAGTGTGACTGCGGTCAGGCGCTTGCCTATCTCCAATAAAAAAATAAAAAAAAAAATACGGGCAAAACAACGTCTGCGGGTCCGCTGGTGGTTTATAAAATACTATTGGAAATAATAATCATATGGCAGACATTTTTATAGAATTTTATGCACAAATATAAAATAAATGACAGTTTTTGATTTTTAATTGATTCGATTTTTACAACTGCCTAAGAAGGCAGGTTTCTAAGAAGATACCTCTAAATTGCCTAAAAAATACCACAACACGAGTATATTTCCGGACTAAAGAGTACAATGTCAATTAAAGGCATATCTGAAATCAAAAAATTCGTTGTCACATCACAAACTTTATCAAATTAAAGAAATCCTATGAAAGTATACATCTTAAAACAACTTTGTAATTTGGTGTAAGAATTGTGTGGTGATACGGAACCCTCAGTGCGCGTATCTGACTCGTACTTGCCTAGTTTATACTTTAAACTACAATCCGCTGTTGGGCATAAAATTAAAATATCAAGTAATAATATTTTATCCTCGATAATAACACAAACAAAAGGCATCTGAGAACCTTTTCATTTTGAACGATTTTCAAAAATATTCCAAATGTGATTAAAAAAAACAGTAAGCGATTAGTCAGGAAGTGGAATGATATGTTATTAATTATAAAGCGTCATCCGACCGGGTATCGACCCTTGGCCCTACGGTTTAATGTGTGGTTAATGAGTAAACGAAATTATTTGAAAAATCTTCGATTTCATTATGAGCAAAGGGGAAAACCTTTAACCGAATGATGATACTGCTTTCATTGGAAGTGATACAAGTAATAAACTTTTTATTCACGAACATAGAAGATCGGCAGATGTTTTTTGACGTGATAACGTCTTATAACTCGACAAATGCCGGCTGCACGCATGAAAAATCATGAATCATTGTCACGTTCCGCCTGAGCCGCGTGTACAAGCGACAGTGCTGACCAAGCGGCATGATCGGCTTCGGCTTTAAAAAAAAAGAATCTAGATTCAAATCTAGATGTAGTTCCATTATCAGGTCCACATCTAGTTTTGATTTAAGTCGCATTCATACAAAGTGGATTAGATATAGACATTACTCTTTATATTAAACAAATATAATCTTGTTCCTTACTCATAAAATTGATGGAGACACCCTACTGTGATGTGTCCCACAAATAGTAAAGAGCATTATTCCTTCTGATAGATTTAATCAAACAGAATAATGGCTTATTGTGACAGTAACAGATCGCCGTGATGCAGAAAGACAAACAAAAAAAAAACTTACTCATAAATTAAAAGTCTATAAGACAATTTTAGTCCACACGCGTTTTAATGGTTGCTGCAAGGAGTAAGTATTGAAGAGGAAATATTAAAGTGCGATGATTTTAAGTGTTTGTTAGCTTTTTACAGCCTTGGGCAAATCTGGACCAGGTTCGATTTCTGACAGATATTATATTGTCGACCCATCATCTTCAAATGGCTATGTTGAGAGATGTAGGATCACTCTGCATGTTTTACTGCATGCGTCACGGGAGTTTTCCGAGCAATTATTGGACTTGATATCGGCTGCCGAATTTCGCCTCTGAACCTCGTTTGAAAACTAAAACTCCAACCACACCTATTTGATGTCAAGAATCATCACAAGCGTATGATTTACTAGGGATTTCTTATTTCGCGCAACTCTGTGGAATCAGTTTTTAGTGCCGCTTGTTTTTTTTGGAAGCTATAGGAATTAAGGGCCTTTAAGAGCATACTCGTTATTAAAATGCTAGCAACGCATCTACGACCTTTCTAGAAGTGCTCTTTTCCGTTGGTATCGGACGTCACTTAAATATATAGTGAAATGCCTGAACGTTTGTCCCTTGCGGCGACAAAATAAATAAGGAAAATTATTTCTTTTTTCGTTTTTATTATATTTAGTTTAGGCCGAAAACAACCAATCTATTTTGTTTACATTTCATTGCAATTTGATTTTTCATTGCGTGGAAATTTTATTTTCATTTTTTGTAGTGAATTTTAAATGTCAGTGCATTTCACTTTCATGAATAGTGAAAAGTCTCGTTGATATTTTTATTTTTGCTCACTGTTAATATAAAACGCTAGATTTTTTTTTCTTTTATAGAGTCATACGGATTTTAATATCAGTGAAATTGAATTACACTTCCGTCACTTTATTGGCTTTAAAAATATGCTTTGTAAGTTTTATATCAATAAGGTTTATTTTATTAAGGGTATTAAGTTTAGTTCATTCAATAAATAAAATTATTACATTTTAAAATTAATAATATTTGGCGATTTAATTCCATAATTGTTGGTTAAAAGCTAATTAGTTTTAAAATAAATAGATGTTATAACAAACTTTATACTACGTTCAGCAATTAAGAAGAAAGCCTGTACAATTTACTCTGTGGAAGATTGAGTGTACAACCAAAATATTATATTCAAAGGTAATTAACTCAAGTAATTATGAAAACTTTTAACATTTTTATAACACAACTAGCTAATAAACACAACTTTAATGGCGTAATGACCTATTTTTTTGTAAATGAACATCCTATGATTCGAATCGAATACAATCATTAAAATTTTCCCGTATAACTATAGAATTAATCTGAAAATGCAAATATTTGTTTACGTTACCGATGTAATTTATCGCAAACACAAATATACATAGAGCGGTATTGTAAAGATGACCCAAAACTTTGTGAAACAGTCTGAATTGCCTCTGTGTATTGCAGTTGGCGCGAATGTCTCAAGCGATCAAATACCAACCTGCACTGCTAGATAGCTCACAGGACTGTTTGACATTCACGCTATAAGCTAACGTACAGAACAGGCTTATAAATCGTTGGATACATCATAGGCATACACAAGGGAACAGTAATATAGGTATCGGATATAACTAAGCTCTGCTTAGCTCTGTAGTTCTGTCTTCATATATAACAGACATAAATAATAGGGGTTCAGATATCTTTCCATATTAGTTTATACCACATCCTCCTTTTTCATCCGGTACCTATTGTTATCAGGCATCTCCTAGGCATTTTTATGAGAGGAGCCAGGTAGCACTTACACTTTAACTTTTTCTGCATATAGTATTAGCGTTATAATATTATACAAAACATAATATTTTTTTTATTTCATGCAAGGATTGTCAAAACCTTATAAAATATATAAAAAAAATATCAGAGGTACATAATACGATGTATGTTTTGCATCCTGAATCAAATAATCATGTAAATTGTGTTGCGGGAACATCCACAGAGGCTTGTATTTATGAAAGTGTTGAGCTTACTCGTGTTTACAGAGCGAAAATTCCGGAAACGAAATTTAATGACGTATGAAACTGACAACACTGTAAAATGTTAATAATGCCGAGAAGTCATTTTACTCATCAGTACACTATAATCATATAGATTTTAATTATTTTAAGTAATTTACTTTAAGTAAACTGCATCTTTTTTTGGTTCCTCTGGTTGTGTCCTCCATACTTAATGTATAAATATTATTATTGGTTAGTTGTCAGAGCTCTCGTTTATGAAAGTGGTTAACATATCGTGCCTACTCAGTGAAAATTTCTTTTTAATTAGCGGACCCGGCAGACGCTGTCTTGTCCGAAGAGAGGGCTACTTACTATTTACTGCGGTAATTATGCAGTTTGATTCCTTTCCCAAAAATGCATATTTTTGTTTATGTTTTTTCTTTTGGAAGTTGTTGTTTGCAGTCTAATGAGTTATGCAAGCTAAAATAAGCATTTTGACGGTAATGTTAACATTATACATGCATATTTCTGTGTTAAAACCAAAAAAAAAGAACAGCGAAGCGAACAAGGTGACCGCTGCGCGTTCGCTGAGTTATATCAAAAAAAATAACCACGAAGCGGCCAAGGCGATCGCTGCACGATCGCCCATCCGTCCGTTTCGCGCAGCATATCAGCCTTCCCTGACGGAATATGATTCATTAGAATGCACACAACAATTTCGAGAATAAAAAAATAACAAAAATGAACACTTTTGGGAAAAGTCCTCAAACTCTTTTTTATACCTGGAAAATAACTGCAAACTGCATAATTACTTTTCTACATTCTTTTATGCTATATTTTACCCGTTCCCTTTCCTATTCCCTCTCCCGGTCCCGTTCCCTTTCAATTGTGGTTCTTTATCTTTTTTTTAAATTTTCCGCAAAATTTTCTTGATTTTTATTTCGTAAAAACTTTCTCCTAACAATACAAAATGAACAAAAAAAACTAGCGAAATCGATCCAGCTGTCACGTGTGATACCGGAACCAAGGGACATAGGAATTCATTTTTTGTATTTACATTATTCTACAAAAACCCGTAAATTCTGCACCCGATAGCGTTATATACAAGTACATGTCAACTTTGTAAGGTCAGAACTACCAAATGTCAGGCTCTAGATGTTCTTGTAACTCGACCTTTATTTTGGTTAATAAAAGACGTGGGTTGGAGTGGTAACAAGGGGCGAATCCGATTAGCGAGCATGTTCCCGCCGGGACCAACGCTGTTATGAGGCTAGTTTTACGGGCAGACTTTTTGAGAAATGCCGGCTTCGGGTCAGAGGCCGTAACTCGATAAATGTCAAAGAGAATAAGAAAAATAGTGATGCAGAATTATTTACTGTTTCACTCAATTCTATCTCCCTTCCTTCCTTCCTTCCTTCCTTCCTTCCTTCCTTCCTTCCTTCCTTCCTTCCTTCCTTCCTTCCTTCCTTCCTGTAATAAAACTATTCAGTATGTTCTTGATGTTGAATAAAAGTATGAAAGCGACAATATTATAATAAGGCAAGAAATAAAACACCAAATAATTTTTAAAATTTATTACAATATTTTTTCACAGAATTGCTTTTTATTTTTTAAACTTACGCTAATATTGCACAGCTACTTACATATTAAGAATGATCTGACTTCCTTTTCTTTTGCTTACAACTAATTTTACCGAGTTCTTACATTCATAGTTGACGGAGTTCTCTGTTCTATTACTATTTACACTCTTCACATGATACACTTACTTCAACCGCCTGCAATTTCGTTAATGATTTCTCACAAAACAGTAATGCCCCAAAACTATTAGAAAGTTTTAGAAACTTAAAAATATTTTGAATTTATGTAAGCTATTCCAAAAAAAAAAAAAAACATTGCAAGTCGAGGGCACTGTTCTAGACGTCGTACTGCGCGTCCTGGTAGTAGCGGCGGTAGTCGGCGGGTGGCAGGGGCGGGGGCGGGGGAGCGGCGGGCGAGGGCGGCAGGTAGGGCGGGCGGTACAGCTGCGAGATCACATCGTAGGGTGCGGGCGGCTGCACGCGCGACATGCTGAACAGAGCCTCCGGGTCGCAGACGAACTTGTACACGTAGCGCTCACCTGCAAACCGTCCTTATCTGAGGCGTCAAAGGTTGGCTGATGTGTTTTCGCGATTTTTGCTAAGTTATTCCAGCAGAACTTCAGAAGTAAGGTCGACCTCGTACTTCTGGAGTGCTACTGACTACTACTCTCTCCGTATCTTGTTTGACAAAATATAGAGATAGATAGATAGAGATAGACTGCAGAGCAAATCTACACGTGTAACCATAAGTCTTTGCTACAAACAAATTGTATTTTTAGGTGCGAGATATGTGAATTTGTTGGCTGTCTTGTTTAAAATAAAAAAAAAAACCAGGCAGTGCGAGTCAGACTCGCGCACTGAGGGTTCCACACTGTCACATTATATTTTTACAAGGTAATTTACGAGTAGGATTAGTACTTCTCATGGGATTTCCTTGAATGTGACAGTCTTAATATTTTGTTTTGATGTTACTACAAATTTACGTATTATGTATAATTCCTTTAACTTTGCTATAAGACTTTGTTTCTTGCCAAGATTTCATTCGTTAGTCTATATATACAATTTATTAAACAAAACGATAGCTTGTACATTTTCGTCATACCGCCATCTATGATGAATAACGGAAAACTTGACATTTTTAATTACGAATCAAAACGAAGATTTATTAAATTATAAAATACTCGTAAAACTGTGTTTGTTTTGAAACTATTCCGAAACTGTGAACTATCTTTATAAGCTCCTAAATGATAAGGGTTGCCCAACGAAACAGCGTTATCTATAGGTCGCTTTGGTAAGCGACCAATAAATGGCGGTGTGGTCACCGCCCGCCAGAAACTTTGCCTGCACATTTTAAGTGTGAAATAACTTCAAAGATATTAATTTTAATAATATACTGTAAAGGACAATATTGTATTTTGTAGAACTACTTAAAGTAAACATTTCCTTCATACACTAGGTACTCGTAGCTCTAACGGTTTTTGCAGCGTAGGTACCCGGACGCGCCGGCCCCATTCGGCTATAAGCGTGGCGCTACCTCTAATTAAATCATCCTATAATATTATTAATTATTCCCATTCTGTCCCCGTGCCCGTGCCCGTGCTCGTCTCCGGCATGCACACGTACAGTAAAATGATATATATTACAAAGATTTTTACATTACAATATTTTTCTAACATATAGAAACAAATGATCTTCTTAATTTATGCTTCTAGAATCTTCACTTCTTAATAAATATACGATATAGTAATTTGTTCTTTTATCTGTGTTTCGTTTTCAAGAATCAATATTACGTCTGCTTTTTTAATCTCAATTTTAACTCACACCAATATCCCTATACCTGTAACTCAAACAAGAATAGTGTATGGAAAAATCTCGTCTATTGGAAATATTGCAGTTTTTGTAAAGCGTTTTTCTCTTTTTGAATTGAGGTTTTACTCCTATCGGTGCGGTTACTCCGAATAATTAAACCTTTGTTCCATTTTTATTTCTTCTGGTATATCTTTGCCTCATCCATTTTCATTTTCGTTTGTAATATTTTTGTTTATTTCTGTTCATTTATTCGGTACCTCCCACGTAAATTGCTGTAACCCCAAATTATCAGCTTTACAGTAAAGCGTTATAACCAACTAAATTATAATACAACAGTCACTTTTCAATAAATTATTGTATACAATAATGTAATCGTCATTGCTTAATACATAATTTTATGGTATGTATGTCCTATGTAGGTATATTCACCAACATGTAGTGTGACATGAGTAACGTGGCTATTTTGCAAAACTGAGAGACAATGCAATATCTGTGTTGTGAAGTCAACATTACGAAACAAAACTGTTTGTAAATTGTCAATTAAATAAAACTGCTGCTGTTTATAAAGTTATATTTATTCAAACGAGCATTATGAAGAGATTAAAAAGTCATTGACTCTAAAACGACGTCCCTTAAAATTAACTTTTGAATTAGCTTTGTAATTAAAGTAGACAAACGAATCTCAACAACCCGTTGCAATTTTATTAACGCTTGGTAATTTTGAGAAGAATACTTTATAACATTTTTACCAACGCTTTTTCTTTCAATACGGTTCTTTCTAGCGACAAAATTTATACGTTTATGTACCAAAAGTTAAATAGAAAAATACATTACATGGAAGGCGTAGATAAAGGTTGAACTTAACTCTAAAAGAGATCTCTTCCAACTATCCCGGAGTGTAGGTGAATAAAGCGGAGTATGTATTAGAGAAACTCATACAATCTTCGAAATAAAAAACTTAATCAATAGTAAATCCGTCATACAGTACTCTATAATGTTTTACAATAGGCTAGTTGACTATTTTGCAGAAACTAGTTAATATTATGCCTTGCAGTGAACTATTGGCCATTTCATCAGTTGCAGATGATTGATGCAGTGTGAATTATAGCGACACTACCGTTTGTGGCTGTGCAACCCAATCCTGGATTGACACGAACGGCCACACCCAGAGCAGATGTACACTCCGAGAGAACTTTTGATGAGGAACAAGGTACAAACCTGATAAGTTTTCCCATACATTTTGGATATTTATTATATTCATTTATCGATATGGAAAAGCGGAGTTTGTATCAGGCATGGGCATTTTTAACAAAGGTTAGCTCGGTACAGAATTTACTTCACTAGCTGTTTCCCGCGACTTCGTCCTCATAAATATTAGAAGCTCAAAAGGGAAAAAACCCCGTATTTCTTCAGATTAGCGCGTTCATGCAAACAAACAAATTCTTTACTTTTATATATTAATATAGATAAGATTCTGTGTGGAATTATGGGTTACTATCAAGAGTTAATGAATGTAATAGAATTAAATAATTTAATAGAATGAAATAATATATTACTGTAAGCACGCTTGACATAGAGTTGTAGTCGTACACACTTGTTTATGGAATATAGGATGTCCGTAACTTTAGTATTTTTTATGTTATTTTAAGTGTTGTCATATTCTGTTTGTGGGTCATAAATAAATAAATAAAAAAGAGAGAAAGAGAAAAAAGAAGAAAGATTAACTTTTTCTCCAAATATGTATATAAACATAATTATTACTGTTCATAAATATTAATTACAATTTCTCATCGAGGTAAAAGGAAAATAATTATTAGGATATATTTTTCTGTTTTTGACTTTGAACTAAAAATACTATAGCGAACATATGTGAACAAGACACGATAAGGTTACGCATTTTCGTTACGGACGATTACGGGTACTTTTGTTACCGGTTAGGGTACCCCTCCCCAAAGTCCAATAAGGAACTTTATTTCAAAATGTATTTTAAATTACTGACAACGTAATATATGAAAGTCAGTACAAAAAGTGTAATACTTTTTAAATACGTATTTCATTTCGTCTCACGAAAATTTCAAACTTTGAAATATTGCTCGATAGTCAAGGAGGTTGGCGACCCCTGCCATGTAACCGTTCCGTCTTATTGGAACAAAGTTCCTTATCCCGCTCTAAGCTGAGCTGAGCTTAAGACTTTCCTCCGACGCCACGAAGTTCGTGCAGTTCCGTAAAATACGGTATGTTATTAGAATGAAAGAAAGAAAACTTCTATTAGGCGCAAACATAATGCCGGAGCCAGACATAGCTTCATTTGAATGATCATTTCAATGATCAATAGTGTGGCCGGGAACTTTGTGTAACTTCACAAAGTTTTGTAGTACTTTGTAGACTTCAAGGTCAAAAGTGTAGGAACACTTTGAGCTAGGTTTGGCTCCGGTATAACACTGTAAACAAACATAAGCACAAACAGTCAAATAAACCTTATAAATTATAAGATTGCCTACAGTGAGATATGCCCCAAACCAATTAAAATAGTGTTATTTAAGAATTTTGTAATAACAGGCAATTAATAATGTCAATGCGGGACCAGTTGCCAGTTCTGCTATTTTCGACCTTCAAAAAAGAGCATACCCATTGCTCAAAGGTCTGCAACGCTTTTGTGTGCGTAATGCAGATCTATCAGTGTGTCACTCATGTAAACCGTCTGCCCCTTGTTTTGTTAAAAAAAAAGGTTACAGGAATATTTTCTCTTTGACTACTTCAAACAAGAGTATGTTCTAAGCCCCGGAAACTTCTCTCGGAGTGCCACAATTCTCATTTCTAAGGCATGTCCATTAGTATTTGTCGATAGTTCTAAGTATCATGGAGACCACATTAAGGAGTAACATCTGTGTATATTGAAAATGTCAGTCGACTTACGTAAATAAGAAAACCCCACATCACCTGTCATGGTAAATTTTAAAGGTTATTATTGGTCAATTTATTGCTATCTTCGTACCATGCCGCGTCTTCCTGGAAGGTTATTGGTCAATTCATCTATTATTGCGGAACTCATACCATACCATTTGCCTACAGCAACCCATTCCAGACAGTTTTTGAACTAACATCTAAGCCATAACGTTGGAAACTTTTCTAACTTCTCTCCCAAAAGAGATGTTACTCCTTAGTGTATTCTCCATACTATGTAAGAATAAAATGAGACCTTTGCTTGATTATGATTCCCATAGAGATCGGTGTGACCACCCAACTATAATAAAACAAAACGACGCTTTCTAGTCCTTTATGGAAGCAAATTCGCTTTATTATTGTTGATAGCCCAATCTGCATAATATATTGTTATAAATTGTCATTGTAATTGTGACAAGGTTGAAATAACCTGTATAATTTATTCACGCTTTTATTAATCGAATATTTTCAGTCATTCAGTGCGTAACAAACGCTTTTAGATACTTACAAATTTTCAATTCCTCTAATATTTGCGATTTTGTCAAGTCTTTGTGGACGACTATTTCAAATCCGAATTTCGAAAAGGTTGCCTCTAGCGCTTCCACGTCTTTCTCAGATCCTAGGCGCGGATTGTACCCTACTATGTTTTCTTGGTTGAATATCATTAGATAATTTTTCTCGAACTTCTCTAATTTGTACGTCGTATCGGATTTATTAAGAGCTCTTGTATTGAAAGGTGTTGTATTTTCCCGTACCTCCTCTTCTTCGGGTGTAGATTTAGTTTCATCATCTACTGCCTTATCTTGTATTTCATCAGCATATTGAGGGGATGCACTCATAACAGCGTCGCGTTCCACCGAAAACGACCGCAAAAAAATAAGGTCCTTTTCCATTTTAATTATGAAGTAACCTAACTGTTTTTTACATGTAACACTACTGTGTTGATTTTAAAACTGCTCTATCGATTTCTTATAGTTTATCTTATCGTAGCGATAGCATTTTGTTTTATCGATAGCGATGACATCATGAAAATAAATTATCTCGAATGCATGAAATGATGGCACCCTAATACAGTGTGGTGTCCTTAACTCAAGGGTCTATTTCCTTTCAACAACGTCTGGTTTCTGATGTCATTAAAGCATAAGAAATGACTTGTCATTTATGTGGAATGCGATAATGTATTTACGTTCCAACAACGGCAGATTTTAACGCATAAATACAAGTGGTTGACTGTTCTTTTTTACGTAACACGACCCAACAGCGTCGTGTAAAACATTGGATCGTTTACCAGAAGGGGTTTTCATTAGGCACTCTCACTCATGAGTAAATTTATAAGAACAGAACATACATATTATTCAATTTCATTCGACTTGAACTCGTATATAATATATAGAAATTATTATAAAGAACAACCTCGATTTAACAAATCGGAGCGGAACAAGAAAATATTCGTTATATCAAGTGATTCGTTGAACTGAGGTTTGTTATGTAGAGGTGAGGTTGATCTAAAATTCGTTATAAAGAGGTAACCACTTCTGAAAACTTATCTTTAAATTTGAAAATTGTAGCCAGTGTACTTGCGGGAATCCCGAACTTATTAGCTATGTCTAATTTTTTCGTCATAGGATTTTTGTCAACATAATTAATGATATTTCGCTTTTCTGCGACCGATAAGGGTCTTTGACACCTTTTACGTTTCTAAGCCATTTTAACATAAATCTTTAACAATAGTGACGAGCAGAAGTGTTTACATTACTTTCCATCAAACAACAATGATTGTTTTACAAACAAAAGCGTGTCGAAACATGCCGCGACATGAATCACATATATTGGTGGGAAATTTATATAAAGGTTTTGGATTGACAAAATTCGTTAATTAGAGGTATGGATACTTTTTTCTGATAGTTGAAAATTTGTTATAAAGAGATTGTTCGCAAAAAATGTTCGCATTGTATAGGTATATTTTATATTGAGTCTTATGGACAATTCAAGGGGATTACGAAGAATTTGTTAAATCGTTAATTGAGGTACATTATATTAAGTTTGCACTGTATATATTAAAACCGGAGTTGTTATTACCAATTACAGGGCAACCTCGATTTAACAAACCGGAGGGGAACAAGAAATATTCGTTATATCAAGTAATTCGTTGAACTGAGGTTAATTTTTTCTTATGGACAATTCAAGGGGATTATGAAGAATTTGTTAAATCTAGGAAGTCGTTATATTGAGGTACGTTATATTAAGGTTGCACTGTATATATAAATGGCGAAATTGACAAACACATACTTTAATACTGCTATTAGCTATTTATGATTATTATCTTTGAATAAAAAATAAGCTTGACTACGTGTTAAAGAATTGTACCCAATAATTACAGAGAATAAAAGGTTCATGTACTATATATATATTTAAATAGTAACTTTTAATTTTTAAATAAAATTTTTGAATGCACTGAGGTAGTTGTATTTAATCAGGTGAGAAAGTAAATAGAAATTTGAATTTTAGCAACTGGCAACATTGTAATACACTTTCAATTTTACCAATACGAACTAGCTAGACGCACGATCTCTCTTTGCAGAGCCCAGCAAAATCCGATTTGTGTTGATTGTATTGTTTATTCAGAGAAGTCTTGTACTAGAACGAAGCATAATTTTAATAATGCCGCTATAATCAATGGGGTATTCCTGAATATGCAGTGTGCGAAATGTTAAGAGTAAAGTAGTGTTTTGAAATATCATACAAATTTAGAATTGCTACATCAAGGCCTAAATATGTTTAATTATAAATATCTCAGTAGGGAACACCTAGAAGGATTCGACAACTATAAGGTAAATCATGAATTGAATTTTCGTCTTCATCTATAGCATATAACAATATATTCTTTAGCAACTATTTAACTTTTACATAACCTACAAAAGTATCGATCTTTTACGCAACATTTGTAGTTGATAGTACTCAATAGATTTAAATGTAACATAAGATAAATAAAAAGAATTTCAAATATTCATATTTGGAATTTCAAATGTACTCTTTGATTATGGAACTCAGTAAAGTTTTTATTCATATATTAAATAATATATTTAAAAAATGTTTTATGCAAAGCGATATCAAATAAATTATAGTCCACGTATAAATTACTCTCATTAAAAAGTAATGATACTTTAAGCGAAACAAACTTTTAATTTTAATACATATTATTTGTATAAAAAAAATACATTTTTTTTTTGTTTCAGTATATGTCGAAAGATACAAGTCCTTTGAGTGTGTATGTTATGCATCCATTTTGGAATAAGGTTGTAGAGGTGAGATAAAATATATTGTTAATTTCATTATAAAATATTTACATTAAGTTAAGAGTTAGTCTGCATGATTGTGCTATCTTTAGTAAACTGATAATCAGCCATTATCTTGAAAATTGTTAATTGCACAAATCAAGAGTTTAAAACCTTGGTATAAATTCTTCGAACAAACATATTTTTAATGATAAGACCAACTCTGATTCGTTTAAATTTAATTATACATAAAAATCTTAATTTAATTAAACTATGGTTAATATAAGCTATTTCGTATTTTACTTATGGTCCCTTTTTTGGTCTGGCTAATATAGTTTTCCCTCTTTTTAAGCTTAAATTAAAAGCTTTTGCTAAGAGTAGGTACAACAATACCCCAGTAGCATCTGGGTTCAAATTGGGTGATACATAGTAATATATTATTTAACAGTTTCACTAATAATATATTAAATTGTAAGCATTATATTTAGCTCACAATTGTTTGACAGTTAAAACTTTCGTGAGCTAGATTAAAATCTAACAGTTTTTACAATTTGACAGTAACATGTGTAGATTAAAAATCAGCTTATAGGCTTTAGAGATAGGAGCAAGGGGTATACAAGAAAAATCCCTGAACTAAAAGGCTCGCCAAGAACTATCATAAATTCTTTATTAAAAAGGACATCTAAAGCTGCTCTAGTAGGATCATACCAGATTTGGCTACGCAGGGGAGGAAACTTTGGCAGTTAAGGTCAGTGTTATTGGCCAGTAGAAAGAGCGCTCTTAAACCTATACACTAATCTTAATCGTAAATTACCTTGTAGAAATATTATGTGACAGTACGGAACCCTCAGTGCGCGAGTCTGACTCGCACTTGCCTGGTTTTATTTTTTATTCTACCTCTAGGCTATAAATGTAGTAAAGTAATGCCGCCATTTTCTGAATCCATTTTCTTAATGCCGGAGCCAGGTATAGTTTCATTTGAATCATCATTTTAGTGAACATGTAGTGTAGCCGGGGACTTTGTGCAGTTGCGCAAAGTTTTGTAGTACTTTGTAGTCTTCACGGACAAAAATATACAAACACTTTGAACTGCTTGGCTTCGGCTTGAAGATAAGTTGTGTCTCCTGTTCGATTTTTAAAAATACGACAATACTAACATTTCATACAACTTTGCAGGCGCATTTTTTTTCTTGAATTTGAGTATCCGTAGATGACAAACTTTGCGTATTCTTTTTTAGAATGTAATGGTACTATTTTCGCGAATGTTTGAGAAAAAATAAATTATTTTTTATTCGAATGAAATATAAGAGAATCGGTCTAACGGTCTATAGAAAGACGTCTATCCGGGGCCTACCAGAACAATCAAACATTCCTTTCACTATAATTTGAAGTGATTTTGGTAACGGCTTCTAATTGGCTTTAATTGATGAATTTTTTATCTTTATTATCTCTATTTTCGTCTGTAAACAAGACAATTTGTCTATGCCTAAAGTGGCATAGATATGATTGCTATAATGGTTGAACGGGATCTAATAAGCAGATATATCTATTTGCAGAAATAAACATAAAAGATTTAGATATATTTTTTTTCGTACGTAATGTGGAGTTGCCTGAATCGATAAGTACCTCCACCTTATAAGAATAAACCTAAAAAAATAAACAAGTTACCTAGTTATTCCTGCTAGTGATTAGGGTTTTCAGAGGTCTTTGGAGAGGAAGGGGGGGGGGGTTATGATGTAGAATACACCGATACTACGATACTATGTAAATGATATTTGCTATAATTATAGCTTATCACTACGTGTATGCACGTCTAATGCTAACATTACAGAATAACAGTTCTTATAAAGTCAGCGGTTGCAACGCGACCTCTACCTTTTTAAACCCTATACACTTTTTCAAATGTAAATATGTTTTTTTTTAATATTTTTTACAAGCCCTTTTGAAATGTCAAATATATTAAAAGCCACCACTAATTGAAGTCTAGCCACGAAATGAATTAGTAAGAAACTTGTTAGCCACTCTTTTAAGAAATAGTTCTTATAAAAAAAATAACATATCCATGTCAACTATTAAGTACAAAGTTGGAGCGACTTAACTCCAATCAAGTAGGTCGCATGCTCGTTTACATAAAAAAATGTTAAATCATAATGACGTACGCAGCTTCTAAGCACATTAATTTTAATTTATTTAAATAGTTAATGTGTATTTTATAGCGGTTTTTGACGTGTTTACATAGTAATATATCTTATAATTGAAATATCATAGTTTTTACGGTCGTTCACTTGTAAACGATCAATTTTCAAAGTGATAATTAAATAAGTGGTCACTAAATAGATATGCCAATAGTTAATTCATAATATTGTGAGATGCTAAGTGTGAGTGGGCGGTAAAAGGAATGTAATAAGATTTGCATCTGGTAACACAGTGCGTAATTGTTTTTCTCCTTTTTTACATATGGCAATAATTTCTTTATTTGTGGTTATTGAACTGAGAGTTTCACTCCGCTTGCAAACATGAGAAATAAATAGATAATATTATGTAAAGACTATTAATTATACATATTGCACTTTTTATCATCATCGTTTACTAAACTATTTGTTAAATACTTTGAACGTCAGTAAGTACATATATATATATGTATATTTCATTTTACATTTTAGTAGGAAAGCATAATGTAGTGTGACAAGTTATTGGATCTTAAAAGTCAAATAATTTATCTAAGCTACGTTTACAAGGGTTCAAGGATACGCCCCTATCGTATATATGAAAGAATAATGGCCATGTCATCTATAGCCTACGGTGGCTATTTATCATCACAATGATATGCTTGCTTTCTACATTATACACATAATAAAGTTTAGCATATAACATAGTGGACAAGCTCACCATTCTAAACAAAATGAATTCATGGTCAAAGGAAATAAAAACGGGTATTTTCATATGTATGTCACAGTTAACGACAGGTCAACGTCCCGAACGCATTATTTATAATTTTATAAATTATGAGTTTGGAGTAAAAAAAATCCTTACCGAGCTAAAATACCTAACATCATTAATCAGTATTATGGAGTCATTGCCACTTCTAAGGCGATGCATGGAAGTCGTGACCACGTGGTGGAATTACCGCGTTCCTAACATGCGGTGCCAAGGTACGATGCATGACATGTGAGAAAATTACTAGACTACCTATATTTAGGTATTTTGCCAATGTTTACAACGGCTCCTAGAGCGTTATCTGAAATAGCGTTTCGTTTGGATTGTGAGTCCCCGGTAGCCTAAACCCTTATTTTAACGCCGGCAACGCATCTGCTGGTGGTGCAGACGTTCATGGGCGACGGTAGTCACTTATAGCTTACTCATCGTCCCCTTGTATCATAAAAGACGAAGCACCATTATTTCATTGAATAAGATGATATTATCTTGAAATGCTCTGAACTCCTATAAAAACTCTCTGCAACTTTCAAAACTTCTATGAGACTGGACTGTTACATATACTTTCTATATTTTACATTCTTACATACTGAAAAATAATAAATTAACCACTTAAAAAATACGTGTACATTTTCTTTCGCCAACTTGTGTAAAGAAAAATAATTCTTGATAAGGTCATTTCCTCCATAATAATTCATACAATCATTAACTTACATAACAAAGTAATGTTGAATATTCGGTGTAAAAAATGCAGTTAGCACAAACACACAAATTACATTGAAATTCATAACTTTTGTAACATTTTGTGTAATATTGCTATAATTCAGGAAGCTGTTTGAACGACATACAGAAGCAAGCATCTTCCTACTTGTTTTTATTACATGTAAAAAATGAATTAATAAAGCTCAATTATTCCGTATATTGTAGCACTTTGAATACCAACATACTTATCGGTATTCAAATAAAAAAAAAAAACAAAGAATGTATACTACTACTGTGTATACAAAAAATAGCATAATTCGAGTGTAATATTTTATATATTTTTTAATGTTAGGGAGCAAGACGGTGGGGTCAGTAAAAGTATGATGTCACTGATGGGAGACTCGCAAGAAAGAAAGAATAATAGTGCAGTAAGTGCACTGACAGGGAGAATCAAAGCGGGAGCAAGAAGAGAAAATTTATTCTATGATGCGAGTAAAGAAACTTACTATCTTCTGCCTCGATCTTAACGGACACGATTCTAGGAGACAGTTTTAATCAGAACACATGAGTACTTATTATACGAAAGCAAGTCTCTGATGTCCTTCTCTCTATGAAGAGAGCTCTGCTAAGCTTTAGTATTTATTCGGACAGTGTTAGTGAGTCCCCTTTTCAAATGTTCCTCAGATATTGGGTATATTTTCAAGCATTTCATGTTGCATGAGATCTTGTAGCAAATTTAAGTTATCGCGTCGAATTCAGAATTGAACTGTTCGTAAAAGTATTTCCTAGCCACAAAAACCTTAAAATGACATGCATATATACAGGGGAAATGTATATAGTATATATTAATATAATTATGGTGAATTATCCATGCATTCCAAGGCGTTCTTTAAATGACATCACTTCATCAGGTTTATACCTCGTATAAAAAATACAAATTATTTATATCCGGTCCAATGCAGTTTATGATTTAAATACATAATTGCATATAATTAGAACACCGACATATTTAATAAGACTAACTATTATTCTAAGATACCTATATGT
>JANCMC010049048.1:171204-197951 GCA_024363005.1 Charaxes varanes | reverse complement strand
TTAAATACATAATTGCATATAATTAGAACACCGACATATTTAATAAGACTAACTATTATTCTAAGATACCTATATGTTACGTTATTAGGATCTTAAATCTCTGTACTTAATACATTCCAATTGATTATTTAGTTTTTAAAGAACATTAGGATTTTTTGATTTCAGAAGAGCTTGTACAAATCTACTTGAATAAGATATCATTTCAATTTGAAATTGAATTTGGTATGTTTAATGTTTTAGTAACCACTTAAGCACAGTGAAGCGTTTTTAAAGACTGTGTATTTGCTTAAGCCAATTATTACAAAAGACACCTGTAAAAGTTCTCCTCACTTAATCACAGTATTTGCAAGTGAATTGACGAGGAATTACACGTCTACATTCACCGCAGTTAAGTGTATAATTGAACAGTTAGCATAAAGTAATGCGTGCCATTTAACTGCAGCCTTGGCCGTGAACGTGGTAACTTCTTGCATTAAAACCTCCTTAGCTCATCGGTAAAAGGAAGAGCTGAAATTCGTGAAGTCCTCGGTTCCACCCGCTGGGCTTTCATCGTGGTCACTACTAATACAAGCCTTTAAAAACCTTGGTGTGGGTACGAGAATATCTCCTTCTTTTACCAAGCGTTATCCCGGAGCCAAGCATATCCAGAAGATATTCTCTGGGGCAAATTAAGATGGCCGACTGTTGTCTAACGTCATCCTCCGAATCTCCATAATCTCACAATTAATATCACAGTGGCATTTATTGGGACTCACTGTTTTACGTGTCCTCCGAAACAAGGAAGAGGTCGGATATTTGAAAATCAGTGTTAGAATTGGTTACCCATCTATCACCCCACCGCGGCTAATAGCTACTTAACCTAGTGATCGACTCGAACACCACGCCTCCATAATTATCCTCCATTAAGCATATCTCCTAATATTCTTTTTATTTTAATAAAAAAAAAAATGTTTGTAGCTCCCTTTATCATCTTCTGTAGCGTATACAAACAAAATAGTGACTTAAGGACTTTTAAGAAGAAAGTCTAATCATTTGCACAGTTGTCTATGATTCACGAAGTCACTCAGTTGAATAATCTTGCTAATTGTCTTGTTTTTTTTTATGGTCCAAGAGGCAAACGAGCAGACAGCTAAACACCTACTGACGCCTATGAACATCTTCACGAGCAAGATTAAGGAGACAAGCAGTGTTGTCGGCCTTAATGACGAGTTTAGGCCACCGGGAAGTAACACAAACCAAAGGAAACGCGACAACAATACCATCACTTATCGTAACAACATTGCCGCCACTTCATGTTGATCTTATGTAAGAAAGAGGTACTATTTTATCAAGAAACTTCAACTGATTTGATCCTTTTCATCAATAACTGCCATTTTGCATTCACTGCTGATAATGACCTCTTCTAAACTACACTACTAATATCGATGTTCGGCTATACGTAGCCAATTCTTACCTAGCACTCTAAAAGATCGTGGCTCCATCTGATAGGAGGGCGATACTCGGTTTACCAAGATTTTCCCTCTTCTCAAGAAAATTTCCAGCTCCATCTTAGATTACTTCTTCTACTAATTAGTAATTACTTTAAAAAATAGTGAATTGGTATACAATAGCGGAAATTTCCTTAATCCGTGCTAAGATACGCACTTGACTTAATTTGTTTTGTCCGTGCATTCGGACTCTTGTATAATTATGTATTTATGGCGCTATGCGTGAACTCTGTGCGTGGACC
The DNA here is from genome assembly GCA_024363005.1 of Charaxes varanes. NCBI lineage: Eukaryota > Metazoa > Arthropoda > Insecta > Lepidoptera > Nymphalidae > Charaxes > Charaxes varanes. The sequence continues at coordinate 196,222 of JANCMC010049048.1, read as the reverse complement.
TTGACACGGAACGTGCTAGAACCGGCAATGAACATATTTCAAATTGATGCAATTTGCAAACATATTGATATGTATAGATACTTCCGGTTTAAATTCAATCTACTTCTATTACCGGAGCCAGACATATCTCAAAGTGCTTGTACATTTTTGACCTTGAAGTCCACAAAGTACTACAAAGCTTTGTACAGTTAAACAATGTCCCCGACCACACTACATGATCATTGAAATGATCATTCAAATGAAGTTATATCGGCCCCCGACATATTACTAATCAATTAAAACTATACCCTTATTATATAGATATATGTATATTCTGTAATCCAAGTGCGTTGTCTAATCTGAGGTATTCAAAAGTGCTATTTGGTGAAATTTGGCATTTGTTTGTATCAACCTTGTCTTTCTTTATTTTCACATGGCAAAGTTTTTGTAAGATGTTTTGTTTTTGTAAGCAAATTATGAAAAAAATATACTCATAAAGTTTTAAATAACATAACTTTAAATAACCTAAAAATAAGACCTAAAAAATTACTATAGTAATAATTGTTGACAAGAAGATCTTCGCTCTTTTACGGCTGCACTATAATTAAGAAAATAACTCTTAACTAAAGATTACCTCGCTAATTTAAAAAGACGCAAATTAAGCATTTAGCACTATAATCAGAGGGCATCCCACGTTTAACAGCGCGGCACTAACTAGCCAAGTATGACGTGCTAATGTTCAGTGTTGCCACAACAAATTGCTACCGTTGGGTTACTCCCCTCCGCTTTACTCTGTAATCATCGTTTAGCACCTGTAGGCTCTCTTTACTTAGCGAAATAATAACCTTGCATTATGGTCTACATTTATGGCTAGTTCATGCTTATGGTTCTTTCTTGTAATTCAATATGAAAATATGTGATAGTAGGTTTAAATGTGGACCCTATTTTCGCTGGAAATCATGTTGCCTTATTTTTCTTATTTCTTATGTAAAAAATATTTCTAGTGTTGTTTTAAAAAAAGCTGGCTACAGACTTGCGAGCCTTTGGGTAGCGCAATTGTCTATTTAAAGCGTCAGTAGTCACATCATGTTTTATATTAAAATACATGTACTTAGATGGGCTTTATTTGTATAAAAGTTGTTCTCATGTACGTCCTCCATGATCAGCTATTAAGTCAATTATCCAGTTTATACATTGAAAATACTTTTTGTTAGTTTACCTTTGCGTCTATCTGGTTCCAATCAAGCAGAGCACAAGAATGCAGCTCGAAGCACAGCTGTTAAGACCATCCCGAACCTGTTCCAGCCGCCCTTCAACAATTCGCAATAAAGTATCATCTGGACTTATGCAATTTTACTCTCACTAGTGCCTTAGGGCTGTCACGTGCGTCGATCTAGTCTTCTATCTTCTATATATATACTAATATAAAACTGAAGAGTTTGTTTGTTTGAAGGCGCTGATATCCGGAATTACTGTTCAGATTTGAAAAATTCTTTCAACGTTAGATAGCCCATTTATCGAGGAATATAGGGCTATATTCCAAATAGAGGCTATATACCATCACTCTAAGACTATTTAGGAGCGGAACACCAATGAAGAATGTTTCAAAATCGGCGGTTTTTTTCCCCTTTTGAGAGCTTCCGCTCTGTAAACGGTTAAAGTTACGCCAAAATTATGTATGACGGAATTGTTTCCCTTTAAAAGTTCGAAATAAAAGTCTGCGTCAGCATATGTCTATCTTTTAAGCGTGGCTCTCTATAACTTTTTTTATGTTAACCAAATTTCAGTATCCATCGAGTATCCATGTTAACTAATGTCCAGTATCATATTTTGTGGAAAAGACATAAGGCAGATTGGTTCATTGCATGATAACGTCTGCGGGTCCGCCAGTATAGAATATATTGTATATTTTATATGAGAACTGAAAAGCAGGTGGGTTACTCTATCAGTGTATACCGATGTTCACGGATAATTAAATTATCCAAGGACGTCGGCTCATAACGTGGCTTGCTAGCATGATGTGTTGCTGATTTCTAAGAATATTAAAACTGTAAAGGATATATATATCCTTTATAATTTTATTATATCGGAAGAGGGACAAATGTACTGGTAGTTCCTCAATTATAAATAACTACTGACGCCCAAGCATAGCTGCCCTATTAGAAATATCGCAGATACATTGACGGCAGATGAAATTATTTATTGTCTCTAAGTCGTATCGGCTTAGACACGCTGGAGCTAGCAAAACGAACGGCAAAGTGATATAGGTGCAGTAAAAAAAGATTAGGGATTTATTCGACAAAACTAGCAATATACATGTATTTAGTAAAGTAGTCCATTAGTCCAATAGACTACTAGATATAGTACAGATAGAAATAGTACAGTCACTTTTATTACTTGAACTAGGTACTTTAAATAATATTTCCTAAAATACTTCATGTTTTTCTGGTCTCGATGAAAAAAGCAACCCTACAAACGTTCGAAGCTTATTAATAAGCTCGTACCTCTCCGTGGGCTATAAATAAGTATCGAACGCAACTGGATACTTTTTTATTTACATTATTAAAGTTAAAAGAGTTAAGAGTTATGGGGGCGAGTCGAAAGTGTTTGTTAAATGTACAGATAAATTATTAGAACGAAAAATATTACAAGAATGGCTGGCTAACAGGCACCTTACGCACGAGGTCCATGGATAATGACATTGTCAGAAATCTCGCAGATGTGTTGTAGGCCTTGAGAATAGGGTAAAGGTTTTTTTTCTAAAGGGTTGTATGGGCTTAGAAAAACTTAACGCGGTTCCACAAAGATGTAGCGTGCCGCAGGAAATTCTTTGCAATACACACGGTTGGATTTATGGAACGTGTAGGATTGTAGGCGTAAAAAAAGATTAATATCCTTTTTGGTGAAGATTGTATCCAAACTGCAATCCTTTCTTTATCATTTAAGCTTTTATGAAGGCTTCAGAAACCGAAATACAAAAATTGATTTTTTATCCTATGTATATATTACCTTATTTTGTGAGTGTTTCGTTGTTTATAAGGGTCCTCGTCTGTAATAACATGTTTCATGTTTATTTTTATTTATTTATATTCTCATAGGATCTCAGGTATCAGCTAGTATGCAGAATTTTCTATTAAGCTTACCACAGGAATGTGTGTCATCAACAGAAAAAATTATAGCGTCCCAGCGGGCACCTTTTGTTCTTATTTCGTAGCATCAGCGTGCAATTATCTGTGGCAATGAACTAGCGTCGATTTGCTCTCATGGACACCGGCTGGTTGTTCACTTGTGACCTTTACATGTCTGAGGAGATGCCGCGCGAGATGAGTGAGTGTGGATGGGCCCTTCATGTGCGTTATGGAGGGTTGATGTAAGGAGACTGTACTACAAAGTTAAAATCATTCGAACCGAAAATTACTTACAGTGACGATGTTCAGGAAATTATTCAGGTTAATACCGGCAGCTAAATTACACAGGACATCGCGTCAAAACTTCAGATTGTGTTACCCATCAATTGTAAAATTTCGATATCCAAAAGTCCTCAAACATTTTCTAGATATTTCTTGCCTTATACGACGTCTTTGTAAAATCAGTTACCGGCTTCATAGTGTTTTCGAATCGATACGAATTAGGGGCGACTAGCGACTTGGGAAAAGAGCATACTTAGAACATAAACTTTAAATATTTCATTTTCAATAATTCTTGTTTCCATTATGAGCCTACCTATGCTAATGTGGCGCCATCTAAACTTATTGCATTTTTCATGTATGAAGACGATTCCCCTTCAATCGACCCTCCATAATGTGGGTATGGATCTTGGCGCCATTTTTCAAGTTTTTTTTTCATTTCTTCTCTTCTTTGCAGTCTAAGGCCGGGTAATACAAATTGCCTTAAAATATTAAATAATGTGAGATAATTGGATCAAGTTATTTTTGAATATGTTATCTAATATACATTTATATATAAATTTTTTGTACGTGCGCTCATTACCGCACGGATTTTAATATTGTTTTTCTGTGAATACATAATATATGCATAATACTCGAGGTGGCAATTGAACCCACTACCCGCGAACAGAAGGCACGGTCAGTCAAAGTAATTATTTTAATAATAAAACGTGTTATAAAACTACGTATGAATCATTGTTCTCGAAGGTTTTCATAATATTATGATTGACGTAATTTTATACGAACAAACATTATTTTCAATTACGTCATACTTTCGGTAATGACAATTGTTTTTTAGTTAAGGTAATAAGAAAACTGATTTTAGAAGAAAAAAAACCAAGTTTAATTTTAGCAAAAGTTTGCAGCAATTGTAAATAAAATAATAATTATTAAATTCCACATGAACGAAGTCGCAGGTAACTATTAGTAAAGTTTATTATATATGTGTGTTTGTTACGCTCACTTTTAACTAAATACTCATTCGATGAAACTTCGCTAGATTTTGCATTTAAGTTTTTAGGGACAATAGGGTAATATAAACCAGAGAAATACTAAAAATATATATTTACGAGAGAAACCGTGAGTAACAGCTAGTTCGTATCATAATAGTCACTCGATCTGTATATGAATCATCATTTAGATGCGTAAAGGTCAATGTGAATGACCGCCATTCAACTCGTATTAACAAATAATTTGGCAAACGCATTCACAAATCGCACGAAACAAAGGTCGTACACGATTTTTAATAATATTGAACTGCTTTTAGGTTATCAGTAAATCTATCCCGGGACTTCGTCAACATCGGCCACTATTATCACTTAGGAGTTTAAAAAATAGTTTTTGAATAAGGATTTATATTATATTTATGAAAACACCTTCACAGATAATGCATTATTTTATAATAAATTTGGTTAGCATAAAAAAGGTTATAGTGAGCCAACATTCAAACATAGACATATGCCGTCGCGGACTTTAATTTAGAACATACACGATTTTTGCGAAACATTAACCGATTATGCAGCGCTCTCAGTGGAAGCTCTCAAGGGGAAAATACCCCGATTTTGAAACATTATTCATTGGTAATCCACCACTATTGATCTTAGAATGATAATATATAGCCCATAGCTTTCCTCGATAAAAGGGTCATCTAACACTGAAATAATTTTTCAAATCAGACCAGTAGTTCCTGAGATTAGCGCGTTCAAGCAAACAAAAAAGCTCTTCAGCTGTATATATTAGTATATATTATCCGTGGTCCGGTTTGAAACAAATTTCCAGTGTTAGAAAGCCCATTTATTTTATATGCTAAAATTTATTCTATTTGTTTTTACCTAATTTTACGCGGACAAATTCGCGGGCACAGCTAGTAAAAAATAAATAGTATAGAGAATAGGTATAGATTTATTTTTTTTTTAAATAAAAAGAAGAATAGAATATTGTAACAGTTAATTAATTTGTTAACAATCTAATAACATATTCAGCAAATAAATAAATTTCATTTCATTTATATTAAAGAATGCTCCAAAAAATCGTCATGCTTTACCTTAACATGCATGCACAAAAATGTGTATATGTAAGCATATTTATAAATTGGGTATCGAGCATTCATTAGTTCTTCCCTTTTTTATTATTTTTTTTAACTTTACTTTTTATTATTTTTTTAGCTATTCTAGGGATTTTACGAAGGTAGAAATAATCGGTAATAGATTAAGGATGTTAAGGAAGCGTTATATCGGCACTGATGATTTTATATTTAGTTTGTCGGAACCGGAATCGGAAACGAAACTGGACAATAACGCCATATACATTATCCATCATTGCATTTTTAGTATCAGTAAAAAAGTAGGTGTTTACCTGGGTTTTAAAATTAAAAATAAATTTATAATACAGTCTAGTAAACTAAATCAAATGGAATGACTCTAAAAGATGCAAGTTACTTTTGAAAAACATAAGCATTGCAGCTTTTTCTCCGTCCGATCTTTTTCTTAAAGGCCAACCAGTCAACATCCACATCACCTCTAGGACCATCGGTCTCTAATATAACTTCCGATTAAAATTTTTCGGAACCGAATGTAAAATAAATCGGAAGTTCCGAACTTTCGGAATCGGCATTGAACCTCCCTAACATCACTAGTATAGACTAATAGATGATGTTGAATTTCAGTAAACTACAAAAAATCGACATCGAAATCAAATCGAGTCTAGACTGGAATACGTCAGCTGCTGAGATAAACCTATAGAAAACGAAGACAGGATACATCACTTGTCTGAAGCCAGCGAGAATCGAATCAAGTAGACTAACCACTATTTACTCTTATTCTCTTAGTCATAACGTCACTTAGATCCAAATTTATTTAATTATTCTCCAATACAATAACTGTGGAGATTTCTTTAAAATATTAATATTAACTTCGTTTACATAATGTAAGCTCATTTAAAAATTCTATTATGAAGAAGTAATTACAAAGGTACTTTTGTACCGAGACATTATATGGCCCTAATTGTATGCGAATTGTGACATTGCTATAACAAAAAGGATTTGTTTTTCTTATATGTATGTTTTTTTTTTAATTTACGCTATATGACCTTAGGAGAGATGTTTTTTTTTTAAAAAAAAGGCCGATTTGAATAAAGAAAATTACTTTTTGACTTAGGCAGAGTGTACAAAATTGCCTCTCGACCCGCACTTATGGACGTGTGTTGACGTGGCGCGCCCGGTGGTCGGAGGAGCCCGCGCTGCGCGAGTAGAGTCGACACCCTCAGCGGGAGAAGATCACGATGAGGATGATGGAGATGACGATGATGAGGATTATCGTGAGGTAAATCTTCTTCTTCCTCAACTTGTTCTGGAAATGACAAATAAATAACCCTACCAATATCACAGACCCATAAACATTCCTTTTGAATCACTCTATTTACTAAAGAAACCCACATCAAAATACTTTGAGACTTCCCGGTGGCCTAAACTCGTCATTAAGGGCCGGAAGCGCATCTGCTGGCTCGGTGGGACGGCGTAAGCCGACGCCGCGGCGACGCATAAGGCAAGTACAACGAATAATTTCATCTCTTTTTTTTTCTGTAAGGAAATAAATTAATACTTAATTATAATTTAGCTAAATTTGTACTGTAACTCTGATAAGTAGCAATAAATATAGATGTAAAAAAAGTTACTCTCGTCTTCAGACTTAAGGTACTTTTTTTTATGTCGTACAAGCACATTTAAATTCCAATTCAAAAGTTAGTGTGTTTAAGTAGACCTTCAAAGCAACTTTTTTCATTTCTCTCTGGTTCAAAAGGTTAAACTTCTAAGAAGGACCAGCAACGAAGTCGAAAGGGCTACATTTTAAATGAATGCTTACCTTCTTACGACGTTTCTAGACAGATAATGGTATAAATCAATAATTTTCTGCATTTTTATACGAAGGTGTTATCGCCGATGTGGTTAAAACACTATACAAATTATCTACAAGATTAAATAAATTACAATACTTCCGATGATATTGCGCAGATTGACAAAAGAAGTACTCCACTTGGAAAAATTAGTATGAAATAAATTCTAAGTAGTAAGACTAATAATTGCATCTAAGGAAAATCCTGAGACGATGTAGTTTCATTTCTCCGGAATAAAGACAGCATCAAACTGGAGTCATGACTTCAACTCTTTAAACAATTTATGTTAGGACCCGAATCAAACAGATCTGGGCTTCGTTCGAGGGGTGAACAACAACCTAATCAAACGTTTTTCTTAAGCAAGATGAAAATGACTTCTATAGGTTTCACGCATGCATCTGCGTCACGGTAGCATCGAGATCTCGTACTCATATACATATATCTGATCTCCTGTTATAATAAAAATCTATCTTCAGATTGATATAAGAGAATGGTTAAATTGCGAAAAGGGACCGAAAGCTAGATACGCAGTGAGTATATTTACGATTAAAAAATGAAGCTCTCGGTTACCAGATTTTTTGGATAGATGTCAGTCTTTTTCAGTGGATAGAAATATCGAATAATTTATTTTATTACAAATTTAGTAACATCAGAGTCCCACAAAAATTAAAGAAAAATCAGTGTCATTTATTCATAACCTTTTGACTAGGAAGTAAAATAATTTATAAGTAACGCTAAATGTAATGTTCTTGCTAATTATTCCTGTCATATTCTTATATGGGAGCAAGATATTCAAGCAATCCCCTTTCAATTTAAAATACTTAAATTATTCATTGACATAGATTTTCTGCAGTGACGCTTTAAAATATATGCAGTGCAACCTCGACATAAGGAAACTCAAGGTATTAAAAATATTCGTTATACCTCGAAATTTGTTACAATGAGGTTTTTTGTAAAAAGGTTCGATTGGACTAAGATTCGTTTTTATATGGTAAACATGTCAAAAGCTATCGAAACATGACTAACTATTGTACAATTGAGTGGGAATTATTGATAGAATACGTTAGGTAAAGGTTATAGATTGAAAAATTCGTAAAATAGAGGCAGGTTACTGTTTTCTATCAATATTCTGCATTCGTTATAAAAAGAACTTCAATATATACGTAATGTTATGGTATATTTTGCATTAGCTCTTTGGAAGCGTAGTCATGATGAGCTTATGGGTATTAAGTATTAAATACTACAATGTTGTTGTAATTGAAATTTGATGGAGCTGGTCTTTATCGCACGAGTTTGAGTTATATAAAGCTAATTTAATATAACAGAAAGTTGTTTTTTTCTATCTCTACTAAAATAATTAATTTAAAAGTTTATTTTATAAGCCCTACCAATATGCATTTACTCTAAATCAAATTTGTATTTACTTGTATTTCATTGCGAATTATGTTTGATGACTTGAGATATTTTTTTCCAAAATTGGATCCTACGTACTTCTAATTTCTATTAATTTATTTTTAACTAGCTTTTTTAATTGGGGTTTTTATTTTGGTGTTAAACCATAATTATTTTTTTAAAGCTAATGTAGCCTATGTTCTTCTTGCAACATAAACTATCTGACACTGAAAGTCCTATCAAGATCTGTCCAGCCGTTAAGGAGATTTCTCGGAACAAATAGACAGACAGACAATAAAAATGAACTAGTATTTTTGTTATAGGTATCGTATATATAGTCATGCATTCAATAAAAAAAATCGATGTTACAAACAGATACTTCAATTTAATTTATATGTGCAAATTCTAGCAGTGTATTATGGTGATATAATTATTGCAGAATAAGAAAGAAACAGTGTTTATTCAAACAGTGTGGAAAAGTAAACAACATTATAAAAACATAATATAATAATAGCTTAAACTAAACACGAGACTAAATTTTTAATAACTGTACATATAATATGCAACGAAAAGAAAACAATTTAGAAAGAATATGCTATGGCGTGTCAGCGGGGCGCCCCCTCCCCGCTCACATCAGTTGAGACTTTACTGAGTTGAGAATATATGTGATATTTGTACTAAAAGGTAAGTTTACGAGGTCATCGGCTGTTGTCCGGTTAACTAACTGGGAAATATCACTTCCACGCGTTCAGTTCACGTACACGGGAAAACATTTCCACTGAGTTAGATTATTCAATTTTGAATGTTACAAAACTTGGTGAAATCCAGGTGGACTCAAAGTGCCTGCAACATTTACCAGTTGTAACTAGTTTGTACCAGTTAGCTTAACTAAACAGAATTGTGAACTCGAACTGTTAAAACTGAAGTTTATTGATGACCCGGTAAATATAACGCAACGTGAACTGCAGGTGCACTGTTTAGTTTAGACGTTTAAACTTTTTAAAAAAAGGCTATGCCTTCCCTATAAAAATATTACTAGGGTTAGAATATATCTATGTTGGCGAGAAGGGTATGCTTTAGAGAAACAGAAGAAGAGAGACATTAGACAAGGAACATTCCTTCTTTACAAGAGTAGAAGAGAAGGTAGAATTTCCTCTTTCTGCAGTCATGAGCATAGTGTTGATTTTCTCTAAACGCTATATATTTGTAAGTAAACTATATGATGCTTGTAAAGACTATACCTTCCCTATAGAGTAGGTGAAGCGGAACATATGCTTTTCTCAGTCATGCTGTTCCACAATATGCTATATCTCTACTTAGCTTTAAGCGCTTTTATCTCACTAATATTATCTGGTTATAAATTAATTAAACTCCTAAAAATATAAAGTAACAGCAATTTTTTATGCAAAAGTTTTTAAAATTTCTAAAGCAAATTTGTTAAATTGAATTAAAGGAAATTCTCATCAAACTCTATCAATTCTCATCGATCAGTTATCAAAAAAAAATATGTTAAGAATCTGCTAGAACATCTTCATATATAAAATTAGACAAATTTTTATAAAATAAAATTTCCTGATATTACGGCGGTACAGTTTCACATTTTCATTGTAAACGTTGTGTTTTTATAGTTACTTGTTTGATTTTTTTAAATATTTTTAATTAAAATCGAATAAACTTTAGAAAAGTATAGTGGCAGCATGAGTGTTTGCTTTGTTTCTTATAAAAATAATGTAGACATTTGATGCACTAGTAATTTTTTTTAGGCTGGACGCGGCTTTTGCACGGAATCTGATAATCAACATGATACGTGAAGAGAAAACTTTCGATACCATTTTGCGAAAATTGCGCTTACGGAGGAGTATGAAATTTGGCACAATTATAGTTTTCATGGGGGATGTCGTGCGAATGCTAATATTTATGTAAAATATGTATTATTAATATGTCAAATTATTAAAATAAAACCTCCGGCACAATGCTAAACAATTTACATGTCAAAGCCGTGTACGTAGCCATGGTCATGACAAAATAACAATGCGTTTCGTTAATTATAACTTTTATAGTAAAATTGTCAAATGTAGGCGACATTTGAACTAACTAGTACTACTAAGAATAAAAATTTTATACGTTAAATAAGCAAAGTTCACGCAAATCTGAAGATTTGTGATCGATTTTCGACCACTCGGCTATCTCTTATAAACTATAGAAATAAAAATGAATATCGCTAAACGCGAAACTCGAGGGCGGTTCGATGAATTTTTTTTTTTCGCTTATTACTGAAGGTACACGAAAAGTTTTTATAAAAAAAAGTATCACTTATGATTTAAAATAAAAGACCTCTTTAGAAAGATCCTTGCCTATTTATTTTAAAACTAGCAATACGCTATTTATACCTTCCCCTTGAACCATTTTATTTAATGATGAAACCGCATTAAAATCCGTTGCGTATATTTAAAGATGTAAACGCACAAGAGCGGAAAGTGACTTTGTTTAGTGATATGTAAGGATAACAATAGAGTAAAAGAGCAGATACTTAGAGACATTTAATTAAAATATCGTTTAATTATATCAGGTGACGTCGTGGATACGTGACAAAATTAAGTACGTATAAGTTAGTTAGGATAGACGGTGCGACCTATAACTAAACTAAACCTCATTATTGGAGGAAACCCGATAGTTTAGAACGTCACCTTGGGTTATTGGTGGTTATTCCAGTAGCACCTTCTCTTAACTTTGTTATATACTATTGGCTAAGTTATACTATGTTACATTTAAATTGAAAACTCAAAGACACCAATATAAATTTGACAAGCCCCTTGGCGCAGTGTGCAGTGACCGTGCCTTCCGCTCCGGGGGTCGTGGGTTCGATTCCCGCCTCCAGTCTGGGTGTATTATCTATGTGTGCATTTATATATTTCTTAAAAAAAGAATGTTTGTGTATAACAGGCGTTTGTTAAAACTTAAACTTATGTCTAAAATCTGAAGTCTGCAATTATTCGATTTAAAGTTTCTCTTTACGTAACTAGCGCCTCTAGCGGTATAAACAGTGTAACTAGTACAAATTCTTTTATAGTTAACGCCAAAACGTCGCGCGATTACGTATTATTCCATACATTCACTAAAAACAGTGGCGAAATACAAACTGTATCCCAAGTGGTTGGTTTTTTTTAAAATCCTGATTGATGATGATTTTATATCGATAATTTTTTTAAGGTTTTTTCGATTACATTCGGTTCGATCAATGTATCCGATTTTTTTTTCATACATATTTTATCAGACAATTCGTTCTTTATGACACTTCATATTTTTCGTGCATCTCTAATAGTTAAGCATAGGTAGCAAAAGAAAAATTGGCCTACATCTTTAAAAAATGTGATGTGATTGAAAAGTATGGTTTGTTTGAACATTTCTAATTTTTATTGAACGATCACTTTGACGATATTATTTATGTAACAAACTATTATTTAAAACGCATTATAAAAACTTTTTAATATATTTTTGTGTTATACGTAAAGCCTGTTCGAAATATTAGAATAGCGTTCTTTATTTAGTTTATTCGAAAATATATATCATATCATATTACTATTGTATGTGTTGTGTTAGGTTAAAATATTATCTTTCTCTATATCGACTACACAATTTTTTTGTCGTGAGAACGTGGTTTAAATTGATGAACGCCAGCTGCACGCACGAAGAAGCATGATTCATTGTCACGTTCCAACTGACTGTGGCGTGCAAGTGAGAGCGCAGTACATTAACGTTACAGTACACAGTAATTTGGTATATTTGTTAACTATATTGTAAACAATTTTTTTAACGTTTAATTTTTTTTTGTTAACTTGTAATAAATGTAAAATAAAATTATGTCTATTTAAAAAGTGTAGTATATAAGTTTTTTTTATTGCGTAAAAATATCTTAATTATTATTTATTAAAATTGTTAAATTTATTTTGTATCTGTAAGCACAAGTTAGCACAAATTATTTAAATGTTATTATTTTTCTTATTAATAAGTGTCAAGTATTATGAAAAAAAAAATAAGTTCCTTTATGAACAGATTTCCTTGTAAAAAAGACGATTCTCGTAAGAGAAAATGATTTACTTAAAAATAAATTATTGTAAATTATATTGTTTTTAATTTGGTATCGTTAAATTGGCACGCTGACATTTTGACAAAATCAAAAATAGGTCTATTATGTTCTCAAGTCAAAAAAATTATAAAAGAACTCCAAAACAGTCTAAGTTGTTATGACGTCACTTTATGTTAACAGTGCGTTCCACTAAGAGTCACCTCGACGTTTTCGCCGTGACCGTAACGATCGCAATCGTCAAATCAATTCCTCCCACGTAAATTGTTGTAATGCCAAATTCCCAACTTCACAGTAGAGCATTACAAATATTTAAATTGAAATAAAAACCTTATTATTATTTTCATTCATCATAGAATACACAATTGTGCATACAATTATATATTCCATAATGACGATTACATTATTGTATACAATAATATATTAAGAAGTGGCTGTTGTAGCACAATTTAGTTGGTTGTAACGCTGGAAATTTGGAATTACGACAATTTACGTTTAGAGGTATGAATACTTTTTCTTGATAGTTGAAAATTCGTTATAAAGAGGTTGTTCGCATTGTAAAGGTATATTTTTTATTGACTCTTATGGATAATTCAAGGGGATTACGAAGAATTTGTTAAATCGATGAAGTCGTTATATTTAGGTACGTTATATTAAGGTTGCACTGTATATTATACGTATCAATTTTGGGCAAGTGAAAATTGAACAATGTGAATTTTGTTGGTGTAACAATACTTTTAACGGTAACTCCGTTTGGGGAATAAATTTCCACAAAAGTCCCCGCTGATTTACTGCTGAAACATAAGGCAAACATCGTAAATTATCAAATCAGCGAACGCGAAAAAATACGTTTATATTTAAATACAGAGGGAATTTTTTTCCTTGAACGTTGCTACGATTTTTGGATTTATTTTAAATTTGTAGAGACTAGTCTTATATCTGAATATTTCTCGCAATAAACAGTTTAACAAAGTCAGACGAAATTGTTAAAAATAGTTTCTCATAGTAAAATATGCATTTTATAGCTAAATGCCTTTTATATGATATTCTTCTATCTATCTAAGTGTATATAAATCAATTGTTGTTCGTTAGACTCGATAAAACCCGAAAAACGCTTTAATTTCTAGTGCTTTTATTGCATTTCCCTTATTTCAGGGTAGATTTCAAAGAGAAGAAAGGAAGGAAAAGTCAAAAGGTTATTTAAAATTGCTAAAAATACAAAATTTTGACTCACGTACTATGTTTATTACTCCATAAAAAATTCGGCTTCAGTGTCACGTTTTATATAAAATATATAAAGCAAATTGGTTAATTGGTTAATAGTAGATTAGCCAAATTTTTTGCAAGATTACGTCTGCCGAGTCCACTAGTATGATATTTAAAACGCATTTAGTATAAGAATTTTACTTCGAAGTTCGTCCGCTTCGGAAGTTGTGGATTCGGTTAGCGCCTCGAGTCTGGATGTATTAACAAAAATGGTATAATCAGTGTCTGTTACCTATAACACAGACATTAAGTGGTCTATCTTAGGAACAGACGACTGTGACAAAATTATATGTCATAGTAGTATGTTGAATACATCTGTATTCAATATGTAATATAATACATTTTATAAATATTTATTAATTTAAAATGTAATTGACTCATTTTTGTAAGAAGTATTTTTAAAAGAGTGACTTGACTTGACTTATGAGTTTTTTGCTGATTCTTCTCGTGACTCGACTCTTCCGAATCAGTGGTAGCTTTTAAAATATTAGAAGATTCCAAAGTGCTTGTAAAAGTCTATTTGAATAAAATATCATTCGAAAATTTGCTTATTTGTATGGATTTCAAAATAAATTGAAAGTAGTTTAGAGTTGAATTTACTATAGGAGACTTTACTCGTTTTGTTTACGTTGTTTTAAAAGCCAGTTTTTATGTGAATATCTATTAATTGTGGTCACATTCAAGAGGCAAATAATTAAAGTATGACGTCAAAGAATACAAATATATTATCTCCACTTATACAAATATTATAAAAGTATCATGAATGAAATCAAAATATATTAAATTGAACTAATTAAAAGGATTATAATTTAATTAAAATTGTAACGAGCCATTTTGTGCCTTAGGGTAAAAAGATCGCAGCACATTACAATAATATTTTTCTAATAGAACTTTTTGGGGCTAAAGTTATGGGAATTAAATATGTTGTGTAACCAAAATGTATGAAATTAAGGTTCGAGAAACTGACATAATGGTGTTAATGCCGTTAGATCCCTCTAATCTGTGCCACAGAAGTTCTGGAGTTGTTAAGCGCCATCGTTTTGAAATACCGCAAGACCTCTTTATTACATCATATTTCGTACTTGAAAGGGTCATTATTAATTGTTACTTTAAACGGTTTATGTATTGTATATCATATTCTGCAAATATCATTTCAAAACATCACGATGTAATGAACGTTTTACAATAGATAATAATTTTACTATAAAACCTTATTTTACAACAAATGCAGTACTTCATTTAACGTTATTGTACCTATTAGAACAAAATATAAATCTTAACCGCTTTTCAAGTCGTGTTTTAAAATATAAATGAACCATGACTGTTTAGTCTTATAATATAAATAAAAACAAAATTAAATGCAATATATTACAGTATTTATTAGTATTATAATCAAATATACAATTTTTTTGTAAATAAAACTCATTATCAAACTGGCTTGTTTCATTTTACTTATACCTAAATGTTTATGTATATATCAATAATATAAAAATTTATAATTATGTAAACAACACTTTTTTGTAATTTTTTATAATGCAATATAATTTTTAACGGTTTACACATAGGTAATGTTCTGAATGAATTTTTTAAAAGGTTTGTTCGTTTTACAGTAACTCTGAAATGGCGGCAATAACTTTATTGTTTCATAGAATAAATTTATTCATCTTTAATCATATGAATGATATTTTACTTTCGTTATTCTCATCCCATTTTCTCATGCACATTATCATCATTAACTTTTCATTTTATGATCAATATATTAATTAAAGGTGGTGATTGTCCTATTAAAAATAAAGTTATCACTGATATATCACGTTATAAAATAAATTCTTAATTAGTAGAGTGTTTTATCTCACTTTTACAATTTTTTGTCATAAACTAAACAAGTTCTAACAGATTTATGAACACGGACGAACTACTACATACATGTTAACTAAAAAAATAATAATTTAAATATCACATACTTGTTGACATAATTAAAAATTCTTAATTCTTTCGACTTATCTCTTTTTGACGATCTTTTGCATCCTTTACTAATAAAGTGTCTGATATACTACGCGCAATTTTTTTAATATATTTTTCCTAATTTATTCTTAAAGGAGTCTGTATAATACTTCACTGTTGGGTAATACTCGGTGAAAGACAATACTAAAACCTTTTATGGGCAGATAATAATTACAAAATATAAATAAATTTTAAATGCATAAACATCACAATGAAATGTCATGATCGTTGCTAAGTGGCAATAAAAGTTATAATGAAAACCACGGGTGCAAAGTATCTGGTCTCACGCTTAAATGTATACACATTATCATATGATAAATTCATGTTATAACGGGCAAGTGCACATCTGGCATTAGCAATTTGTTTTGTTGAATTATATTGTTATAAGTTGCTATTAAACTGACTAGCCTCGGAACCCCCACGATCTCTACAACCTTACAACTAATATCACAAAGTGACATTAATCGGGTCCCACTGTTTTACGGGCCTTCCCAAACACGGAGGAGATTGGATATCAAATATAAACCAGTGCTAGAATAGGTCACCCATCTACCACCCGGTCGCAGGCAGAGCAACTTAACCTAGCGATCAAATGCCGATCACCGTTTAGGCCACAACCTCCTTCTTCATTTCAACAGTTTATTGAGCAATATTTATGAAACAAGCTTTTGGCTTGTGTAGAAATTGATAATTTTTTGTGTTTATGCACTTTTAAATAAAGTTATAACTTGGCTTACTCTATCTAGTTCGAAAAAAAAGTGATGTATTTCTGTGTTTCATCTCTCGATTAAGATTCTGCAACTATTATACAGTTAGTGTGGCATAGAATGAAACTATTTATAGTTATGATAGCTATAAAAATAATAAAATTTTAATAAGTCTTTGCTTATTAAATACAATTAATATAGATTTTATATTAGTACTCTAATTGAAGATAATGTCGCTGAAACCTCTGTTTTGTTCTATATATGCAAATAAAACCTTTATTGTTTATGTAAATATATACAGCTTTATTTATGACCATCAGATTCCAGTGCCTTAAACAAAACTGAAGAATCTTGGCACCCTGACAACTTTGTGGATCTAGATGATTTTGTTGATATGGAAAACGATTTAGACGATTGGTTGGACGATGAGGACACGGTTGAAATGGAAGGGCAAGTAACAGAAAATGACACAAAACCTACAGAATCTTCTGCAGATCTTCAGATTTCAAGAAATTGTGAAGATTCGCAAAACATTAAAAATGATGACATAAATTCATTGAAGTCTACCACACCCTGTGAAGATGAAACAAAAAAACAGGTCCTTCAGGATTCTACAAATGATGAATCAAAAATGAAAAGTGTTCAAAATGATATTGAAAAATCAACTGAGCCCTCTGCAAACTTGAATGTTCCAATTGAAGTTTGAATTTTTATTCCAATCAATTTATTTAAAAAATACAGTGATATCGTAACAGGTAATTGCGTGTTTTTATAAAGTAATAATAATAATTAAAATGGACTTTTGAAAGTCCATAAATGTCAGACTGAAATATTTTTTGAATAATTTTATGTATCCCTCACAACGTACAATATATAATTAAGTGGTTAAACCATAGCTAGAATATCTTATTGAGATGTGGGGTTGCGCTTATAAGACAAATTTAAAACACCTCCAAATTACACAAAATAAACTATTGAAATCGCTTTTTCATTTAGATTATAACATGCCTACAAAACAACTTTATAAACAAATTGATTTTTTTTTATTTATCAATTATACATATACAAAACATCTATTCTTGGCGGAAAAATCTTAAATACTCTACTCATAAATAAATTTAATACCAAAATTACACACACAACACAAGAAACAAATATAAATTATAATTATCACTGTGTAGCACAAATTATGGGGAAAACACTATACTTTTTGAAGGAGGTAAAATATATAATAATATACCTCACAATTTTACTAAAGAAAAGTCATTTATTATATTCAAAAGAAATTTAACCTCTACAATGCGTGTCAAGGTCTCAGTCTGAATGAGATCGGATTTAAATATTGTTCTCGTTGTCTCCTATTTCGTAGTAAAATTTCACAAAAACTATTTATCACATTACTTCAGTTGTATACAAAGTTATTTGTTTACTATAGATTTGGAAATCAGTAAGATACTGTAGTGTTATGGCGGTGTTATAGATATATGCTGTAGCGTTTAGTTTCAGCATTGAATAGATTGTTTTTTTCATTGCAAATTAATATATTATTACATTTGAATTGTAAATTATAACTTGTCAATTCATTTGAGATAGAAGAAGGGTAAATCTCAATCAATGTTATAGTCCATTGAAAAGTTACATTGGGGTTGCATTTGTTGAGAACGCAGTTTTATTTTTTCGATATTTAGGAGGATATCATAGATATAAAAAGATTATCATAAAAAAGAAGAGTTTATTAAAAATCATTAATATTTATGTATAGTTATGAATACTGAAGAATAGTATTCGTTTCGCAGCCGCGTTGTAAAACCTTAACTAATGAATATAAATCATTCTCAAATTTTCATACATTTTCGCTTATAACTTTTTTATTTTTGGTACCATGACTAAAAATTACTTGACAAAAGTTGATAATCTTATTTGCATCAAAAAATGTTCATTTTTTTTTCTGTGGTACTTGTAATTCGTAAGATAAACCATAAAAACAATTTGGACTCCTTTTTCCAACACGGCGGATGTGAACAAGGGTTGCAACGCCACAAACTTGAATTTAACTCTAAACTGACCCCCTCTTGATATCTATAAAATAAAATTGCATCCTTTTAACAAGTCCAAAAAAACGTGACATTTCAATGGACTCTTTAATATTCAGATTAAATTAAATTAGAACACATAATAAATTAGGTACCTATATTAAAATTATAAATTTATAACATGTGATGATCATGTTAATGATGTCAAACAATGTAAATTTTCAAATTAAATTAAACAATGTTAAATTATTTTAGATTAAATTTACACGTACCTATTAATGTCATGTTATACATTAATGATTCTATTATATAGATTGCATTTTCGCATTTGTCTTAGAGTTCAGAAAAGCAATGACTGTTTCCATCAAATATGGGCTATGTATGTTAAAATATCGTTTTCTGAGTTCTTTTTGCGACCCCTCGAGTCAGCCATAACAATTGCCTAAACACTTTCTATTGAAGAATCGATACCGAAATAATATTGCAATTTTTAAATTAAAAATTTATAGCTCGACGTTAGATACGCAAACGGTTCAAGCGCTTAGAGCATTATCTCATCTGTCTCTCAGCGGGCTTCATCGTCTTTGTTTGCGGTGTGTGTTAGTACGTGTCAGCGCATTTGATTCATGCCTTAAACAATTGAATATTGTTATAATATTAATGCATATTTTTCAGCACTATAAGTAAGTTTATTGATAACTCAACGGTAGAGTCAGTCCGGTTGTTAAGAATGACGCTCGTATTAAATATGTTTGTACACTAATATTTAAATTATTACAATACATATAAACGTATAAATAAAATTGAAGGGTCTGTTTATAAAGTCGAAAATTCCTTTTTTTACTAATTCGGTCCATGTACTCACCCACCTTAAGAGGTCTGACAAACACAGTACCAGAAAGTACGTACACTATTTAAAGAAATATTTTTCTGGCTTTGGCACCTGTGAGGTTCTGAGTTAATATTCTAGTCCTCTGTTCTGAGATAAATCGGGCAGGACAACGTCTGCCGGGTCCGCTATTTTCGTATATGTACGTGATTATGTGACTCCTTCAGGCCAGTTCGTGGTCCAGTAGCCGGCACGAGGTGCGCGGCGCGGTGACTGAGGGCGCCAGCGGCCAGCGGTTGCGACTGGCGGGCCGCTGGTCCGAAGCCCTGTACGCCGGAGACCCGCCCGTCGCCCGCTGCCTGTGGAGGCCTGGTATTATTTTCTTTTTTACATTACAAGGGGCAAACGAGCAGGCTGCTCAGTCAATGGGATGGCCATTCCCACAACCAGAAGGATTACAGATGCATTGCCTGCCTTTAAAGAGAGGTTTGGGTCACCGGGAACTCTCACAAATCGAACGTAACGCGACAACAATATCATCACTTGGCGTCACAGCATTGCTGCCACTTCACGCCGATCATATGTTAGGAAAAGGACGCGCCAACCCAATTTGGCTGCAGATCCAAAGCAATTTCAAACTACCTCTAATTAGTTAAATAGATAGGAGTAGAGGAAGAGATAGAGTAAAAGGATATAAAGGTAGAGGGAAAGGAGAAAAAAGATGCGGATACTACTATCACGGACGGTATAGGGGGAGTGACAACAGCAGCTAGGGTAGTCCGGTGTCGCGTACCCGTACTGGATTAAACCAGATCCACCTCTGGACGTTAGTGGTATATGCGTAATCATTTATCTATATGTATAAAAACGAAAGGTTACCTAACTCAAAATCTCAAAAAACGCAGGACGTACAATTTTGACATTTGGCAAGGAGGTAGTATTTAGTGACATCCACTTAAATAGGATTTTTCGATACGCCCAGATTAAGAAAGTCTAAGGTCTTTCTCAAGTTTAAGCTGACGAAGTCGCGGGAAACAGCTAGTATAATATACTTATGATCCTTTTTTTTTAATTATTATTCCTGAAAAATACGTTTACGCACCCGAGTACATACCGGATTTTCCGGCTAAAACGCAGGCTTATCCCTTCCCCACTATGAGAGGCGTCTTAGGATCACAGGAAAAACCTCAAGATTATACTGGTAGTACGAGTTTGAACCTTGTATCAATTATAATAAGAACGGACCAAACTCCAGGGAATGCTGGGATTGGAAGAAATGTATTTATTCGAGTTTCAACCTGCGAGATTTGTTTTATCGGCCAAAAGAATTCTGTGGGTGGACTATAAATAAGGGCTTTGATTTCTTTGGATTTCGGCTAATTTTTTTTGTAATTTCTAGTGAGACAGCTGCCCCTTCCCCCTCCCGTCCCCCTGAACGACGCCCTTGGTTGCTAGTAACCTGTTATGGACAAAATATTTATGATTTTTTAGGCGCAATGCCGCCCGAACACGAGCTGTACTACGGGTTCACGCGAATTAATTGTCAAATATTACAACTTCGTTGAAGGAGTGAGTTGAGTGATTAAGGAGGCATTTGCCTCGCCTTAGAATGTGTCCATGGGTGCCGGTAGGCACTTCGGTGCCTGCTGCCTGCTCGTCTGCCCCCTTGTAACATAAAAAAAAAAACATAAAAAATGTAAAGCTACTTTACAGGCACGTACAGCGTTATGAATACTTAATTGGGTTCAAAAACTTAAAATTAGAACTTAAGAATTTAAAACAGTATATAATTCCATATGAAATTTGCTACATTTAAAACCGAATATTAAATATTAAAAACATAAACAAGATAAATTCAACTCTATTATTTAAAAAGAGACATTAGAGGAAAACATACATATATATATATATAAGTAGTAATGTAACAAAACATCAAATAAAATATATTATCAAAGAGATATTCTTTAATCAGAAAACCTCAGATTTAACAACTCGCCGTATATTTATTGCATAATCCCGTCCCCAGTCAATTACAACGTCAAGAATGAGATGTACCTAAGCCTAGAACTACCTGGCACCCTCGTCACTGTCCGTTAGACAAGATTTGTTTCTATTATAATCTAGCTAGAACTAGTCAATAACGTATGTGAAGCTACATATTGCAATATATGGAGTACATCATTGAATATTATACAATAGACAAGACCATCCGTCATCTTTGATCAAAGATCATAGGCACGAATCATCTTCACAAAGAGGCTGTCTTCGTTTCTAAAGCATTTAATACGGCTACAAAGGCATTATACACATACATCCTTAATATTTTACTCCCAGCTTACTTTTCGTGTATCCCTGGATTTTGGTACTTTCATTCATAATAAGTAACGTTGGAATTAAAATAATACAAATACGTGATTGTTCTTCTTCTTATCGTTTCAATAACAAACTGTAGGAGTATTTGGCCATGTGGTTAAGTCTAATATTTTTCTTATTTGGCCCAAAATGAGGCAACATTGATTGCCTGATCTGAGGCGGCTATTAAGTCCTCCTGCGTGCAGGTTTGGGCACGATGTTCACGACATAAGATGAGTCATGTATTGGATTTCACCGCAAAAATATGCCAGATCGGCGGCTTCAGAAAATCCCCACCTGAACATATTTTCCCTGCTTCGGCCAACTATTGTCCTAAGTCTGCTTAAATACGTGGACCGGTTATATTTAACCTAACGCTTAAATAGGAACCCACTACTTCGATATCATCACCGCCAGAACAAACACCAATGGAAGTTCATCATAACGCCATGAATGATGGTAGCACTGTTATCGCGATTTCTCGCTAATGCCGCCATTGCAATAATATTCGTTCAACATCCTGTTCATTATGGTGACAATACTGGCAGACATAGGTTTAGTGAAGATTTGTCAATACACCTGCATTTATACTTTAAATTTATCTTATAAATAATAATTATGAGTACCAGTATTTAAGAACAAAAGCCGTTTCACTCTTTATCATCGTTAAAACCCGTTCACTTGTAAGAAATCACGTCAAATGTATAAAAAGGTTCATTCCGATTGAATGAACACAATGATTGCTCTCGGTCTGCGAAAGTCCTTCCCCTGCCTCCGTTTCCTTGAAACGCCTCATTCCCCTATAACCCTGCAACGCAGCGTTTACAGTTTCTTCTCATTTACCCCAACTTTTTTATATTAGGGCTTTAAAAGAAAACCTGGCAGCTTGGTTCACCTGAAATGGTATGTGACTTTTGAAATCCATACATAACTTTAATATTAGATACCACGCAGATTCCTAGAATAGTCTTTAATAAATGCGACTTGTCTCGAAGATCAGACTCATCTTAAGGTTGAATAAGTTCATCATAGGAGGCTTAGCGTTATTTCAAGAAAGACGACTTGCAAAGGATTAATTTATTTGGTTGCGGAATTTCACACATTAAGGGATGAATAAGTGAATTTTAAATTTTGGCGTTTGTTTTATTTAGATGTTTGAATGAAAATAGAAAAAAAATTAGCAAGAAAATTAAACGTTGAGTTTACTCGTGAATTAACGTTGTGGTTAGTCGACTTGCGATTTTACTTTTAATTGGTGAAAAAGGTCCTAAGACTTCAATTTATTCGTGAAACATTTAACACGTAAACGCTCCGGCACTGTCGGGAAAAAATCTTATACATAATAAAATACTCTAACCTAAAAAGCTGACAGGGGAATGACTTTTTTGAGGATAACTCGAGCGTGGGTTGGTAAATTCATTTTAGAGGCAGACTTATGTGTTAATCTGCTCCGTAGCTGACACTTAAAGTGACAGCTATTTAATGGCTTCTTCCTACGTGGTTTCACCTATATTTATATTTCCTTTGGAGTAGAAAAAGATTCAGTTATCATTCTTTATGTTTGCCACAATAAAGTTATATGCAAAATGCTAATCACTATGTATGCTAATCACGTGATGTTTATTTGAGATAGTCAAATATTTTTTGTGTTGTAAATATTACAGCATATATTATATATTTATTAGATATGTATTTATTTATTTATTTATTGGTATTGTACACCGCCTACTTTATTTTATGATTAATTCTATACCCAAAACTAGGTTGTATGGAAGAGATCGCTATGTAGCGATAAGACCGCCTAATTGTACTACAAAGTTTTTTCTTCTTTCTTATGTTATTAATTATTGTTTTCTTTGTTCTTGTGTACAATAAAGTTTATTCTATCTGCCTATCTACAGCTATATTATCTAGACAACACTTAAATAAATGTGAAATTGACATGTGTCAGCACAATTGGGATTTTTATTTTTTAAACATTGGAAGATTTTTCAAAATGCTTTTGAATCCTCATTTAGAAGTTGATATTCGCTTATCTGTTGGAATCAATCAATATATTTCCAGCTTTTTACAATACGCGTTAAAATGTAGGGCAAACGGGCTCATTAAAACGTACTTCGTTATAAAAACTGTTAAGATAAGAGAAATTCCATTCTTTGTAACGTAAAAGTTCCTCCGGGCAGTAGTTTCAATTACACTGTTTGAGTTCTCAACTAAATGAACTCCATCACTCACGTCATTACCCTGCGGTCACTCAAACACAATTTCAACTTTACCATCCTGAATTTAGGGTTCAAAGTCATATGCAGAAATGAGAGTAAGTGTCATTTTCATTCCAAATTAGAGGTCTAGTATTATATATCTAATGTGATGATATGTATTCATTAGCTGGGCAAATGACGGCCTCATTAATAAATATTATAATTATGTGACATTAAATAATAAAATTTATGACATTAAATAATAAAGTTATCAATCTTTTATGACGTTAATAATTAAAGGATATGTGCATATTTTCTTAAGTTGTTTACCTTAGGAACAGACGTCCGTATGTCATATAGCCCCATATATTATTTATATCTCAGTTATCAAACTTTTTAAAGCCTACTGAAATTAATAGATAGATCTTCTTCTATGTTCTATCTATCTTCTTCTAACTATATATATAAAGCTGAAGAGATTGTTCGTTTGTTTGCTTGAACGCGCTAATCTCAGGGTCTACTAGTCCGAATTGAAAAATTCTTTCAGTGTTAAATAGTCCATTTATCGAGGAAGGCTATATATCATCACGTTAAACTTGTCTTTGTCCTGTCAAACAAACAAACAAACTCCTTAGCTTTATATATTAATATATAGATAATTAAAATTAGCTCCCGTTTGTGATCATAACTTGTTTGGTAACCGAATCACCTACCAACACCCGATACATACATATGTACGTATTTATAAATCGTTGCAATTTAACTGCACAGTTAGATCGCAACAATTTATCGATACGTGTGTATGAAAAATCATTGCTTTCAGTTTAACACTGC
>JANCMC010049048.1:106817-171104 GCA_024363005.1 Charaxes varanes | reverse complement strand
ATACTCGTGTAGCGGCTACAATTCTTCTTTAATTTGTAATATCAGCTCAGTGGGGTGCCTTAATAAATACAAGAAATGATTTAAAAAAACAATAAACTAATCACGAGAGATTCGTACACGCAATACCGCAACCTCCATTAACCTACATAAATTATCTCCGTCGACAACGTTTCAGCATTAAAAGCACTCCTGGGTCCAAATACATTTTTGAATTCGTTCGTAGATATACAGTAGGTAATTAGCATTCTTAATTGGGGAAACATTTCACTCGGAACAGTCGTAAAACATTGAGTACAAAGAATTCAGCTTATTTAGGCCATGTTAGAGCGATGAAATGTTACAGGGGAAAGCGTTTTATTTGTATCTTCGCCCGTGATTATTTTAAATGTTCCAATTAGCTGAGTGGCTACTTATAAGCTTTATCTCGGTGTAACTGGTCTGTGGTTACTTTGGGAAAAGTGGACTATTCATTCAAAATTTATGTTTATCATTATTTAAAAAGCGTTCTATATAAGAGTTATACAATCTTAGTTAAATTAAGTAATACGAATTTTATTGCAAAACTAGAGATTGCCGGCTGGTCATAAATTGTTAATTTTTTTCTTCAACGATATTATATTTGACAATCAATATGCATATGGTTTTCGTGACGCGTGGACACAGTCTTATCGCAAAATGTATACATGTGTGTGTAAATAGTTTGGCATTGATGTGCGTGAGGTTTAATTTTAATAATTTAATATAATAATAAAGCATATTCTATAGAAATATTAGCATTAGCACACCTTCTATATATAAACTATAATTGTGCCAAATTTAATACCCGTCGGTTCGGGCAATTTTTGTAAAATAGCTCCGTAAGTATTCGCTTCACACATTAATGTATAGATAATAGGTGTAACTTTCATTTTTTCAGTACTGTAGGTACTGTATTATACTGTAGTGTACTGTATTATACTGTACTACAAGAATGAGAAATAATCTTTAAGTATATGAAAAGAGGGCTAAAAATTCATGAGCATTCATGACTAATTTTAATATTATTGTAATCATCATCCTCGTGATTTAGTCCACAGCTTGAGTAGGGCCTTTTCATGAGCACGCTATGTATTTGTGCTGTTTGCCAAGTGCATCCATTTCTTGCTCGCAGCCTTTACGATGTCGTCGCGCCATCATGCTGGTGGTCTTCCGGCTTCAATGTACTATGCGCGGTTGCCACTCCAGTATTTCCCGTCCCCAACGTCTATCATTCCTTCGACATATGTGTCCCGCCCCACGCCACTTAAGCACAGCAGCTCTATCAGCTATATCTATGATATTATTATACATGATATTTATTGTGCAGTTTAAAATAAAAGTCACATATAGAAATAGTCTATTCAAGAATTTTGCATGTCAAGGAAAATGCCGAAGCTATTTATAAAAGTCATCGAAACTCCAGAGACAAATACGCAATAAAGCCTCTAAACGGATTATGACACGACCCGTGTCACATTGGCAGCTGTCAGCTGACATATTATGCCCAAATTGACTGCCGACGACATCTTTGGACTTATCTATTCTCAAAGAACCCACAAAATAACAACAATATAAAGGTAAAGAAAAGTCTGTCATCTTTACCCACTATGTATTAGTATCAATGTGTATATTGCGGGCCTGATAATGTAAAGTTTTAAGGGCGTGCTCTGCTTTCGGTTAATCAATATCGAGCGATTTCGTGAACTAAAGATCACTCTATTCCTTTGGTATGACACTTATGCCGGAGTCAGACAGCTTCATTTGAATGATCATGTAGTGTGGCCGGGGAATATGTATAGCTGCGCAAAGTTTCGTAGAAATTTGTAGCCTTCAAGGACAAACACTTTGAGCTATGCCTGGCTCCGGCATTATTGATAAATGTGTCAAGAGTGTAAAAAACTTGATATTTCGAAAGGATATTTATATCAGTCAAAAAGTCTAGTACGGAAGTCTTCTTATAGAAGTATTCCGAAGTAGCAACCATTGCATTTTCAAAGAATCTGGTACACATGGGCATAAACTTATCCTTCTTACATGTTGCTGATTCAAACTTAAGCTATATTTGGGCGCAAGATATAGATTAAAACTAGTAGAAGCTGTATTAAATTAGTGAAAAAAAAGCTTACAGGTATTATTCGCCATACGATTTACTATACAAACTTGTGGTGGGAGTTAATGCTTATTCGTTACCTGTAATTAAAATTAAGGGTGGTAGAGATCGTTAGCACTGTTAAGGGTTGTCATATAATGCTACCCACGAGAGCTGCTACGCAAGAGAAGGGGTGTAGAACTGCGAGGGAAAATAACTCCTACACCGCAGTATTAAATCTCATATTTTCCTAATCATTTCATTCAACGACATAATAAATTGTGATATTCTGCAAACACTGCCTGAAAAAGAATACTTGTGCCGTGTGCGCGAATTGGGCTCACTTGCATGCTTTTCTATAAGTTAGTGGGTCTTGCATTTGTATGTCAAGGAAAATAGGGAAATACTATAGTACCAATTTAGCTTCCCTTTTTATATAGATATAAAAAATATAGATAAAAACTATTTAGAAATATAAATATTTATAAATTATTGTCGTATGTAAACCGGCCTAGTACTCGTGTATATAGGAACTCTCCACATAAAAGAAAGGAAAAACCTTTATGCATAACGTATCGGTGTCGGAGATTTAAGTGGTACTTTACGGATTTTAGTACACCCTTTCTACTTTTGAACTGCTGATGCTCTCGATCATAGGGATGATTCACTACCAAAAGGTATCTAAAACATGTGTGATATAGAATATAAGAGAAAAAAATACTGTTATTTGTATTTGGCTGGTCCGTCGGCGTAGTGGGCAGTGACCCTGCATTTTGCTCCGGGGGTCGTGGGTTCGATTCCCACCTCGAATCTGGGCGTATCATTTGTATGTATGTATTTATATGTTTCTAAAAAATATATATATTTGTGTATAACAGGCGTCTGTTACCTATAACGCAATCATTTCGTTGTATACCTTAGGAAGAGACCTCCGTGTGTCATATAGTCCTGTATATATTATATTATTCTAATATTCATTAATAACTTTTGAGCATTGACAACCGAATGACTACTTAAGGTATAACAAACATACAAACTTGAAACAGGTAAGCCTCGTTATATGTGGGTGAGAATAGCAAGGCCGTAAAACTGAGTGTGTCTATGACTTATTTGCCCTCAAATGGTCCCTGTGATTGTACGAACATTTTGACCAAAGTATACGGTAGTCTAAATGACCAAATAAAGCCATGAGGATTAAGAATTAAGTATTCCTAATATTTGGCTGGCCCATTGGCGCAGTGGGCAGTGAAACTGCCTTCTGCTCCGGGGGTCGTGGGTTCGATTCCCACATCGAGTCTGGGTGTACTATCCATATGTATGTATTTATCTATTTCTAAAATAAATTGTGTATAACAGGCGGCTGTTACCTATAACACAGGCTTTAAGTTGTCTACCTTAGGAACAGACGTACGTGTGTCATATAGTCCTGCGTATTAGATACGAAACCCTTCTATATAAGGATGTGTTGATACGCTCTTGGCCATATTATTGTAATAAAATATCAAGTTCATAAAATGCATTTTGTAGGCTGGTAATCATGACAATCATCGTGTGGCTTCAAGGTTTAGTCCAGAATTAGTCGATGGAGTTAACATGTTGCTGCTGTTGTTACCGGGGATCGCAGTTACCTACATGGTAAGTATTTATGGTATAAAAAAATTAAAGAAAAATTACAGTACAATAAGATAGAATAAATCACAAGTATGTAGAAAATCAAACTATTTTTGTATAACCGACTTTAAAAATTCAGAAGGTTCTCAATTTAGCTGTACGTTAATTGTTATTATTTTTTTGTATGTATATTACGTGATTAATCCGCCGTTTATGAACCGATTTTGAGGATTCTTTTTTTGTTTGGTAGACAATGCTTCAGAGATGGTCCCATAAGAGCTTTATCCAAATCAATTAAGCAATTTTTAAGAAATCTATTAAAGGTGCCATCGAATCAGCGACAAATCTTTTTGACTTGGTACCGACTGCAAAACACCAGTAGGATTCTACAAAATCATATGAAAGTACTAATTATTGTTTGCTTTTTAGTTTCTTGGCGGCTTTTTAAGGCGGTTTTCTTTTTTAATTAAAAATAATTTATTACGTCAATGTTCAATATAAACAGGGTGAAGAAATCGGAATGAAGAATGGCTTTATCAGTTGGGAAGATACAGTAGACCCTAGTGGCTGCAATACAGACGACCCTATCAATTACGTTGAAGTTTCACGCGATCCCGAACGTACACCATTCCAATGGAGTTCCGAGAAAAATGCCGGTAAAATACACGTATAGTGCGTTCAGTCTAAAAACGCACGCCCCTCCAAAGTAAGCACCTCTACATGCAAAATGGTATGTAGACGTAATACACACAAGCTCGTCAACTTAAAAGCCAATGATATGGCTTTTTAGTCATCGAGATAAAATCGCCGCAGACACTGAGATAAGCATTAAAATGAATATTTATTTTCACTCTTTAAAATAAGGGAATTTATTGGAGGGGCGTGCATTTTTAGGCTGTACGCACTGTACAGTAAATTTACATCTTATTAAATATGTTAATAGCATGTTTTATGTAGCTTAAAAGTAACGCCCATTAATGACGTGAAATGTGAGCAAAATAGTTTTAGAACAAAAATTGCATTTTGAATAATTCTTTTTTGTATTTTTATGACAAGGAAAGAGCAGGCGGTTCACGTAAGTGACTACCGATGCCCATAGACATCTGCATTACCAGAAGACTGACAGTTGCGTTAGCGGTCTTAAAAGAGGGGTTTGGGCCACCGGTACTCTCACAAACCGAACGAAACGCGACAACCATACCATCACTTGACGTGGCAGCAATGCCGCCACTTCACGCCGATCTGAAGTGAGAAAGTGGTACTGGTACTCGGACGCGCTGACCCAATTCGGCTGCAGACCAAAGGACTACAAGCGTGACGCTACCACTTATTAGATAAGTAGATAGGAGTAAGGGAAATAGAGTAAAAGGATATAGGTACATAAAGGTAAAGAACGGTATAGGGGTAGTCTTTGAATGTGGACGCATTTCTATGGAATTAATTTATGAAGAATTCCACGGGTCTCCTTTTGACCATTGACATTTTTGGAGTGAAAAACACGTCATTGCTTTCAGTTCCTTTTCCTATCTCTATATGTATATAAAAGCGAAAAGTAACCTATTAGGAAATGTCGAAAGCGACGGGACGTACAAAGATACAATTTGCCAAGGCGGTACTTTATATATAGTTATTAGACTTCCGTTAAGAAAGGAATTTTTATAGGGCCAGAATGAACAGGTCTCGCAATATTACGCGGCCGAAGTCGCGGGAAATAGCTAGTACATTATATATTACAAACATAAAGCTTTAAGCCCGAATCTTAGGAGGTCTGAAAAATTAATTAATATAAATATAAATAAAAATATATACAGGACTATATGACACACGGAAGTCCGTTCCTAAGGTAGATAGCTTAATGCCTGTGTTATAACTAACAGACGCCTGTTATACACAAATACTTTTTTTGTAGAAATATATAAACTTGTGCATATAGATAATACACCCAGACTCGGGGTGGAAATCGAAACCCACGACCCCCGTAGCAGAAGGCAGGGTCACTGCCCACTGCGCCAACAGGCCTTGTGTGATATAGTCCTATATATTTATTTGTCGTAAAAAGTCACATGACACCATCTCATGAACTATAATTTATTATAAGTTACCTGTGAAATACTTGAGAAATATTAAAAATGTCCGATATAATAGAGAATCCTTGGAATATAAAAGTCCTTTGATACAATTTCCCTTTTCTAATTTTGCTTCGGGCTAGTAGCGAAATGTCGCAAATTTAATTATGACCGCGACAGAAGGCATTTCTGAAAGGGTCCCGCCCCGACTTTGACGTTGAAATTGCGACATTATAAGAAAATAGATTGAATTTATTTCAAAGATTTTTTAATCAAGAATGCTTTAGATATATAGTGTTAAGAATGTTGCAGAAAAGGTTAATTAATTTTGTCAGTGAATCAGTGAAGACACTAATTCTGACACTGGTTTTCAAAAAACCTCTGACCTTCTCCGTTTTCCGGAGGGCACATAAAATCACTGTTTTATGTGCCCTCCGAAACACGGAGGGGGTTGGGTTTTAATGTCACTGAAGGAGGACCATTCAGTGACAGTGACATGAAAACTCACTGGTTTTAAAGTCTGTGTAAGTGTTGGTGTAGTAAGTGCTGGGATGATCACCCATCTATAATCCGGTCACAACAAGAGCTACTTAACCTAGTAATCGATTCAAATGCCAACCACTGATTAGGCCGCGACCTCCTCATCTAGATATAGCGGATGCCAAGCGTAACGTTGGCTGCCCGATGCTCCGATTTACAGACTGCCTAAAACATAACTTGCCATCATTTAATATCAAGCATGGTAGATGGGAGAGGTTCGCGAATCACAGGGATCAGTGGAAATACAACACTTCTCATGGTGTCCAACACCATGACAAAGAATGGTCCGATAGGAAAAGAGGACTAAACGGCACGACCTAATGCTTCTCATTACAGAAGCACTACTTCTGTTTTTTTAATGGAAGTCACAAGCAAAGGCTTGTCCTATATAACATTAATTTACTTATTAGCTGAACCTTATAATAACATCTGCAACAACTCAAATGTTAGTCTCTAGTACAGTTTAACTTAGATCCTGCTAACATTCGAACTGAACTGACATTCAGGTGCTTGTAATAGTCCAAAAAATTCCTCGGATTCCAAATAATTCAGTTTGATACAGAAATTAATTAGTATCAGATACTATTTTTTAAAAACATCTGCAATAATATATATAGTAGCCTAACTGTAACCCGCTAGCAGTGGGGCCGCATTAAAATTCAGCTGCTTATATTCGTCTAAATAATTCCTCGGATAATACAGATTGATACATAAATTAATTATTATTACATTGTTTTTACAAATATATCTCTAATGACTTAACAGTAGAGCTTAACTCAGAACCCGCTAACAGCCGGACCGCACTGCTGACTACAAATCTGCGCTCCAATTAGTGGAGCTTAACGTTAATCCTCGGTACAAGCCGAAAATAACTACAACACCACGTGAATAAGCAAACGCCAGCAGATTTGTGCAGGCGAGAATTTGTTTTAATTACGCGTTTAATCGCCTTTTGTGTAGTTGGGCGAAATCCTTAGCCTTCCTCCCCGAATAGGATTTTTTTTATAATTTTACACAAGCGTAAAGCTTAAATAGGCTTTGCGACTAGTGCATCTGGTTCCTAGTCCAAGAGCTCGATTCCTTAGCAATTTTTTGGGTTTTATGGCTAGCCACGTTACGGTCTACCGGACGGGTTATTGTGCAAATTTGCACAGTCCGACGGCATGCCAGTAATGTGTATGGGGACATTCTGGTGTACCGTAGAAAATTGATTGAAAATTGATATCCGATTTGGAGTCGGTCACGTGCCCTGGTAGAAAAAAACTGCCCCAGATACGCTTCGATGTTCGATATAACTGCACATGTATGCCTGTAAAGGTTCTCTCTGGTAACCATAACTTGCATGCCAGCCGTTCACAACTTTTGGCTTTTGATATGAAACATCTAATGCGGAGGTCAGACCGTCTGATGGCGAGACAACACATCGCCACGGGAAAATGACTGCGTTTCTTTCCACATTCGACTAGGGAATCCTTCTCATAGTCTTAAAAAAGAAATGTTCTTTGTTATCTTTTACTTTTACTGTTTGCGGGAGCTGGCTGGTTAACATATTTGTCAAAGTAACGGTTCCCTTAGGAGATATAACCGGCATGTGGACATTCATACATAGTGTGTAAGAATTTTATTTAGTATATACTTTACTACGTACTATATTGAGGTGGAGGGAAATTTTATCACAATTATTATCGTTTATTACTTTTTGGAATGTGTCGTGTAGATACAAAATAACGCTAATGTCCAGGGGGTGGATCTTCTCCCTTATCTGTCCGTTATCTGATCTGATCCACTACGGGTAAGCTTTCTCGAACTAAACCTAGTTGCTATTGTCACTCTCCCTATACCGTGACAGTGGTATCCGCATCCTTTTTCTCCTTTCCAACCTTTATATCCTTCTACTCCATCCATTCTTTTACTCCTATTTGTTAATCTAATTATTGGTAGCACCACCCTTGTAGTCCTCTTGGTCTGCAGCCAAATTGGGCCCACAGAGGTTCTGCGATCATAGGAACAAGATGAAATTGTAAAATATTTCGGGACAAATGATAGTGAAATTACATGCCTGGCCATGACTGGCCCTTTGACGCAAAGCCTGCCTTCCGCTGGCAGGCAGTGTTGGTTCGATTTCCGCCTCTAGCCTGTGTGTATTAAATTTTTCTTTTCAAAAATATTTACACACTGCGTTAGTTTAACATATAGCTTCTTAATATCTAGAAAGTTTTACATAAAAGAAAAATGAGTATAGGCTGATCATCCTAGCTAGGTTATGTATTATGTATATGAATATGTTTACATATTTCTACAAAAATATTTGTGTATAACAGGCGTCTGTTACCTATAACACAGGCATTAAGTTAGGTAGATACCTAAGGAACAGACGTCCGTGTGTCATATAGTCATATATATTTATTTAATAACTTAAGATTACTTTCATAAAACCGCTAGAAATTTCGCCCTAATCATCTCGATGTCCTAAAGTCCACAACCGTGCGATTCTCTAGAATCTTCTTACCTCGCACAATACCTTTGTGGAATCAATTGCCAGTTTCAGTATTTCGGAACCGATACGAATTACGGACCATCAAGAATAGAGCATACTCATTGCTCAAAGGCCGACAACCCATCTGCGAGCCTCGTGGTGTTGCATTGGGCGTCGGTAATTACTTAAGTTATTATTACTATTTAACTTATTTACTAAGTAAACCGTCTGCCCGTTTACCCTCTAGTTATATAAGAAAAAATCAATAATAGCAATAATGATAAATTGGCATGTATACACTAACGAAACAACTAATCCCACGACAGGAGAACAATAGCTCAGCTAGGGTTTAAACCAAATATATTACGGATTTCAGCATTTTAGCGCTGAGCTATTGGGACTCCGAATTCTACTCCAATGCTTCTTCCACGTTGTTAATGTAAATGAAAGTGTTTAAATGCCGAGAACGGTGTGCCATTCGTTTTTAAGTATAATCTATGATTCCATGATAAATGTACAAACTCCTCTCCCAATTCTTTGGGAATTATATGCATTTATTACAATTATTTCGTCAATACACGTATCATTTGCTTTGGATCCTGATAGACTACTTAAATTGTAAGGCATGCACGCTGAGACGATTCTTTGTTACTTCAATACCTGAGTCATCGGAATGTATTTCATCAATACACATGTCATATTTTTTGGATCCTTAAAAGCTATTGTAAAAGGCGTGTGCAAGCTGAAACCCGAAATGTTGCCGCAACAGTTGCCTCAACGGATGTGACAATAATTTCCAAGTCCAAAAACAAGCATTGTTCTTTATCTGGGACGCGAACAACAATTGGCCGAAAGTTGGTCGCCCTACGTTTAGAAAACTCGCGGTTGTGTTGCGAAAGAGGCGGCGATAGGATACAATGGCAATGAACCGGTGCGACGGTTAGCGGGTCGTGTGTATTGTTTGTCGACTAGACCGTAACCGTGTTTATAAATCTACCGTTTATATGTACATACTCTTCTTCTCAGCGAGGAGGTCGTGGCCTAATCAGTGGTCGGCATTTGAGTCGATCGCTAAGTTAAGTTGCTCTGGCTGTGACCGGGTGATCGTCATCATCATAATCAGCCTGCGGCAATCCACTGCTGGATATATGCTTCTTCCATGGCGTGCCACTTAGCTCAGGTGACAAGGAGGGGGAGGTGGTTAAAAATCATGAAATTCATGTGATTTAATTTATAGATGACCCTATATATGTACACGTAAGTTCTAAACGTTTCCAGCTCATATGTTTTTGGCAACGACAATGTTGCTTGTAAGACTCAGAAATTTGGGTCTAGTTTTATTCTGGACATTTAGGTTGATAAACTTCGAAACGGCAACGACCTTATCTACAATGCCCTGGCGTCTCCCTGGCTGTCCTTGCGTAACTTCTATTCAATAAAAACAACTACCGCTCAGAAAAAAATATGTAGGCTTTTACGAGTCTTTACTTAGAGTATTTATTACGTGAAGTGTTCCGGAAAATAGAGATAAAAGCTCTATTACAAGACGAGATAGTTACAAAACTCAAAATTCTACACATTTCACCTCAATGTACGAAAATCCGCAACCGTGTAAATCGCAAGGAAACTGCATCTTATAACCATTGAATTAACTGTCTTAGGGATTACGGATTCA
The DNA here is from genome assembly GCA_024363005.1 of Charaxes varanes. NCBI lineage: Eukaryota > Metazoa > Arthropoda > Insecta > Lepidoptera > Nymphalidae > Charaxes > Charaxes varanes. The sequence goes on along the minus strand of JANCMC010049048.1, from coordinate 160,629 downwards.
CTAATTTGGGATCTTTCTTGATCTTAGATTCAGAAAAAAGTATTATAGGACGGCGACGCAACTTTGGGGCCTTCTGGGCGTAGTTATTTTTCTTTTTTTTATGTTACAAGAGGGAAACGAGCTAGCGATGTTAATGGACACTGCATGACCAGGAGGCTAGCAGATGCGTTGCCGGCCATTGATGACGAGTTTAGGCTTGTGGAAGGTGTCATAAAACAAACGAAACGCGACAGCAATACTATCACTTGATGTGACGCCTTTATTATTACCGCGATTTCACGTCGATCTTATTTTAAAAGAGGTACTGTTAACCAGAAGCGCTGGCTTAATTCGGCTGCATATCAAAGGGACCGCAAGCGTCGCACTACTTCTGATTGCCTTCTATCGATATTTCTGTTCATCGAAAATATAAATTGACCTATATTGTCCGAAGTACATCGTATACATTTTCTTCTTGGGTTTTTATTTATATAATAGTGAGCTTGCATTCCTCAAAGTGTTGCTTGTAACTTACTTCCTCATCTGTTTTATTTGTGTTTCGAGTGTAGAAACTATCCAAGTCTGTAACTGCATTCAAAATTGAATTTATACGTTGTAAAACAGGTGTTAAAAGTGGTAATGTAACAATAAGTACTCCGCACGGTCTGTATACAGTTCTTAGTCCGACATTAAAGACATTCCTGATACTATGTTGTGTAAGACCAGTGCAATAATGCTTTTCTTAAGTGTAACTGCTCCTAACAGTTTGTTCCGAGAACTCTTATCGGAGTGTGGGAAACATCAAGGTTATCAGCTCGTGCGATATGTTCTTGGAATATTTCGCTACCATTACTAGAGTTCTGTATACTTTGATACGTTTATTTACTAGAAGTAATTTGTGTTTTAATCACACTTGCTATCTTCTTCTTTATCCCGGCTAAATACCAGGGTCCGCTTTGATTGTAGAGGATGTGGCTGGCTCGTCGTTTTTACAAGTAACTTTTACTCTACAAAATTAGCATTACAGAATGTTTCTAAGTACACTTGTTTATCAAAAACATGTCTTTTTGATAATAATTTAAAGTCTAATCTGCCCACTGATAAATTATATTAAAGGTTCTTGATACGATGCGAATACGATGCGGAAATGTGAACCCCTGCCTTCAAAGTTTTGTAGTGAAAACTTCTTTAAGCGTGTTGTATATATATGATGTAGGACCAAAACATTAAATTCGCGTTACTGTTACAATACCAATACCGCCTCTGTACGTTCAAATTTAATTCTGTCGGAATATTTTTTTTTATTTAAAAAAGGCCGAAATAAATGTGACTATCGAAGCCAATGGTCGAGCAGCAGACAGGTCGCAAGTGTGTTTCTGCACTTTGGGATGTAGAAATCGTTACCGGTTCAGAAAAACATATAAATATCCACTCCATATTTATCGGGGGTAATGAAATGGTCGACAAACATGCGAAATTAGTGACGGTTTAGGAATTATAATTTAGGATTCAACCACGTTTTTCGAAAATTTCATCCAAATTTTGAAATGAATGCCATAATTTATGTAAGAAATACTTTGAAGGCAATGTGCCGGTCGAAAAAAAAGTATCTGGTAGAAAACTATTCAAAATAGACCTGAATTTTATAAAAATTCAAGCTTAAGAAAATACTATATATTTTAAATGTATAAATACATACTAATACTTTTTTACGCAATAGCCAGCCTTAAAACGGGAATCGAAGCCACTACCGACGAAGCGGAAGGTATGTTCACTGCCAACTGCGTTGTCAAAAGCGTAAGCGTTAATAATGACTATTCCTGATTCTTTATCGCAACGTTTTAGATGTTTTAGGAAAATCTTGGGCAAATTTGATTTACTGATTCAGTTTGCACTTTAATTCTTATGATTGGTGAATCTCAATCGACTATACTGTAAAGACCAATCAGTGGCGAATAAAGTAAAAACAAGCTACGATTAAATCATTGTAAAATATGGCTGTTGTAAGCGTATTCTATGATAAAACTCTTGTTATAAAAGCTGTTGTTTAACTTCCAACGTATGTTTTTTCGCGGGGAATCTTACAACTCAATTTTGGAACATATCTATAACCAATTGAGCTTGAAATTCTGCACGCATATGTATTTCGGATGACAATGCAATATTATGATGACATGGAACTGATATGATGATGCAGCTGGAAGGTGGCCATAGGAACTCCGTTATAAGACGATATAAACGCATTGAGTTTGGGCTCGTTTGATTCCTTTTGAGGAGTACTTTGTGTGTATATACACATATTGGATACATAAGAATAAAATAATAGAATAAAAAAAATTTAAAAGTATTTTTAATTAGAATTCATTTTTTTATTTATAGAACAATGGGTGAACGGACAGGCGGTTCACATCATGATAGTAACCACCAGAAGCTACGCAGATGCGTCGTCTGCCTTTGAGGAATGTGTATGCTATTTGTCTAGTAGTCAATTAGGAAGCAGTCTACTGATACGAGATTCGAAAAAAAAGGATTTTGAAAAACAGTTTATTACAATTTGGTATCTATTATTTTACACATAAATTTGAGTCGATCGCTAGGTTAAGCAGATTTAACCGCCGCTGGGTGATAAATGGGATCTTGTAGTGTGGCTGGGGACTTTGTTTAGCTGCGCAAAGTTTCGTAGAACTTTGTAGACTTCTCATTAATCATTTTGTACATATTTTATCGTTGTTATAAATTAACAATTCAACTGTACACATGTATAATATCTTTATATGCGATTAGGAAGTATTTGTAGTAAACAAAAATGATTTTGACAAATCAAATTTTAGAGACTACTTGAACTAGAAAATTCTGCTTATCAATCGTTAAGATTAAAGTTTTTAAAAAAGCAGACGTAACAAGACAGACAATTTGATAGTGGTTATAAATTATAAGATAAACAGCGGAGCCGGCGTACGATCTATTGCCCGATGAACGGTTAGACGAGATGTCAAGTACTAACGCCATCTATTGGACATATTCCGAAGATGAGACACACTCATGCATGTTTCAGTTTTTTCTTAAACCTTCCCACAAAAATGGGAACTAAAAAAAAATCAGGAGTCAAATATGCTTAGCTGTTATTGAGTTATAGCAAGGAACTTACCTAATTTATATTACATGTCGAAAGCAGCGTCAACTACCCAGTAGTTCAAATCTCTCTGCAAACCATCAAAGAGCGTAGTCGAATATACACACTAAATTTTATCCAAATCGGTCTAGCGACTTAGAAGTAGGGTGGCAATGGCTTGCACAGTCACTTTATATATAGAGATTGAAAAAAAAAGACGATATATAAATGTTGCAATATTTATCAATTTTTTTTTTAATATTTTCAACGTCAAAAATATTGAATATTATTTATTCAAGTGCCCGCATGTCGATGTTGTCCAATACGATTACAATATTGGCGAACATTAAAAAAACTAATTGTAAATGTACCGAGATTTACCATTTATTTCTTTCAATGTTGTCTACGTCAAAAATATTGAATATAATTTATTCAAGTGCCCGCATGTCGATGTTGTCCAATACGATTACAGTATGGGAGAATAACAAAACAAACGAATTGTACATGAACCCAGATTTACCATAATCTTCTTTCAATATTATCTACGTCAAAAATATTGAATATTATTTATTCGAGTGCCCGAATGTCGATTTTGTCCAATAAGATTACAGTACAGACAAACGTCTTAAGAGGACCCAGTGTTTACAAGCAATCAACACTTAGTGGACAATGGCGAGGGTCAGGTGGTTAGAACAAATAAAGACGAGACCGCCGCGCCTCCACGGGGCAGAGAGGGTCCTTTAAGGACGAGGAAGCTGGGACCGGTACAAGATGTTCCCTATGCATAAGTAATGCAATCTAATTGAAACAGAATTAAGACGGTGACCAGTGTATCTGATTTTATATTCAAAGTGGGACTTAAAGGGACACGGGAATCGCTTAAAAGTAACTCTTCAGAAGGTTTGTCCGGACATAATGCAAGTATAAATAATGCTGCATTAGTCCATACCAATTTAGTTACAAGTCTAATTATCTTATGTCTTATTTAAGTCATGTTAGTTTTTTTTTTAAAAGAACATTAGGAATACTTTTCAGATATGTCTTATATTCCCTTTCCCCCCCCCCCACTAAGCTTAAAATAAAAGCTTGTATTAGGAGTGGTTGCGACAATACATATAATATTAAAAATGGTTAAACTATTTGCACACTTAATTTATAGTTGAATGTATTGGAACTGATTATTTCATAACTTACCACTTCTAACACTCATTTTCAGAAGACACCAACATGTGCTATTTGATTGGCAAGAAAAAAAGCGTGGGTCTTTATTAACTTTGAAATTTTGACCCTAAAGTTGCATCGGTACGGAAACACCGGAGTACTAAATAAATTCTAATCCATTCGGTTCAAAAGTTGGTCATCCTTTTAGGTTGCAGAACGTTCAGATAAGGGAGAGCGGAGAGGAGAGTGCGAGCGAGATGGAGCACCTGAAGAGCGAGGTGGGGATACTGAGGGAGAAAGTGGAGATGTACTCCTCTCTGCTTGAAGAGGAGAGGCAGGACAAGGCGGACTCCCTCAAGCTGCACGAGGAGGTATGATTAATGTCAAATAAACAAAGTTTATATATATATGTATACTATAAGAGATTGTAAGAGATACTATCTTAGAATAGAGGACTTTTCCTTTCTCTCCTCTAACATTGTATTTCTTACAATCTCATGGACAATCTGAGTCAAATAATATGTTTTTTCTTCCCTTCTCTCTTTTAACATTGCATCTCTTACAACTTCTTCTAGAAGTTGAGTCAAACAAATTCTTTTCTCTTTACCCTTGTATCTCTTACAATCTCTTATAGAAGTCACAGAAGGGGAGACGAGCAAAGTCTTCTCGTTGTTTCTATTCTGTTCTTCTCTTATCTAACCGCGTATCTTCTACGATCTCCTACAGAAGCTGAGGAGCGAGAAGGAGTACCACTCCGAGGTGGTGTCAGACCTGCGTTCCCGCCTGCAGAACCTCGAAAAGCAGGTGCAGACCCAACGGGAGCGGTACGCGACCCTTTTGGAGGAGACCGACAGCTACATTCGGGCGCGGAACGAGCGCTCCCGAAAAGTGAGCGCGGACGAGGGCTGGAAGGAGGGCCACGGGGTTCTCAACGTGAGTGATTTTTTTTTTAAATTAGCCCATACTGTCCTACATGTCCTACAAGTCTCTACATGTAAGGGTTTGAACATCGGGGGGAGCGGGAGGGGGTTAAGCGAACAGAAAGGAAAGGATTTCTTATAGTACTACGGAACTCTCAAAGACCGACTTCACAAATAAGAAGGTCCTTCTTTGCGGATTGCTTTCTCCGCACTTAGTACGTTTCGCATTATGGTGACCATTGTGCGTGAGGTCCCCCCCTCCCTTTGCCTTTACTACATCCCGCCCAAATCCTGTCAGAAGTCGAGAATCCGCTGGGGTTTCTTCAGAGCTTCAGAGCAAAGGGGAATCTTTATTCTTTTGGATCTTTTTTTTTTTAATACATGTCCATTACAGGACGGCTCGGCCCCTCCCCACATGCTGCACTACGCCCACGAGTTGGCCCGAAAAGATTTGGACATCACCCAGCTGAGGCGGGAGAAACACACGCTGGAAGGGCAGTACAGGTCAGTGGTTTGTCGCATCGAGCGTTACCCGATTTAATACCGGCCGACGACCGCAGTACAAACACTGAAAATCTCCATACAAACTAACTCACGCTAGCGAAGTTTCTACTTACGATTACCAAACATTTAATTTTTTAAAAGGTATGTTAACTGGGGTTTTTTGGTTATTAGCGCCCTCTATTTTCTGCGCTCGATTCGAAAGACTTGAAAATATAATAGTTATATATTTTTTTGGTAAATCTAATGGGCAGTTGTACATTTTTATATATTTCATAATAATTTTTAAACTTAAAAATGTAAATATTAATAATTAGTGTTTTATATTTGTACTTAAAATGTATATAAATCGTCGCATGAATATCGTTAAAAAAACGTTTTAAACATGCGAGCGCCTAAACCACATTCAGATGAAAAGCTTCGTAATACATTTTTTTTAATTATTTGCATATATGGCAAACTTTAAAGCAAAGCAAGAGATTAAAACAGGTTTTCACAGATTAGACCTCAAGTTCGGTTAAGGTAGCAAGTACATTTTGTTGCTTATTTCTTAATTTTACAAAGATGTCAAGGTAAGAAATTCGAAAATATAATTAAATATAAAGACCAAATATATACAAAATTAAAAAGAACTGGTTATATGTGTACCATAAAATTTAAAAGCACAACGCTCAGTAAATGCTTTTCATCTGAAAGTACTTACCTTTTGAATACAGGCGATAGTTCACGAAGTAAGAAAAAACCTTCTGAGCATTTTACATCGATACAATCTGATATCTAAGACCTTAGATACAGATTTCGACAGTAATTAGAAATGTTTTCAGGTGCTCTCTTACTTACGGGTAATGTTCGATGTTAAAATAAAATTGACCAATTTTTGTCGAAATTTTAATAATATATATGAATTATTGAAGAAAAATCCACTTTAACATTTTAAATGTAATTTCACTTGTTTGATTTTATACCATAATTTCAAATCTCTGCCAGGCCAAATCTCCTGCCAGCTTCCCCTTGAGCTTATGCCATAACACAGGGTCCTTCTAAAAAATAAATTACCTCGAAGTTACGCGAATACCACGCGAATGTAGCACGATTACGAGTTTGTTATATTTGGACCAAATCTATACTTTCATTATTTACAAATCATAGATTTTTTTTTGAATTAGTGATGGTGTCAAGAACGGCATCAAAATAGTTCAATATAGGGTTGGATTCGCGTAAAACGAGATACTAGGTCTTAACGCATATTACAGCTGTAAATCTGTCAATCTCAATATCGGATTTAGGTAAAATACTGCAAAAATGATAAGAAATTCAATATATTAAACAGCAAGTTATTTTAATATTGCCAAGTACATATTTTATTCAATTTTATCATAATTTGAAAATTCAATGCTTCAGTATTTTTGATTTTAATCTAATTTATTTTATAGAATCAGACGGATTTACAGCCTGCGTCTATGATTTCCTTCTTCAGTGTAACCTTTCCAAGTCCAGCTTAACCTAGAGTATTTTAAAATTTCGCGTTCATCTTTGGCAAGCGAACGGTCCAATTATATTATTGCCTTTACATGTTGTGATAGGTGACTAGAGATAAATGCTTTTTATTATATTATTATATAAAAAAATACCGTAGTTTTTAAAATTGTCACTTATTGTAATATTTTAATATTCAAATTGCTTAATCTATCAAATTTGCTGAAGTTTATCTTCAATATTCTGCAAAGACATTTTTGTTATTATTCTATGACGATATTTTTTTATAATTTGTACAAAAAGATAATCTCTATGGGCTGTTTAAGAAACTAAGATCAGCTAAAATGTAAACTTCTGCAGATTCTAAATTTAAATTTTTGTAGGCTTAAACGTAGTCATAACGCGACATAGATCTTCGTCGAGGTATATATTTCTTGTTATATTTGTTATATTTTTTTTTTAGATAACGACTACGATATTATGAAAAAAATTTAAAATTTTATAGCTACCAAACTAAGAAAGGAAACTGTACTTAACAAATGAAATAAATTAAATATTGGTTTAAATATATACATTAAATAAATGAATATTAAAAATAATCTCAATACATTTAAGTTACGAGAAAACGTCTTTGCAGAATAAAATGCATTATTTAAAAATTATTATGTAAAATTTTGTTGATATTCGATTTTGAATCAAAGCCAATAAATTACATTTTTATCTAAATTTGTTTCCTTCAAAAACATCCTTATGCCGGAGACAGACATAGCTCAAAGTGTTTGTACCTTTTTGTACATACGTATAGTATGTAAGATTTACGTCAGGTATGTATGTAAATATTACGTCAGATATGACGTAATTACAATACTTATCTGTATTGGAAAATATAATAATTGCTTCCTCAATTAATCACATTTTATCCTGTAGGCGCAAAATGGTATGAATTGTTTAAGCAAAAAATTTAAAAATTTTATTTTTATCTGTCTCCCTTGTTGATACAATTTATATATTCATGGATACTGCCCTTCCCGTACAACAAGTGTGTCTGTTATAATCCCCAGAGCTCGCATGTCGCGTAACAAACTCCTACTTGATTTCCCCTGACGAGGACTGATGCAAACGAACCTATATTGGTATTGCTTTCATTGTTTCACACATATACAACCTCTACTAATTGTTTCAGTGTTTTAATTTTAAAATAAACAAAAAAAAGGAACGCCTTTTATTAGATGCACTAATCTCCCATGAGGAATTTAGATCACTAAATTCTAGATTCAGATTCTAGAAACTTCCTGACTCATCTGGTACAAAGCGGAATAATACTCTACAGACCAGAAAGACTAGAGTATGTAGTCATCCATATTATGTTAGTGTGCTTACAGTCTAAAAATGCACGCTCCTCTACTCTACACGCAATATAATGTATAGACGTAAACATGCAAGCTCATCAGTATCATTGGCTTACAGTGCATGGTTTAGTTTAAATTTACAATGAAAACTGCACACACACACACAAGTAAGAGTTGCAATTACTTAGTGGAGGGGCGTGCATTTTGGACTGAAACATCTATTAAGCATTTAACGAAAATTCTTGCTGAAATTCTGCAAATTTTTACGGTTCTTAAGACCAAAAGATAATAAATATGATCTAGTGTATAATAAACAATATTGTTAATAATAACAAATACTTTATTTATAACAATATATTAGCTTAAAATGAATGTATGATACAAGGTTCTAAATGTAGAAGTGAGCAAGGGCGTCGCCAAAGGAAGGCAGGGAAGGACATCTGCGCCCTCCCTAGACATTAAAAAATGTAGCTAAATCCAAAGAAATAAAAGTCCTGAGTGTACTTCCGAGACTCGTTAATAAAGGTAATTTCGCAGTTAGAATCTCGAATGACTTGGTCTATTATATTCCCAGTATTTTGTTCATACTGTACTCTAAGCTGTATGTAAAATTCATACTTTTTCAGTCTTTATTTTGGCCTGCCCTCGCGTGGGGCCTGGACTTTTAATAGAATTGGCTGGCGGCGCTCTTGGACGTGAATAAAATTTACTTGCACTGCTACTAAAGGTCATTATGACACATTACGAATGTTTCAACAGACGTCTTGTTGAGTATCTCTAATCCGATATTTCAGATGGCGTATCAACATCTTCCTTATATCTCATCACAACAGGCGCATTATTGTTTGGATACGAAACGTAGTTACCTTGTGGATTATTTGTCCTAACCTGATATACAGATTGAGTATTTACAGGTACCTGATTATTTGGTGGTAACTGAACTAATTGTTGCTGCTGATTGTTAACTGGAACGTAATTCTGATTATTAACGGGCACGTATTGGCGTTGATTGTTATCCTGTACATATGCTGGAACATTATTTTGTGGTACATAATTATTCTGCGGCACATTATTATTCTGTGGCACGTAATTATTCTGCGGCACATTATTCTGTGGCATGTAATTATTCTGCGGCACATTATTCTGTGGCACGTAATTATTCTGCGGTACATTATTTTGTAGCACGTAATTATTCTGCGGCACATTATTCTGTGGCACGTAATTATTCTGCGGCACATTATTCTGTGGTGAAACATTAACGAATCCGTTATTTGAATTCTGCTGATTATTGGCTGGTACTAAGAGAGTTTGGCCATTGCTTAATTCAAATATGTAATATTGCTGAGGTGTGTTGGGAACTTGGTAGTAGCCTGTATTTGTTGTTTGGTCTACAGGAGACACTGGATTGTTATTTGTGACATAATTTTGATTAGGGTAATTATTTGTTGGATTCCCAGTAGCAGGTACGTATGTATACCCAGCAGGCGAACCATTGTTTGGGTAGTTCATCTGGATATTGTTGTTAGGTAAAACATTTCCATTAGACACTACATTGTTTACGGGTACTTGTGGATTTTGGTTGTCCATTCTAATGCGAGGATCATAATTTGAATATTGATTTTGACCGTAATCATTTTGATAATTTGTATTAGATGGTGGTAAACTTTGAACATTCAACGGTACAGCCACAGTTGTTGGAGTATTTTGTGCTGGGACTTGGTTATATAAATATTGGTTGTTGTCATTGCTAACTTGATTTTGTACATTTGTTGGTTGAGTGACAACAGTCTGACCATTATTGTTGTTGTTGTAATCATTAGGAAGTACTAAATAGTCATTTAATTTTTTCACATCAGTATCGCTTTCTTCGTCTCTTTTTTCAGGATCGATCATTAATATCCCTTTTAATATGGCATCTGAATCAAATCCTAAATCAGCTTTTGCTTTCGAAACAGGATCTTGTTTTTCAAGATTATTAAGTTCTACGGGTACTTTTTTGTCATCTTGAATATCCTTAGAAACTCTTTTTAAATTATTTTGAGTATTATGCACTTCTTCGGCTCCAATTGATTCAATAATTTCTTTTTCAGCATTTTCCTTATTATTTTCTACATTCTTTACTACGCCATTTGGTAAATCGTTGACGTTATATTCTAAATTATCTTCAATCACCTTGCTAGCAATGTCATTATCATGCGAACTTTTTGGATTCCACTCATCTTCATATTTTGACTGTGATTTCTTATTTGGTATATTCATTGAAATCCCGTTATTGGTATCTTCTTGTACGCTATTCCCACCCTGCACATAATTTTCATTTTGCCCAAGCCAAGTAAATGGTCCTAAGCCATCAAGGTTTGCATCGAAGCTCCAGCCAGTCGGTGCCCCAAAAAACTTCAGGTCGAATATTCTTTTTGGGTCTTTATTATGTTGATTAATGTCGTTAAGGAAACTTGTCAAGTCATTGCTGAAAGAATATATTTTATTGCTGAGCAGATCGACAAAAGGACGGCGGCACTGCACTATCGCCACACATGCGCTAATTATGAGTGTCTGAAAAATAAAAAACCTTATTAGAAATTTATGCATAGAGCCCGATTTGTAGATAGAATTGTCTATACCTACCAGAGGCCCTAGTTTACATTTTGAACCGTTCGAGTCAAAATTCAAAATTCGACTGAAAACATTCGACGCACATCCTTAATGTCAATGCGGGTAACATTGATTAAAAGTATAACGCGATAAAAACTTGCCTCCAGTGGGCCCCGCACGATTTTTTTCATCCTAAATACAGCCGAATCTTCGAATTCGAACGGTTCGAAGTGATCGTGCCTTTGATCCCTAACTCACTTAACCGCAATAAAAAATTTAAAAAAAAAGAATAGTGGATTTACTTTTATGAAATTTATCATTAATTCGATTAAGTTTAGGACAAAATCACACTAAACACTCTTTAATTGATAGAATCAGGCGTTACTTTGCGGAAATCCATGACATGCATGAGAAGCTAAACTACTTTGCTTATTCGTAAAGTCACTTTACCTTTGTAGAGTCTATCTCCTGATGATGCTTCGGTGTCGAAGCGAAACGTGCGTTGAGGCACATCGGAAAGTCAGCACCCTGCGCGAAGTTTGACATACATTTCTCCATCAAACACTTCAACATACAGTCCACTTTATCGTAGGTCATCTATCTACCTAGAACCAGTGACCAACCACCCCAAGTGCGACGTTCGCACACTTAATAATATTATTTGTTAATTAAAAATATGAAGAAGTTAATTTAGTTTTCATTTTAAATCCTATAATATATATTTTTAACAAATAACCGAATCTTTTCCATAATTATTCTTAACAATACCATGAAATGTGTACAAATATATTATTATCTACGAGAGCACATACGTTTTACATGACCATCTTTTCTTGAATAGTAATTCGAATTGGACATTATGATGCCAATAAAAATAGATTAATAGATACAATTAAATAAAAATGTACAGAGAGCCGGTCGGATGGTCTGCAACACGGTATAAGATTCGTAAATAAAAAAAATACGACTAGCCAACCGCCGGGTGTTTCTGGGAACGTAAAACTTTTATGCAATACTGTCATTGATATTGATATTTTACGTACGGCTTTATACCAATCACTTCATGTACCACAACCCAATGTGTTTCAACGTCGTTGTACAGTGTTGTAGTAAAAATTTTCATAAATACATGTATACCGTTTTTTATTTTTATAATTAAAATCTTTTAATTACCACCGACAATTATAATAGAACATAATTAACTAGCAAGAATGTTTTTGAGGGCTGACGTAGTTTTTTTTAGCGGGTAATAAAATTATGGACAGTTTTAAAAATACTTTTCTTTTATATTAATTACCATTTATTTCAGAATTGAGTTTAGTTCTGTTGCAGTGATGTTAACTCTTTGTTTTTCTACTAGATGGCGTTAGGAGTACAATAACATTACAAAATTATTAATGTTAAATTTTTTAATGGTTATAAAATCTGATCTGTGGAAAATCGACTACGAAAACGTCTTGCGGGAGGCTAATCTCCAGGGAGTCTGCGTGACCTGTTATGCTGACACACTGATGAAGGTCCATGCCCGCACTTTCGGGGAAGCGGGCGAGCTGGTTACGGCGAGAGTAGCCGAAGTGGTGGCCCGCATTTGGCGGTTGGGGTTGGAGGATGCCTTTAACAAGTCCGAGGCCATATGTTTAATGGACCGAATTTGTTTTAATGTCGTCGTTCAGTGTTGCAGTCAATAATTTCATAAATAAATACGCTTTTTTATTTCATAAATATTTATTTTTATAATTATATTGTCATTTAATTACCACTAACAATTAGAACAGATTATAAATTGAATGAATCAAATGAAATAATCAGGTCTAAAGACACTTAAAATCGAAGATTCTAAACGAGCGGACCGATTCTGATAAAAGTATTTTGTATGGAATGGTACCTGAATGGTTGAGATTTTTTTGCTATTTTTTTCGAATAGAGCAGCGCAGATCCGTAACACTTTCTAGATTTAGCTAGATAGATAGATAAATACTTTATTGCAGATAAAAGACAAAAATTATTTAAATACATTTCATTTAAAAAATAAAGAAAAAACAAAACCATTGTGGTGCAAAGGCGGTCTTATTGCTATTAGCAATCTCTTACAGACAACCTCATGGAAAGAGACACTATGCGTTACCGGCCTTTGAGAAATGAGTCTTATTATAAATGTATACTTTAGTATTATGTGATCTGTGGATGTATTGATATCTAATAAAAGATGTTCTATAATTTGTGGTTGAATAATAAATAAAAACGTGATTAAAATATGGCCGTGTATTAATTTATTGCACAATTTATATAAGATATAACAAGTATGCTCTATTTGCTTGTAAAAGATAAACATAAAAACTCTTCCGCTCGTGACTCGGACTGTGGAAAATTTCGTTTGAGCGACGTATTTTTACGTCTTCCCCTGAAATGTCCCGCTCGGCGGGTCTGGTGGAATTTCTCATTGAACATCGCGATACAAAGCTGTATCAGACCAACCTACGAAAACGTATCTTGGCAAAGAAGTCGAGGTTTTACTCGCAATATCTTGTATTGAAGGAAAAAACGATGTTTTTATTTTCATCTGCCTAGACACTATTGATTGAAAAAGCACAGCTGCGGCAATATTTTTGAGCCTCGAGAAGGTTGTTGCTGTCCGGGTACCAGTACCTCTTTCTAACATTAGATCGGCGTGAAGTGGCGACAATGATGTCACGTCAAGTGATGGTATTGTTGTCGCGTTTCGTTCGGCTTATGAGACTTCCCGGTGGCCTAAACTGGTCATTAAAGGCTGGCAACGCAGTTGTCCATGTCATGTTGGGAGTCTTTTATGATATCATCTCTTAAAAAATGGTCACAGGACCGGGAGTGGGGGGGGGCTTAAGTTTTTGTCTCGTCGTCGAATTCACGGATAGAAATCTCGTGCTTTTGGGAGCTATATTTGAAATTAGCGCGCAGTGTTTAGCGATTCTTAAACTCACATAGTGTGTCGCTGAGGCACATATACACATAATATGAGCAAATCCTTCTTTCACTTGTTGCTTGCGAAATGAATAAGAATCATATTTATGAATTATTACGTAAAGATTAAAGGACAAAACCCCCTGCAATATACTACGAGTGGTCGCCGAGGAGAGGGATCGAAAAATCTTAGAAAAATAGATCACGTTGTATGGATACCTTCTCATATTATTAACACTTACATACTAATTATAAAAACGGCTTTTAAGCAGACCGCTTCGTAGCGAGCTCACGAGGAAGGACCCCGGACGGGTTCGAAACTAGTCGGCCAATCGCGATATAACGTACGCGTGAGTTTAAAAGCCGTTTTTATGATTAGTATGAAATCCGCTCACGAAAGTCTGAGTTCTAAAACATTTGCATACTTGTAAAGTTGTAATTGTGACCCGTGGGCAGTTATTACGAGAGAAAAATGACTAAAAATAACGATAACTATATTGAATAACGAGTAAAATAACTTGGAAAGACAACTAAGCGGTCCCAGGGGACTTAGGAAATTGTGCCGCCGCTCATGTAATATTTATAAACAACGGTCCTTGACAAACGGCGCTAGAAATGGCGTTTCTTAACATAAAATATATTTCAAGGTACGGCCATTATGAAAATAAACGCTCTTCCTTTAAATAACTGATATAATCAGGCGTTACTTTGCGGAAATCCATGACATGCATGAAAAACTAAACTACTTTGCTTTAATCCGCGAATGAATACCACTTTCCCGTTCCGTAGAACGGAACGGGAAATCCAAGCTCAAAGAGTGATGAATTTAGTAACTCCGAAACCGCGATTTATATGAAAATTAATGTATTACAATAAACAGAGGTAGCACCACACTTGTAGTACTTTTGGTCTGCAGCCAAATTGGGACGCATTCAGGTACCAGTACCTCTTTCTTGCATAAGATTGGCGTGAAGTGGCGGCAATACTGTCACGTCAAGTGATGGTATTGTTGTCGCGTTTCGTTCGGGTTGTGTGAGTTCCCGGAGGCCTAGATCCTACTTTAAAACCTGGCAATACAACTGCGAGTCTTTTGGCTGTAAGAATGTCTATGGGCGTCAATTCTCTTAAGTAAACGGCCTGCTCGTTTGCCCCTTGTAGTATAAAAAAAAACAGTTCTCCAAGTCTTCTGTTATATATTAACCAACGTACGGTAGACTTTGTATTATAAGTTCATTACTACTAGCGTCACACTTCTATTTGTAATACATGTTGATGAATTATTGTGGAAACAAAGTCGGTTAGAATTTAGTTCAATTTACAACTGTAATATTTACTTAATGAACCACTAATTGGAGTTAAGTCGCGCGTGAAATTATTAGCTTTACCTAGTCTGGTTTTTGATTTATGTAAACCATTTTTGTGGTATCGCTTATTCTGTGGATTCATTTGTAAATAATTTAAATAAATATTATTATTTTTATTGCCATGTTACACAAATACAATAAATTTCTGAATATATTTTAGTTCCAATTAAAGTAGCCAACATTAGGAACAATATGTAAATAATAAAGAAAGAAAGTTTAAAATCTATCTATGCTATCTATACTACAACATATAAAGGTGAAGAATTTGTTTGTTTGCTTGAACGCAGTAATCTCAGGAACTAATGGTCTGGTTTGAAAATTTATTTCAGTGTTAGATAGCCTATTTATTGAGGAACACTACGGGCTATATATCATCATGCTAAAATTGTATCTAATTTTTTACCTAATTTTACGCGGACGAAGTCGCGTACACAGCTAATTATAAATAAAAATATTTCTATCTATTTTGGCTGCTCAATTTCAAAAGAATTAGACGTGTCATTCACTATTCTCAATTAAAAAATGATTTTTTAAAAGACTCATCAGGGCCGATTTCAGTACCCAGACGGTTATTGCGAGGGGAAAGGAGTTTAGACATATTTCTAGTATTTTAAAAATCAGCTTACGTCAATGTTACCTGTCGGGCGAATTCCGACAGTTTGAATGTAAATAGACGCGCCGGAATGCAAAATAAATACACCGCAAATCGAATTCGTTCCTCACTCGTCACTTATTAATGCTTCCGTTACATAAATAGACAACTGCACAATCAGAAAGTTAGCAGATACGTCAACGGTTTTTGAGACACGAGTATGCTCTTTTCTTGGACATCACTAAGTTTTTCAAATCCGAATATCAGATGTTGGTAACTGATTGATGAACAGTGAGAAGTTCTGAAAGGAAATAGTTGTGTTTTTTTTTTTAATTCGGGGGGGGGAGGAATTTCCAGTTTTGGCGCGACCAGCCATTGATGGTGGCCCTTCGTATGCGTAAAATCTACCGGCAGCGCATCTGCTGACCTTCTGGTCGTGCAGATGTCCATGGGCTCCGGTAGGCACTTCGGTGCCTGTTGCCTGCTCGTCTGCCCCCTTGTAACATAAAAAAAAAATATCATGCAAAAATTAAATCCAATTTGTTTTACCTAAGTTTATGCGGATAAAGTCACGGGCACATCTAGTAATATGTAAAGTTGAAGAGTTTGTTTGTTTGCTGGAACGCGCTAACCTCAGGAACGACTGGCCTGATTTTAAAATTATTTTCTTAGAAAGCTCATTTATCGAGGAAGGCTTTAGGCTATATGTCAATTCGCTAATGTTAAATCTCTTTTGAAAACTAATTTTACGCGGACGAAGTCACGGGATCAGTTAGTTTAATGTAACATTATATCATTAGAAAACACCTACCAAAGAAGGAGTAGTAAAAATATTTTCATATAACAGTCCCTTTTCAAAAAGTTATTAATGTTTTTTCGGTTTAAAAACAATTGAAATATAGAATGAAATATAAAGATATCAGATAGGATAATATAGTTTACATTTTATCAATATTTTCTTATCGTCAGTGATGTAGTGGTACGTTGAAGGCAATTAGGAGAAAATTTGTTATCTTCTTAAGTAGTTTCTAGTAATATTAAGCGGATAAAAACATCATGGGTCAAAGCAAATAAAACAACATTATTTATTCACAATCGAGGGCATAAACGATTCGAATACATTTTCAATCAGAATATATTATTATTACAGCTTTAAGTGAAACATTATTTCTTATGGACAAATAAATAAATTGAATTGTCGTAAAATAATACTTAAGTGCTAAGACATTTTTAAAATGTTGGCAACATCTAAACATTTAATCATTTAAAAACTTGTCGTTTATCAATTATATATTATTCTATTAACAGAAAAATAAAACTTGACAATTGACATAACATATGGTTTTCACGATTGTGGTTTGACATCGTTCAATACATGCGTGTGTAAATAGAGTATATCATTTGGCATTGGTGTGCGTGCCGTCTGATTTAAACAATTTAATATATTAATACTGTATATTATAAAAAAAACATTAGCATCCTTCCTCTATATATTATTGTCTAGTCTAAGTAAGTATAGTTAATTAAGTTATAATGTTGTTAGTATAGTGCGATGTATCAAATAAATGTTTCTGTCCTTCTTCCTTCCTCTATGTAAACTATAATGGTGCCAAATTTTATGCTCCTCCGTCTTTAGGTACCATTTTCGTGTTCAAATGGTACCTTGAGTTTTCGCTTAACGTATAAATATATAAATTATTATCATTATTATATTTCTTACACATTTCATGGTTATTACAAATATTATAAGATACTAGGGACACGCCCCGGATTCGTCCACGTGCAATATGGGCATGCAAGTATTATACATATAAAACTTCTTCTTAAATCATTCTGTTAATTCATGAAAACCGCATTAAGTAGGCGTCCATATGTCTGCATGGTAAGCATCGCATCATCGTATTTACAACGTGTTCACAGAGTCAGCAACGATCGGATAGCCGTTACCACTTTATTGAGATTTGTATTCTCGTCATCGGCACGCTTCGCAGCATCGGCATTTGACTTACAAGCGGTTTGGCGTGCAGATTTGAATACATTTACATGATACATGACTGTCTCGTGCGTCGAATGTAATGATATATTGGCGTTTGGTTTTTGTATGGTTTCATAGATTGTATGGTTTGCGACCGTTTCTTATTGTCCAGTATATATATTATGGTCTTAACGTAGAATTGCCCACATCATAAAATGCTCGAGAATTTTATGATGTGGCAATTCTACGCAAAGACATATATATATATATATACCGTTATGCTAAAAATCCTTGCTTGTTATCACGCGGGCGGATTTTGTTGAGTTTAAACAGCTGGTGAGGGTAGTTGCCAAAAGTCTTTGGGAAGGGGAGGTTTAAATGAATAATACCACCGTGGCTGCTCACTAAAACAGAGGTCCTATGCATGCAGTTCATATGAAAACATCCAAATATTAATGATTAACTAGATGTGATGTGTTAATCGGTCGGACGTTAAATGTATAGTGAATACTGGACTAATTATAATGGAATCTCGATTACTATCTTGTTAAGTCGAAATCCTCGGTAGTTTAATATAATAATCGGTACTACAAGATACCTTAATACTAACAAAAAATATTATTACCCATTAATGTGTCTCCATATGTACTTCTTATTGAAGCCTTGTTGATACATATTAGGACAAAATTTAACACAAAAATTGCCGTATTATCTGTTACAGTAATAATCTTATTACCATTTAGTAATATCGTAAATTCCTTGCTTAATTTTTTATAAATGTTCACACCCTTTCATTAATTGTGCTAATTTATTATACATTTAAGTTATTATAATTTTTACACGTTATATATATATAAATGAATCCCTATTTCTCTTAGTCATAGCGTCATGCGTGAATGGCTATACGGTTTTTTTTTAAATTTTCTGTTGCGTTTGTCAGTCAGGAAAAGGTTCTTATGCAAGAACAAATTAAGAAAATTGCTCGGAAAATTAGAAAATTTAAGAATATTTGACCAACACATTACGTTATCTCTAATGTAACCTTAGACACTTAAACTTTTTATATAACCTTAGGTATTTTAACATAACATTGACAAAATGCGTTCTGCAAATATAAGTATGTAAAAAACCAGAAACGGGAATTGGAAAGGCAACGGGAACACAATGGGAACGGAAATAATATGGGATAATAGAATGCAGTAAATAGTAAATAGGCAGGACAGCTTCTGCCGGGTCCGCTGGTAGTCCGGTTTATATAAATTTATGCATAGCGTAGTGCTTATAAATAAGTGTTTCTTTCTGTCATCTCATCTTTATTTTTTTCATAGTTATTGTGAACATATGTGAGATGTAAGATCACAATGTACGAGTTTCTAGAAAGACAATTTTCCCAGTGAACCTTAACTGTGGGAGATTTACGTTTCCCGAGAGATGGTAATTGAATTGTCCGCCGGCGTCCAATCGAAACCTATCAAACTGCTATTTGCTGCGCTTTTGAATTGCTCTTGACACTTAATCATCAACACTTCAAACTCCGAGGGCCTTTTGGATGGTAAATGAAAATAGATTGCACTTTTTACCCCGACTTTTTTTTTTAATTTGACCATTCCATTTTCTGCCAGCCAGGATCAGTCCGACCGACGGCGTCCACGATCGAAGACGCCGCCATGCCGTTGTATCATCTGTCCGTAACAATTCTATTATATTATAATATTGTCTCCGTTCCCGCTTCCATACCCGTTCCATAACTATTTTGGCGTTAATGGCTTAAACATCAAAGATATATGCTGTCGCTGGCTTTTTTTGTAGAGCTATTTAAGATAAACATTTCCTTCATACACTATATACGTGTAACTCTTAACGGTTTTTGCAGCGCACGCCAGAATAGCTCGCAGAATTTTCTCCTACTTACTTGGCATTTATCGTTATATTTTGGACAATTCACACAATATCTTTATAATTTATAGCCTATGTGTTATTCTGATGTACAAACTATATTATTGGAAAATTTTATTAAAACCCATTCAGTAGTTTTTCCGTGAAAGAGCGTCAAACATACATCCAGACATCTAAACATCCATGTGTAAAAACTTTCGCCTTTATAATATCAGTAGGAAGTAAACTAAAATAATAAGCAATTGTCAGAAGCATAAAATAGAAGCGACGCCATTGCTACAATATTTCGTGTTAAACTCCATAAGGACATTAATATTACAAGTACATTAGCACTTAAAACATTTTTAAATGCATTTTACTCACGGCAGGTCGTACGTTATTTAGATCGGAAAATTATACATGAAAAGAAATTTAGATGCAAAGGCGCATTTACAAACGCACTTGGAGCGACTTGCGAGGACCACATGGCCTAATATAATACCCGTTTTGAAGATTAAAAATGGCCGTTGCGATTAATTTTACTAAAGAACAATCCAGACATACGGCTGAGATTTATTCTCATCGCGATCATAACTTTATTCGTATCTTTGATGCTGCAATGCCTTCTAACTAAATAAATAACGAACATGATGTAGTGCTCCTAATATTGTATTGTAAGCAAAGAGCCGACTATATAATATGCTGAGTGGATATGCCCGCCAAACGTTCCGTACCACCATTACTTATATTTGCGTTGCGTATTTAAAAAAAAAACCGTTCCTTCGTTCATTCAGAGAGCGTTACTCTAATTCACACTAGATCAATTTCCATTATTTTTATACAGTACTGTTTAGTAAATACTAAATATGAAGTGTTAGAAAGAAATAAATAGCTTTTGCTTCGTAGAGTGTCGACTCTGTTACGTAGCATGTGACGAATTGTCTTCTTATGTGACACAGAGGTTCTATAAAATTGAAGCAAAGAGATTTCTTTTTTTTTCGATATATTTAGTGTTGTAAAGAGGTAGTGACCTACTAGGTGGTCGACATTTGAGTCGATCGCTAAGTTAAGTAGCTCTTGCTGCGCCCGGGTGATAAATGGGTGATCCATTCTAACATTGGTTTATATTTGATATCCGACCTCCTCCGCGTTTTGGAAGGCACGCAAAACAGTGGGACCAAATTAATGTCACTGAGTGATATTATTTATTCATGAGGATGTAGAGATTTTGGGGGTTTCGGGGATGACGTCAGACGTTAATAGGTCATCCTAACTCGCCCCACAGCCACATCCTCTGCAATTTAAGAAGACCCCGGAAAAACACATCAATCTCTAGACTCTTTATTTTTTTCCTTAGGATCTCCATGCCTTGTCGGTAAGGTGAATCGGAATGTCTAAGGAACTGGTGCAATCTCTGACTCCATTGGGCTATTGTTTCACCCTCCTCTAACGCAAGATAGATGTTGAGATATAGAGAATGTTCTCATACTAGTTGTTAACCGCGACTCCGTCCGTGTAAAATTAGGCGAAAAATTTTAGCGTGATGAAATATAGCCTAAAGCTCTCGTCGATAAATGGGCTATCTAACACTGAAAGAATTTTTCAAATCGGATCAGTAAATCCTGAATTTTCGCAAGTAAACTCTTCAGCTTGCGTATAGTAATTGCGTATACTAATAAGAATGTGAATCTATCTATATTAGTATAGAGTGTATATTCACATTCTTGGCACACCAAAAATATTTATTTATTTATACGCTTTATAATAGGTAGAGGCAAGTAGAGAGGTACAAAAGGCGTTGTTACACTGAAGAGCAATTTCTTCCACATCACCATTAGGACAAGGAAATTATACTAAGAATTAAAGCAGTAGGTGGTGCGCAAGAACACTTAATATGTCTTGTATTCATTAAAAAAATTCGTTTACACCAAATGGTACGAATACACGAAACCGTCGATGATTGCATTGACTCACACTTCTTATCTATATATTCATTATTTTGACGCCATTCCTATTACAGGAACAATTAGGAACGATATAAAACCCACACTGGTCACTTAATTGTGATCAATTAGATTTTAAATATGTCTTTAGATGAGGAAAACGCCGTTCATAGCACAGTACGGCGTGCTTGGAGTTAACATGGAAATGCTTTGAACTCATTTTGTCGGAATCAACAACAACAATCATTGTAATGCCGGAGCCAGACACAGCTCAAAGCGTTTGTACATTTTAGTCCTTGAAGACTACAAAGTTCGAGAAAACTTTGCACAGCTACACAAAGTCCCCGGCCACGCTACGTGATCATTGAAATGATCATTCCAATGAATTAGAGGACTTTTCCCAAAAATGCATGTTTTTGTTTTTTTTTCTTTTCGAAGTTGTTGTTTGCACTCTAGTGAGTGATATTCTGTCGTGGGAAGCTAACTTTTTTTTGCAGTCTTCGAGATATGAATGCTAAAATAGGGCATTTTGACGCAAAGCGACCAAGGCCTTGGTCACTCGCGGTCTTTTTTTTGGCTTTAACACAGAAACGCATGTAAATGTGTGTGTGTAAAGTTAACATTTATATGTCGAAATGCTCCAAAATGTCCTATTCTAGCATTCATAACTCGAATAAAATAGTTTTAAGTCGAAAAAAATGTCAGCCAACGGAATAGTGCAGAAACAACATCGAGAAGAAAAAGAAAACAAAAATATTCATTTTTGAGAAAAGTCCTCAAATTGCATAATTACCGAACTATTTTTTAATGTGGCTTACGAGTTTCTTGCTGATGACACTCGTGGCTCGAGTTTTCCGAATCAGTGGTAGCTTTTAAAATAATTGACGATACAAAAGAACTCCTTCACGAATAACCTTTGTAGAGTCTATCTCCCGATGATGCTTCGGTGTCGAAGCGAAACGTGCGTTGAGGCACATCGGAAGTTTATTTCAATAATTTAATATATTAATAATGCATATTTTATAAAAATATTAGCATTCGCTCACCATCCTCTGTATAAACTGTACTTGTGCCAAATTTCATTTCCTCCATCCGCGCAATTTACCTAAAAAGGTACCGAAGGTTTTCGCTTCACGTATTAATTTAAAGATTTGATCCTTGTAAATCAACGCTTGAAATACGGTTCCAAATCCGTAGCACCCTCTGATAGCCTGTTTGAACACAGATCTTACTTGGATTTCCACACTACTAACAAAAGTTGTAAGTTCAACTGAAAGGATGTAATAATTACAATACTAGGTGAAGTATTTTGAACAAATTCAAGATCTTCCTTTGAGGAGCTAGAGTGAACACTCTTGACTACACCTCTACGTAAAAAGTCGTTTATTGTATCATTATTTTTTGTTTTAATTTAAAAATAGTATACAATAACAGTAATGTTATGAATAATATACAATAAGTGCTAAAACAAAAAATGTTATCTACCTATTAAGTCCAAGCGATATGAATATTCACACGACCAATTGTGATACTGTTAATAGTCTTACTCGTGGGATAAACTCGTGATACATAAAGGTCTACATTGGTCACAGTTCAAAACAAATACTGTGATTTAAATATTGGCTACAATTGATGTAGTAAAAATACTATATAAGGTTTAATGTAGGCATATATTGATGTGCCTACATTAAACGCCTGGTATTGTGTAGGTTAAGTTATATACTTATTTTGCATTAAGCAATAATTGTTAGCCAATTTCAAACGGCCAATTGTCGGCATTGCCCAATATAATTCTTTTAAATTTATTTCTACGCACAGTTTCGTTTGTTTTAATTCTCGCGCATGTGAGGAAGTATTTTGCGGTATAAAGAGTAAAGCAGTAATAGTCCATTGAAATTTTATATGGACCTAGAGGAATCATATGCCAGAATTAATTTTGTTTAATCATGTAGGGGGTGCCAAAGGGAAACTAGAATCTGGAAAACTTTGATTTAAGCTTCTCTTGGTACCTTCTCCACACGAGAGACAAATTTTCTGCCGTAATTTCCACGGGTAAGCCCAAAAAAATTAACATTTTAATGTGCTGTAATTTATTTTCGTAGTTATACTGACTGCGTCATATTAAACGTTATAGTTATTTTTAAAACAATGCTCGGACCATTTTAAACACAGCCTTGTTTGCCTTTTCACGGTCCCACGGGCTGGTGCTGAGGATTGTGTGAAGTGTGAACTCTTAATGGAACAGGTTACATTTCTTGCCTCTTTTTACACAAAAGCACGCTCATTTGATGTGTCCATTGGTAACGAATTAGTAAGGCGTCGTTTTCGAAACAAATTGTCGTCTCTGGTACTATTTTTTTGGTTTTGTTAGTTCACGTCAAATTGTTTTCCAGCAATCTACAAGTATAACTAGTGCTCTAGTGGTCTTGAGGTATTTCCAATGCATGAAGTTCCGTAAAGTTTACGAATAACCTTTGTAGAGTCTATCTTCTGATGATGCTTCGGTGTCGAGGCGAAACGTGCGTTGAGGCACATCGGAAAGTCAGTGTAGTGCTGTGCTTTGGTGGCGGATTCAAATATAACTATTTATAGTTGTTGAATTGTTCAAATTTTAATATACAATATTATACCATTGCAATTTCTTGTTGTCATAGATGCCACACAGCACTTGAATCTAAGGGCATCGACCTTATTAAAATCATCAGGGAACGTGACCCAAAGATCTGCGACAACATTCGTACCTCCTACATTCGTATTTGTGCTATTCATATTGGTCTTACTGATGTCTTGAAGGCGGTTGGCATTACCCCCGACTCTGTAATTGGTACGTAAGCGTAACATATGAATTATTTATTGAACCACTAACACAACGTAAGTTTTAATTTTAATGAATTTCGGCTGGCCCGTTGGTGCAGTGGGCAGTGACCCTGCCTTCTGCTCCGCGGTCGTGGGTTCGCTTCCCACCTCGAGTCTGGGTGTTTTATCAATGTGTATGAATTTATATATTTCTGAAAAAAGTATTTGTGTATAACAGGCGGCTGTTACCTGTAACACAGGCATTAACGTCTACCTTAGGAACAGACGTCCGTGTGTCATATAGTCCTGTATATATTTATTTATTTTATTTATTAATAAATACTACAGCAAGTAATATTAACGTTAGACTAGATCCTTCCTACTAATATTATAAACACGAAAGTTTGCACATAAGGATGTCTGGATGTATGTTTGACCCTCTTCCAAGGAAAAACTACGGAATGGATTTTGATAAAACTTTACAGTTATATATGTAGGTGATACAGTAAAATAACTCATAGCCTATAAGTTATAAAGTTATTATGTAAATTTTCCAAAATATAACGATAAATGTCAAGTAAGTAGGAAAAAAATCATCTAGGAGCTATTCTGGCGTGCGCTGCAAAAATTTTGAGAGTTACACGTACATACTGTATGAAGGAAATGTTCATCTTAAATAGTTCTACAAAAAATAATCCGCGACAACGTATCTTCTACCTTTCATGTTTAAGCCATTAACGCCACAGTAGTAAACCATTATAGAACGGGAAAGGAAAACGAAACGACGCAATATTCAAGGTTAATAGAATATAGTAAATATTAAGTAACCCAACGTTCGGGCATGACAGTGTCTTCCAGGTCCTCTAGTATTAACTAAAAGAAAGTAAACAATATTGTTAGATGTGTTATTGGGACTTTAAGAGAGTATTTAGACATTGAGGCTCGTCAGAAGTGGCCGTACTTTACTCATAGTGGTTTAGTTTGCTTGTCAACTTTTATATCAGGGTTAAGGCAGGCAGCATGTGCATCGCATTGCAGAGGAGGGAACCAGGGAAGTGCCTGGGATTTGCGATCCAGGTTTTGATTTGCGAGTACCCTTTAAAGTGGCCACCAATTAACCTTTAAACCTTCCCTGCCTAACCAGTTCCGATTTCATCTTATCTTATAATGATAAATCTTTTAGGCATCATCATGGCCATGATGAATCTTATTTCTTCAAATTATTATTATTATGCAAAGAGAACTTGTTCAGGTGGGGTTTCCTGGATGACTCTGATTTGGGGTGTTTGAGTGGTGCGGCTCCTCAGAAAATGGAGCATCTTTTATCGTGCCCTTTCTGCCCTGCCACCTGTACGCGTGAGGACCTGATGACGGACGTCTGTTCCTAAGGTAGACAACTTAATGCCTGTGTTATAGGTAACAGACGCCTGTTATACACAAATATATAAATTTTTTGTAAATATATAAATGCTTACATATGCATAATACACCCAGACTCGAGGTGGGAATCGAACCCATGACCTCCGGAGCAGAAGGCAGGGTCACTGCCCACGGCGCCAACGGGCCAGCCTAAATAGATGCTTTTGTAGACAAAAGTTTGTAGGTTCTCAATAATGCAATTTACTCCTTAAGTGTAAACGCATTAATATATTTTTGGAGTGATTTCCGAATCGATTACGCGTGATACAAATTAATTTCAATCGGTCGGCGATCACAGCCAGATCTACCGAATGTCCATTCGATTAGCACTGTACTGAATTGACCACGGGATTAGCGACGCCTCGTTACTTTTTCGGACCGCCCGCGCTATTCTGCCCTGTTAAACACATTGCGTTCTGTAGCTTATGATATAAAACCTAAATATACCTAGCACCCACAAATATGTTCACATCTTAATCTATGCCTTTTCCACGGCAACAAAAAAAAATCCACTTTAGGCTAAAACCTATCTTATCCATTCGTGTTCAAACATTGATTTAAGAAGTTTAGGTCTAATACTATATAAGTTAAGAATAAAGTATATATACATCTACTACAGCTTTTACCTATATGTAGTTAGTATAACGGTATAGTTAGTATAATTATATACGAGCTGTAATAGATAAAAATCCTTTCACATCGATTTATTAACCTTTCACGACGGTAAAAGCTATAAAAAATTTGGGTATATGATATTTACTATCATTATAACTCACCACTTATGTATACACATTGTACATACGTACATAAGTGTTATATTAACACTGAGCACAATGTGCTTAGATAGTTGTTACCCAGTCCGCGGTTGGATCACGACTGACTCGTATACCTGTGTGTCCGTGTAATTATACTCTTATAAACAACTACCCTCTTCAACGTATACACTACAGGGTTTTTTTAAGTGTATTACGTTAATTGGTATTCCAATGTTTGCTACATTGAAATTGAGAAAATCTAAGAAAAAGTACCACAACACAGTTTTTCATTGTTTCAGTTAATAACAGAGATCAACGTACAACTGGCTTTGTTCCGGGATCTCCTAATCCACATTGGGCAACCTCATGATTGTCCTGAACTGCGGGAGAGAGTGCGACGTCTGCGTCGCACGTGCGTAGAAGCCACCAAGCAAACCAGCCAACTGGTGCTGCCCACTTGTAAGAAGTAAGTGTTTATTGGAACGAAGTTTTATCGCGCAATTTACTAGAACAGAGTTCCTAACACATGGCAGTAGATTAAATTAAATACCGGATAGAGCTTTACAAATCGGGCGACGTAGACTTAGCTGTAAGGTCGAATAGCTTTTTTTACAAAAATGTAATATAAATAAATAAATATATACAGGTCTATATGACACACGAGCGTCTATCCCTAAGGTAGACAACTTAATGCTTGTGGTAACAGACGCCTGTTATACACAATTATTTTTTTTGTAGAAATATATAAATACATACATGTAAATAATACACCCAGACTCGAGGCGGGAAATGTAATTGTAACGTACATAGGTATTCTTAAATTGATAAATAACTATAATGCGTTAAAAATTATTTAACGTTTTTATAATTATTTTATAATTAACCTACGTGTCTTCCATAACAAATAAATTGAATGTTTTTTAATTACAATCGACACAATTAATAAACAATTAACGTGCCTCTAAAAGATTAGCGAAGAAGAGTCGATATTCACAATTTAAAAGCCTCCATAACTCAAGGTATAGAAAAGAAGAGAACTCTTCAAATTATTTTGCTTTATTTCCAACTTTTCTCTATCCACTCCTAGCATAGCTTTGGAAGTATCAAGCATAGCAAGAAGGCATTTTTATTCTTCTTCTTCTAGGACGAAGAATTATCGTTATCCCGCTCTAGTACCAGGGTCTGCCTAAATTGCAGAAGTTATGGCTGTGGGGCGAGTTAGGATGACTGACTGCCATCTGAAGTCATTTCTGGACCTCTACATTCTTACGACTAATGTCTCTCAGGGACGTTAATCAGGACCCAATGTTTTACGTGGCTTCCGAAACACAGAGGAGGTCGGATATTTGAAAACCAGTATTGGAATTGGTCACCCATCTATCACAAGGTAGCGGTAAGAGCTACTTAAATTAGCGATCGGCTCGAATGCCGGCCACTCATTGAGATACAATCCTGTTGAAAATTTCCCGTAGAATCCAATTAAATGCCACACAGAAACCGTTAAAGTGTATTGTTCTCTATGCAGTTTTTGTCACACTTATTATACATTCTAAGAAAATTTTTCAATAGGGATCCTCAAGAAAGGCATTTTTATTGTCCTTAAAAATGTAATGAATAGTGATGGGATACCTGAATCATATCCGTTCTCGTCAACTCTCCAGCAGTATCCAGGGTTGACGACAGATCGTGGGTGGTTGACGGAGTATCGCCATGCAAGAGGTGGTGCCCGACCACCGCTGCTGGCACGAGATGTGTCGATGTCTACTGGACTCTGACGAGCACCTCGTGCCTCAGGAAACTTTTCTATCCATGTCGCTGGGCCTGTAAAATTAAATTGTTTATTATTTACATAAATAGCAATGAATGAAACATGACACACAACAAGATGCCTTTATTATATGACAAGGGGCAAATGAGCTGGCGGTTCATCTGAGTGACACCATAAGGGAACAAAAGAGGACCTAGCACGAACGTTCTCGATAGTTTTACTAACTTTTAGGTTTGAAACCGAACGTCAAATGAAACATTAATGCTACCGTTTTACACAACTCACCTGTTAAATATTTTATTAGCACGAATAAAATCAGATCTCGTTCGTATCGAATCCTCAACGTTACGGCCATTTAAGTCGCGTAAATGGGAAACACGATACTTCATTTGAAGTTTGGTTTCTAACGTAAATGTAAGTGAATCTATCGTGAATGTTCGTGCTAGGCCCTCAGAAACTCGCAGATACGTTGTTTAAAAAATAATTTAAATTGCTATAATAGGCAATATAAGTAAAAATTAGAGTGCCAATACGTAACGACAGCAAATAGACGTTTGGTTCATTTCAGTACGTCAACACTTAAAACATATTTAATTCTGATTTATATTTAAACGTACACACAATGTTGCGATTGCTGATGAATCACACAACGATGTGCAATAACAAGAAAGGCTAAACATCTACGCTGTGAAACTATTTTGATTATACTTCATTTATAGGTCAGTTTAATTTTTAAAAAGAATCCTTATGGGCGGACATCAAATTAAGTATAAGCCTTAGATGTGCCTGCATACCCGAGTTGGAATCAGGGTTTTTTTTTTTTTCAAAAAAGGTTACATGCTCTGGGATCATGAACTCAGAAGGTGAAAAAAAAAGTATAAATAAGATTTATAAAGTTACTAGTCTTATTCTCATAGTTAAAGGAAAATTATCATAAATAAATCATTATTTTTCAACCGGATATCTTCAATTTAAACAAATGCATAAAAATAGTACTCCTATTTATTTTAATCTTGCATTTAAGAGGTATAAAAACTTCATTGAATGTATAATAAGAATACGGCGACATTACATAACATAGGTATTAATTAAGATTTATGGCAACATCCGCCGGGATGGAAAGAAACATATTTTAACATTATCACCTTTTATTCATAAAACCTAAGTCCTCGTTGACAGCCTAAATCTTAATATTAATAGTGAAATCTTTATGAATAACAAGACATGATATCGTGATAAGAAAGTTTGTATACGGATTTTTGGGCCAGGAGTGCTGTCAGTTTGGCACATTTTGTATTTTTTTTTGTTGATTTAAATGTTAATCTCACGCTGACTTAGATGACAGGTCAATGTTATCTTATCTGATAAGATACTAATTAATTACCGGGACTTGTTTTAAACCATTTATTATGATAAATCACCAGAAGAGAAGTATGATAATTTTTAATAGGATGCCGTCATCGCAATATTTTCACTTTTTCTAATTGGTACTTCAAACTCGAGCATTAGGCCCTTAAAATAAGGCAAACATACTTTAAGTAGGCCTTAAGTAAGCCCCAAGCAAGGGCTTAAAGTAAGAGGCCTGTTTGGAGCGAAAATAGAGCCCCAAACGTAGCCCTATTTGGTAGATACGTGGTAATGCCGTATTTGTATGAAACAGATATGTTTTTAAATGTCAGTACCGCAAAACTACTAACAACAACACCTGTTCTGTGCTATAGTAATCAAAACAAAATTACTGTTTTGATTGTTAACCGAATTTCGATGAGGGTGACGTTGCAGCGAGCGGGGTCACACAACCTTCTCGCTTGAAACACAATAAGTCTTATTACACTCAAGCGGAAAGGTCACAGAAGAAATAATTCGGTGTCGCATGAACACGCTTTTTAAATATATATAGGTAATTGGTAAATAAATTGACATAATAAATGTTATGCCGAAGCCAGACATTGCTCAAAGTGTTTATATATTTTTGTCCTTGATGACTACTAAGTTCTAAAAAACTTTGCGCTGCTACATAATGTCCCCGGCCACACTACATGATCATTGAAATGAGCATTCAAATGAAACTGTCTGATTCCGGCATTAGAGAGACATCATCAAAATCCAGAGACAGGGAGATTTTTTTTAAATTTCTATCCAATCGTTTGTACACATCCAATAAATATTTTTGTACCGGA
The DNA here is from genome assembly GCA_024363005.1 of Charaxes varanes. Lineage (NCBI taxonomy): Eukaryota > Metazoa > Arthropoda > Insecta > Lepidoptera > Nymphalidae > Charaxes > Charaxes varanes. The sequence goes on along the minus strand of JANCMC010049048.1, from coordinate 129,935 downwards.
GCCAGACATAGCTCAAAGTCTGTACATTTTTGACCTTGAAATCCACAAAGTACTTCAAAATTTCGTACAGTTACATAAAGTCCCGGGCCACACTACATGATCATTGAAATGATCCTACAAATGAAGCTATATCTGGCTCCGACATTATGTGTATGTTCTATATTAATGAGCTATTGTATATTCCTAATCACTTGGAAATCGTAACAAAAACAAATAAACTGTTAATATTTCATCTCGATGATTGTAAATTGTTTTCCTAGTCGAGATTCATGAAAAATTCGTATTTAAAGTTCTTTGAACGGCGGTTTATTTGTTTAGTTCCAGAACTGTACGCAATTAGACTGTTTTCTAAACATTGAGCGTCCATCAACATTTTTTGTACGTAGGAATTATCTCAAATTCCAAATTTTAGTCCGATTTTATAGCAAAAATAAATAAATAACTTTGAATAAATCCAGGAATAAAAACTAAGGAAAAACCTGTGAATTGTTTCTATCCGTGTGATAAACCCTATGATAGACTTTGGAGGTTGTTATGTTCCTCAAATAATTAATACATAATATAATAATCACCTCATCCATTATTTAACGTTTTTACAAGAGAGATCATAAAATTGTACACATTTTTATAACTAGAAAAAGTCCTCTAGAAATCTTCTTTTGAGAATGATAATTTCAATGGTTTCTCTTATTTGAAAAACCAAAAAAGTTTGGCGAAAATTCGCCTCAAAGCCACCGAAATCGCCACCAAAGCATGGTTTTCTGATGAAATTCAGCATATGTTTTGTTCCAAAGTCTAAGCACAATCAGGAGATTATAGAAAATTTATTTCAAAAGTGATTACTAAAATTAAAATAAAGAATATGGAAAATATATTTTTTTTTCCTACTTATTGCTGCGTTGCGCTGCTTTTTAAAGTTTATTTGCACTATTGTTGCCTTTGTTTTAACAGGAACATATGTTTTTTAAACAATAAATAATAAACTAATCTGTAGTCTTAATGTAAGTGGACCTTTATGTAACTAATCGCTACAATTGCATTTGGCCATGCAAATCTCATCAAACGCGGTGCTGAGATTAACGACTTATGCGGGTAGGTATATGTTTTCCTGTGCTAAAGTTTTATGACATACGAGACCGAATTAACTATTGAACTTGCTTTAACAACCTAAAATAATTAACTTTAACATTCCATGTTTACAATAAATGTTCGAGCTTTTGGGATCTTAGTTGCTGTTAAGTGCACTTCTTGTAGACGTGATTTTTGAAAATGAGTTAGACAGGAGGTTATAAACGTTTTTGTGTTCCCAAAGAGTATATAAAATGACTATTAGATACTGGAAGGAAAATTTTGGTATTTTTTTTATAATTATATTTAATCGTGTTCAAAAATTGATCGATCCAAGAGGTCTTCTAAGAGGATCAATTTTTGTATTAAAAAACAACTTTCTCATGTATTATTTACACGTATTTTGAAGTCTGTATTATATTCCAGAAACAACACAACAAAGATTTCCAGAAACCTGTGAAAGCGTTATTGTTGAATAAACTCGGCAGTATATTTCCACATTTCAATAAAGAAAATACGTCACTAACATAAATTAGCCGGCACTAAAATACATACTCCGCAACTCAATTGAATGAATTACTCGCCACACCTATAATAAAATGTGTATTTTGGTAAGTATATTATTATGAGTTCCAGATGGTATTGAGTAAATATTTTTCTGTTTGATCTATTAACGTATTGAGTGATATTCGCAAAAATTCTCTGAATCATATTAGTGGATCGCAGTTGAAGTTTTTCTTTTGGTAATTAAGCAGTTTAAAAATGCATATTTTGGTTTTTATTTTCACTCTAAAGAGTATAGAGATATACTGACTTTTTTTGGAGTTATGAATGCTGCAATAGGACATTTTGGAGCATTTCGACATTATACATACACATATATGCGAATTTCTGTATTAAAACAAGAAAAAAAATAACCGCGAAACAGCCAGGGCGCCCGTACCCATTCTGCGAAACGAAACGAAACGTAACTCTGTTGCGGATAGGTTAGAATCGGACGGGCAATCACACAGTGATCACAATGGCCGCTTCGCGGGTATTTTTTTTTTTGTATTAACACAGCGATTGTCTTGCACCGAAATGCCTTATTGTATTTCATACCACATAAAAAACTCGAAAACTTTATAAAATAAAAATTGCTAGTCTCCCCCAAGGCAAACAACTATGTACTTCGGGAAGAAAAAAACACAAACATATGCATTTTTGGCAAGAAAAACAACGCTCACATAAAACCATACTAGGATATAAAAGAAGAACCTATTAGGAAAACAATGTGATGATTATAATCGCTTACCTAGTTTAAGGCATATCATGTATAGTTGCTGAAAATGTACCTAGATTCCTTATTGACGTGTAACATAACAGTCAACAGTAAGAATTTACAAAAGAATATCCTCAAGTGTAGAAATGTGCGTAGTTTTAATTTCATATGTTTAATAGTAGTTGTACGCCGCGGCTTCTTCTGCGTGGACCACTCATTATCTCTTAGAAGTTTAAAAGTTGTTTTTTTTTTATATCATGTTTATGAAAATACCTTCACAAGTAATGCATTAGTTTAGAAAAAAAAATGGTTAGCATAAAAAAGGTTATAAAAACCGACTGTGGTTTATGATGCACTGCATATATTTTATAAGAAAATTGTCTCTAAATAAAAAATTTAAATAAAAATAAATAAGACGCCGGGAGAGCATCATTATTATTATTGTTTCCGTTTTACAAATTGAATATAAACTGGCTCGGAGTTCCTTAAAATCAAGTCTGCCGAGAATCGAAGATCTGCGTGCCTCGTCACTGGAATTAGTTGGAAGTTCCTCAAGATTGCCGAAAGCGCTGACTTCATCTCTATCATAGCGAACTTTTGTCCTGAAAAATATTTTGTCATGTGAATAAATTACTTTTTACTTAAATGTATTCTTACTTGGTTACTTTACAACATTTTAGCAATACTATAACTAATTCTTCCTAGCGTTATCCCAGTTTAGTACCAGGTTCCGCTTACATTGCAGTGTCGCTTAGATAGTGAGGCGAGCAACTGCCGTCTGACGTCATCCCTGGAATCCCCAAAATCTCACCACTAATATCACTCAGTGACTAATTGGGAACCACTGTATTACGTGCCTTCCCAAATACGGAGGAGGTCGGATATTCGAAAACCAGTGTTAGAATTGATCACGCCGTCAGCTGTGGTGTGGAAATTGATAGAAAAAAATTGGTCACCCATCTATCACCCAGCCACGGTAAGAGCTACTTAACCTAGCGATCGACTCAAATGCGAGTCACTGATTTAGCTACGAACTCCGAAGATAAAATAACTCTCAATCTGTTTATATCTGTATATATTTACTCGAATTAATTCATATTATATACTCTTACAGTTATATTCCACACAGGCTCTGAGAATCTTCCAACCGGATTTGGGTTACCGTTCCCAACCTTGAGATCGGTTATAAATTTTGAGCCCAGGTTGATCGAAATGAAGACAAATGAACAAAAATGAAATTCCGGGACGACTCTGATTTCGAATGTTTTTGTTTTTTTTTTTTTTATTTATAGTCATTGTATACTCCACAGGATAAAGGCCCGTGTCATTATTACCTTCTTCTTTTTTTATTGTCATCTCCGATTAACTTATTCTTCTCAAGTCCTAGATTGTTTTTCGGGCTTCTTCGGGGCAGCCATTTCCTCTCGACCTCGAATGTTTGTAAGGCACGGTTCCTTAGCGGATGGATAATCTATACCTAATATCTCGTCCTTCCTGCCTTCAAGAATATCTGACGCAGACCGTGAGAAATGCTATATGGCTCAATTTCAGAATAGGTCCTCTTATTTGCTGTCGATTTCAAAGGCCCTTAAGTTATTAGAGAAAATAAGATTGTGTTATTGGACACATTCGAAGGGTCTTCAAATAATATATTAGCATAAGTTAGAATTAAATTACTTATTAGCTATTAAGCTAGATTGTAATTTTGCAACGTAGGTACTTATCTTGTACTTACTTTATATACCAAAAAAAACAGTAATATTATAGTTAATGTAGCTATATTTTGATGAAAATTCTATTTCTGTTAAAAAATATACAGATATAATATATAGAAGTTACGTTTACATTTAGATGTTACTGTGAATTAATAATTTTTACGCGTGTCATCTTCGCATCTACTAGACGCAATTGTATATGTGACATCTGGACCAGATTCGACCCGCGATAGATACTATGTCGCCGACTCATCTGGTAGCTGGATGACCAATGCTCAGTTATCCTATCCTCGGACACCACTCAGTCACTGCCATACTCCATCGGTCATCACTTCGTCGGGCCAAGAGTCCTGCCCAGCTCCACTCACAGACTCACTATATAAGAAAGTTAATATGACTTTTATAATGGGAAATGGCGTGGCATTAAAACAATATATAAAAAATGATTTTTTTATTTCAGTATTATAATTACTTACTACAATTGTTCCTCTCGGAATCGAAGTTAAACAATCTATACAATTATCTGCAAGACGACATTAACCTTGAAGGGGCCTACCTCGATTTCATACAAAGAGACGAAGTGAGACGCGCTCTCCACGTCGGAAACACCAGCTTCGTCTCTATTGGCGTCGTATATAGGAAACTGGTGCCAGATTTCATGGCCAGTGCTAAGAACTGGCTTGAGGAATTACTGGAAAACTACAGAGTTCTTCTGTACAAGTAAGTATTACATATACCTATAAGCAAAATTAAAGTGTCTATGAGCTGAAAAGCTGCCTATATTAAAGCATTTTCCATAGAGACTTTTTATACATTTTCAACACCTACCATTTTTCCATAACACATGTAACTATACCCTATTCATAGGTCTTGAGACAAAAGGTAAACTAACATACCAGTGTTTCCCAACCTTTTTTCATTCTTAATCACGCAATGAATGTCTAGAACTAAATATTAAGCACAAATCGTATTATATAACTAGCTGTATTGATTGTTTCACATGGGTATGTAGAATAAGAATACAGAGATATAAATAAAATATTCTAATAGCATACCTATTAGCTATATTCTATTAGAATAACTTTAAGTAAATTAAATGTTTGTTCTTTTTATAATAATTATATCATTGAAATGAAAATGTAGGAATATAAAATAGAATGTGGCTCTTTTAAAATATGGTAACATAGTGTCCGCATATTGTTACCATATTTTAAATTGGATAGGTTCTTTTTTATACTCTTTAAGTGCAGTTTGCACTTTTATAAAATAATGTATCAAATATATCTCAATGGACATGTTTGTTTTAGTGGCCATTTGGACATTATTGTGGCGTACCACCCCTCTGTGAACACTTATGACTCGCTTTCGTTTTCCGGTACCACAGAGCTAAGAACCGCCAAACGTCGACCTTGGTATCACGATGAGAAATTAGTCGGGTAAGGAAATACATTATATAATATTTATGTCATTTTATCTGATCTATACAGGATGTAAAAGACATCGTACCGCAAACTTTGTGATAAGACTACATTTAATATCCTAAATAAAATCACAAAAAATTATTCATCTCGGAAATAAGAGGTTACAGATATTGCCACCCTCACCCCATTCATGAGCGCGCAATGTATCGTGAACATTAGGAAGCAATCATCAACAAAATGTTGAGGCGTAAAACGAGTCAACGACTCACGCCGCGCAACCCCTGTTACGCCATGCAATAGCAGCAGCTACTTTTAAGTTTTATTTACATTGCGGTTTGATGTAAAAATATTGAAGAAATTTGTACCTAATTTAAAATCTACACAGTTAAATTGCAAAGTTACAACTGCACAGTTTTATCGCAACCATTTGAGTGCACAGCTTAGAACACACAAATAAAATTTCTAAGAATCTAACTATATTAACACTTAAAGCCATTAAAAATTCTTTTTAAACATTGTTATATTTTTTTTCAGCATTTTTTGCTTACTCTGATTTATAAGGGTATTAATCGGATTTCTTAAATACTAATTTATTTTCCATTTCTTCTAGGCATATCAACGTTGTGTATAATAAGAATAAAGAATATATGGACAGCCAAAATATAAGTGTAAGTGATGAGTGACGCTTTACAGAAGATGAGAATAGGTGAACATGCTTTTTATAGCAGATGTACTAATAATTATGAGTATGTGTAGAATATTATATGATAGTTTATAGAGTTTAAGTTATAGTTATAAGTGTCAGTTTGTAACATAATAAACATATAAACAAACTTCACAACAGGGGACTGATGAAAAGCCCTGACTTCATATTGCCATCTAAGTTTTGATTTAGATTATAAAATAAAGCAATAAAGCAGTATGTGGCTTTATTGAAGGTAATTTTTAGCAAAAATATTTTTATATCTGGTAAGAATGTTATCATCAGGTCTACATAGCTAGAAGGATTCTAGAAGTCATATTTTGATCTCTTTCATAATATGATCTTTTTATGTGCAATAATGTACTCAATTTCAAAATAGTTGACATTTTAATTCGATAGAAGGTCGTTTCCAAACACCTCATTGATGAAACGTCAAGAATCTAATGAGCAATTGGGCCTGTTATTTGACGAAGGCTTCCCTAAGGAAATGCTGGAAGTAAATATATGACTTAAAAACAGTGTTATAACACAGCTTCGATATGAATAAGGAACTAAAAAATTGTAGTTGATATTAAAGAACGGACTCTGTGGAAGTAATGTAACTTTGTCTATTTTATTTTATTTTTATTTTAATATTTAGTTGTAAAAGTATATTAGGTGCTGCATTTGTTGACAATTTGTAAAAAAAAAATGTTACTTTATAGAGCCTTATTGTACATTAAATTGCCTGATAGTTGAAAAGATAATAGACAACAGCCTAACAGCCTTTGAGGAAGTCTATGATAAGTAACATGTAAAAATATAATCAAATTTCATTTAGATATCATATATTGTGAAATTGATATTCTAAACACAGAGGGCAGTGATGTTATGGGTATGTAATGTTGTAAACGATGGCGGTCCCGAAAAGTTTGCGAAATAATAAAGATTTTAACCTATTTTGTTTCAACACAAAGAACGATGCTCTATAACCCACCCAAATGGGACTATACACAACGTTCTCTCTGCAAAATAATTGTTTACGATGGTCTAAATTTGGTCACGATTGTAATGCTGGATTTTCATATAAAAAAGAGGTCGAAAATCTTTAAGACCACACTCATATGAAACACTATTATTTAATGTTGAAAAACATTATATTAATAATAAATATTAATGATGACAAGGGTTAATATCATAAAGACTTTGTGTTGACTGGTAATTATTGTAAATATTCTCTTTTGGCGCAGTCCAGGGCTCATATACAGTGGTGGTCATATAATTAAGCGAGTCATACTCGCGCACTAAAGGTTCAGTACAAACATACAATATTTTACCAGGTTATTCTAAGATTTATATTTTTCATAAGATTTCTTTTAAGTTGACAAAGTCACCGTAATTTCTTTTTGTGATGACGCTATAAATTTACGGTTATTGTCCTAAACTTGTACCTTAAGATATAACTTCTTGCCAAAGCCCTATAGGGTTAATTTGCTTTGTTTGTTTGTTTGTTTGTTTGAACGCGCTAATCTCAGGAACTACTGGTCCGATTTGAAAAATTCTTTCAGTATTAGAAAGCCCATTTATCAAGGGAGGCTATAGGCTATACATCATCACGTTAAAATGTAATCTATTTTTTAAAACTAATTTACGCACAGCTAGTGTACCATAAACAGTTATGTCTTTTGATTGTGTGCACTTGGGTTGATTTTTCTCAGTCCACGTTATATCTCTAAGCGTTCCTAAGAAAACGGATCTTAAGAAACAGACGGACAACTATCATGTAAGTTTTTTTTTATGTTACCAGGGGCAAACGAGCATGCATTTCACCTAAGTAACTCCTGACGCCAATGAACATTTACACAACCGGAAGGCTAGCAGATGCGTTACCGTCCTTTAATGATGAGTTTAGTTAGGCTAGCGGGAAATCTCTCAAAACAAACAAAACCTGACAACAACACCATCACTTGTCGTGACAGAATCGCCGCCACTTCACGCCAATCTTTTGTCAGAATGAGGTACGCGATGGTGCAAGCCCGATTCGGTTGTAAACCAGAAGAATTCCAACCGTGGTGCTACCTTTAATTATTTTTTGCCTTTTGAGGTACGGAACACTAAAACGAGTATGACTGTAGCAAACATTCGAATCATAGACAGCCCAACGGTTGAGGGACGGTTTTTATAGACAAGGCACTCGTTCCAAACCCGACCCAACTGGACAATCTTCTAACCTATTATATACTATTATAGTCTGATAACCAAATTGGATCAACACAGACACAATAATAATTGAATGCTTTGATTAATAGAGGTTAGCTTAATTAATTACAATATTGAAATTAAATTAGTCGGTTGCCATTTAGTCAAGCTAGCCTAGCTATACATTATTAGATATTTATAATCATTTCATGATTGAGAAGGCTGGATCTGGTAGTAGTATCTTGAATAATTAAGGATACTCTGATAAGGACGCCAAGCATCTTAGAACTTCTAAGAAGTTTGGATTATCCAATCTAAGGTTTCCCCGCACAATATTTTAATACTGATTTTTAGTGTGTGTCATTGTACTTTGTTGAGCAGGTCGTAGCTGAATCAGTGATCGGAATTTGAGTCGATCGGGCATCCCGTGATCTGGACGGCATGACCTGTGCCGTGAATTTGCAGCGTAAATTCACGGCAATAATGTGAAGCCACCATTACAGAAGTAGCAAACTGATACAATGCACAAAAGTTACACGGAATTCTCAGAATCTCACGTTCAGTGAACCTGGTGATGAATTGGCAGATGACAATAAGTGATTGTTGATGTACGTCGGAGCATACAAAAACTTCTGAAACTTTCAAACGTTCACTTCCTGCGTCATTTGCCCTATTACAATAGTAACTTACACTATTACCAAAATGCTAGTTCTTACAGATTTTATTCAAATAAAATGCAGATGTATACACCTGTAAGCACCCACGTACGGCCCATATCAATAACGCGGCCGTATGGAAATCACAAATTGTTAATATATGCGCACTTTTTTCTACGTCTACGATTTTTTTTTAATAACTGTCACATATATTAGTATTATTCGATACGGTACGGCAGAAAGTGATTTTCCATAGACACTTAATGAGCACTTTATTAAAAAATATTTCGTATAAATATGTCACCATTTTGTTTTTCGATCAAAAAATTAGATTGTCACATAAGAAAATAGAAATGATGCCCTAGAAAGTTTTATTTTATAAAGACGAGTGTTCATTTGGAAAATTTCCATTAACCATTAAAATTCATTTAAATGTGATTTTCCAATTAATTCTATTGCTTGCATATGCAACGTTTTACCTTTGTTTTTTAATTAAAAACTGTGTGAGTATAATTACAAATTAATAAAAACTGTCCTATGAACGATATTATATCTCTATTTTTTTTCAAAAAAAGGTATAAGTTTTATTTAAAATATAACGATTCCTAGTATTTTCTTCCATAATGAGGTTTTTAAATTTTTCCGATCCATTAATAGTAATAAATAACTAGGACTTGTTGAACACAGGATCGTCTTTTCATAAGGCAATTAATGCTTGTGTTATAGGTAGGTAACAGCCGACTGATCAAAAATATTTGTTTAATACATACTTATATACAGAATACAGAGACACTCCAGACGGGAATCGAACCGACGTCCCCCATGGCAGAAGCCAGGGTCACACAATAAATTAATAGGACTATATAACACATATCTGATAGTATGGTGGACAACTTAATGCCTTTGTTATAGGTTACAGTTCGAGTATATTTTATGTAGAAATATATAAATATATTCATATAGAAAATACACTCAGGCTCGAGGCGGGAATCGAACCTACAACCCCGTAGTTGAAAGCAGGGTCACTGCCAACTGCTAAAACAGACTTCAAACAGTTCTTCTTTTAGTATTTGCACGTCTTACGTTATACCAGGAATACATAATTAAGAATAATTAACTGCTAGCATTAAGAGTCATAATTGAGGAGGTATTACCTTAATTAGTGGCCGGCATTTGAGTCGTTCGCTAGGTTAAGTAGCTCTTGCCGAGGCAGGGCGATAGATGGGACCCTTTATAACACTGGATTTCAAGTTCCGACCTCATACGTGTTTCCGAAGGCACATAAAACAGTGGGTCTCGATTAATGTCACTGAGTGATATTCTTTATTTATTTATTTATACTCTTTATTGTACACCATAAGAATAGAAAATATACTAACAAGAAAATAGAGTGTACAAAAGGCGGTGTTTTCGCTAAACAGCGATTTCTTCCACACAACCTTTGGAACAAGAAATTATCGAAGTAATTGGTAGGTGATGTGTTAGAGATTAATTAAATAATAAAATTATATTAAGTATATAGATGTTAATTGTGAGATTTTTTAGATTGTGGGGATTTCGGGGATGACAAAACCTCGCACAATTCCCCTGTGGAATCAGTTGCCAGCTTCGGTATTAAACTCTTTAGCTTTATATATTAGTATAGATATAGATGATATATAACTGTGAATAGCCCCTATGACGTCACCATTAGGAAGTGGCCCGTTAACCATCGCTGTATTTGTCACTTCCTATACGCACCTAGGAAGAAAATCATTAAATTTTCTTTATAAAGCCCGTGTCGCGAATGTATTAGCCGTTTATGGGTTGCACTCGTGATTTGCTATATTTCGCACGTGGACTGACTCACGCGGAATCAGGCGCGGATCTAGCCTTCAACACAGGTAGGTGGCCACAGGCGCTCAATTTTTGGCCGATTTTCGCCCAAACGCGAGTCAGCACATGAACTTGTTAAGGATATATTCAATTGCTACAAAGGATATGTAAAAATATATTTATAAGAGGTAGCACCACGCTTGCAGTCCTTTTGGTCTGCAGCCGAATTGGGTCTGCACGTCCGGATACCTTTAACTCTGTATCACATAAGATCGGCGTAAAGTGGCGACAATGCTGTCACTCTAGTGATGGTGTTGTTGTTGCGTTTCGTTCGGTTCGTGAGAGTTCCTGGTGGCCTAAATCATTTTTTAAAGGCCGGCAACGCATCTGTGAGCCTATTGATGTTGCAGATGTCCATGGTCGGTAGTCACTTTCGTGATGAACCGACTGCTCGTTTGCCCCTAGTAATTAAAAAAATATATGACAGGATACATTTCTTTTGTAAGTAAAGTTATGGATATGGGTAATATTATCAAATTCAAATGATATTTTAGTCAAGTAGACTTTTACAAACTCTTTTTTATCAGTTTTCGATTTTAATAGACCGTGTAAGTGCGACGTCACAACTCTATTAAAATGGTGGACATGCCCATCGTGCCCACGACAGCGAACCCGCGCCTGCGCGGAATCCTGACTTGACATTATAATTGCGAATGTGAATTTGTATGTTTCGCTATCACGCCTAAATCTTGTACCAAAAGCTGTAGTTATTTGTAAAATAAGTTTAATTATATTTAATAACTTATTGAATAAAGAATGGTGTCGAAAGCCGATTAATAAAATGTTAAATATCCCGTTATGTTTTAAGCTCTTCTTTCATAATCGTACCGTTATTCTCGATGAATAATTGGTTTCGGAATAAGGAAAATTGCGGTTAGATACAATTAATAAATAATCATAATGTATTTATGAGGAAAATATTTACAACTAAAGCCGTTGAATGAACTGTCAATGATAATGACTCGGTGGCTCAACGGATAAAGACGGTCTCGATTCCATTAGGTGCTTGGTTCAAACTCCGATCTTCCTAACCTTAACCCATTTTAACGTCAATTTACTCCATTTGATGGGGAAAAAGAAATATTTAAACATGTACTTGCCGCCCGCCGCTCGTATCGATAAATCGGTGCGATAAAACTGTGAAGTTAAATCGTTGTGATAAAACTGCACAGTTAAATCATCTATACTGATATATAAAGATGAAGTGTTTGTTTGTTTCTTTGTTTGAACGTCCTACTCTCTGGAAATACATTTCCGATTTGATAAATTCTTTCAGTGTTAGATAGCACGTTTATCGAGGAAATGCTATAGGCTATATATCATCACACTAAGGTTAATACAAAAAAATTAGTTAAAATGATAAAATTAGTATATTAATTTATTTAAAAATAAATATTAAATAAAATATTTGAGTTCAATTGTAGTTATGTTTATTCATTATAATTGTCTTAATACCCTATTATTAGGAACTAGTTATAGCCGGTGACTGTGTCAGCGGAAATTCATTGATTTTTTAAATTTTGAGGGTTTTCATTAGTTATGCTGAATCTTAATTACTTTTCTAAAAATTGACTATATTATTCCTTGTGAAATGATCTATCTGCCAAAGTCTCATGGAAGTTGTTTCAGTTGTTTTGGAGATTACCCAGAACTAACTGACAGGCAAACTATATTATAAAACTATAAAAAATATATAATTTTGTATTGTCATTGGTAATACATATTCATAAAAAAATTTCAACATGAAGGACATTTTAATATTACTTATATGTATAGATCTGTTCCTTTTTTAAAATTATAAATTACAAATTTCTAGACTTCACACACCTGGTTCACAACGGTTAACAAAGACAGACGAAGCAACAAGACATGCCCAATGGAGAGAGAGAGTTTTCAGACAACTTGCGGCAACAGTTCTAATACAATTATTTGGAAATACTGCACAATAATGACAAACGCTAGAAGCTTGCACCTTTCACGGGCATAGCTGAAGGGTTAATATACTTTTTATTTTATGTTTTATAGTATAATAATTTATACAAAAATAGGCTTGTTTAATAGGATTAAAAATTTATTAATATTTTTCAAATTAAAAATATTACTAATAATATTGCTATGGAAATTTATAAATATGTCTAGTATAACTTCTTATAATATTAATAATATTGTATTGTTTACAAAAAATTTCAGATATAAAAACAATTAAGTGAAAGGGAAGCAGATAGACGATCTACAAGGCGCACATCCTAAGAGGGAACAATGAATAATAAACAAAAATCTGCTGAAGAAACACCAGATGAAACCTTTTGTTGCTGGAAAAATGAAGTATCTGATAAAACTTAATTTACTCCATAATCAGGCTCCAAGTACTGTAACAGAATAAAAAAAGACATCTAAATGTTTTTCTACAGCAAATAAGAAATTAAAAATTTAATGACACATAAGTCAGTCCATTGCCCCAGTTAATGCATGTTTAAAACAACACAGGTTCTTCTAAGCATGTGTTAACTCTTCTATGGATTCATCAGATATATGTATATTTTGTCCAATTTCAAGTAAGAAGTGCCACTCAAAATAGCATTCCATGGATTTGCCATGCTGGCGCAGTGTCCACAGCGTTGCAGAAGAAGGAACTATATCAGCGCCTGGGATTCGCGACCCAGGTGTAGATTTTGGAGCACTCTTTAAACTGGACACTCACTATCACTGCCCCTGTTTTCTGCCTTTGCCCGTTTGCCTTGACAAATTTGATGTGATCCTACTAGTGCTGCTTTAGAAGTCCTTTCTAATAAAGAAATTTTTTTTTAATAAAAAGGATGAGCATAGACAATTTCAGGCTGGAACCTGAGATGAAACATATGAGAGATTTGTACACAACATGGAATCAACTATCTCAATATACAGTAAACATACACTGTAGAATTGGAATTGTAACAATTGTAATAATTGTAACACCTCTCTTAATATAAATTAGGTTAAGATAATATGTAATCTGCAGTATTGGTTGTTAAGTTACGATAAGAATACCTGTAAGGTAAGGGCGCGAACAATTTAATTTACTACAAGACAGGAGCACGCCTAGCATTTTACATTCCACCCCTCGTTAATACAAATTTTCACAGGCCATCGCTCTCTTGTACATCTAAGGAAACAAATTAAAAAATCGGCCAAGCCCGAATTTTAAAACAAGCGTAGGTTCCGCGCTATGAATGAATGTTTTCCATAAAACGCGACTACATCAAATAATTAGAGGTAGCGCCACGCTTGTAGCTTGTAGCCGAATTGGGCCGGTGCGTCCGGATACCAGTACCTCTTTCTCACATGACATTGGCGTGTAATGGCGGCAATGCTGTCACGTCAAGTGATGATATTGTTGTCGCGTTTCGTTCGGTTTATGAGACTTCCCGGTGGCTCGTCATTAAAGGCCGGCCACGTATCTGCTAGCCTTCTGGTCGTGCAGATGTCTATGGGCGTCGGTAGGCACTTAGGCACCTGTTGTCTGCTTGTGTGCCCCTTGTAACATAAAAAAAATTTGCTTTTGTATAGGATTGCTCTATTCGGTATAACATTACTTTCATTGGGTTTACGGAATTTTATCTCCGAAGGAAGCTGTGGCTTTCATAATCGATGTAATTCGAAAGCTGGCGAAAGTGACTTCTTTGTAATAAACATTTATTTTGCATAATATCTTGTCATAGAAAATTATATTAATTTATATTATATTAGTTAGACAAACATTAAAAATGCACTACCTTAGGATATTTCTAAATTTTACTAAGTAACAATATTTAAAACCCTGCCGTTTTCTGGATTTACTATAAAACTGAAAGTTTTGGTTGCGTCACTTCTGTTTAGAAGGTGCGAATACGAAATCCTATGTAATAAATATTTTTTAATTTACTGAACCCTAAAAACAAGTAACAGGAAAAAAGACACGACTAATAAACGCGAAGTTCGGTAATTCATCATTGTTTTTCACTAATAAAAATACGACAAAAACACATCTTCGTCCCTCTCAGCCGGAGACCGGGGGAGGTTGGGGGCCATCGGGCATGATATGCAAATAATAATTGCAATAGCTTTTTGTTTGAATCATATTGATTTTCAAAATATTTTTTGTATCATTAAAGGCAGGCGTCCACATGTCCGCCTCGTACGGATCGGATGCATCATATCAAAGGGATTGTAGTTTTCTTTGTATTGAAGGCCATACATGTGCGTAAACTTATCCGCATTGTACGGATTACAAGAATCTACCCGTCAGCAATGTCAATGCTGCGTTGCGTGGCTATGACGTCAAATGGAATACAAATCTCAATATAGTGGTGTCGGCAATCCGATCGCTGCTGATACTGTGGACGCGTTGTAAAAAAAATCCGTTAGATGCGTCCGATGCGTTCGATGTGGATATGTGGACGCTTGCCTTAAGTCTCACATATTTATATATTCATGATATGTAAATAATTTAAGATGAAAATAGTAGTAACCCTTTAAATTTTTATTTCATTAAAATAAATGTTCTCAGGTGCCGTTAGCGTTGGCATAGTTAGCTTTTGGGGCAGGCAGTTCACCTTATTTTATTTAGAGGACTTATATTATTTTACTTTATTTTATTTAGGGGACCAAAGACGCTCACCTGGACTACCAGAAGACTCACACGTGCATTGCCTTCCTATGGGAAATATTTTCCGTCTAGATGTTTCTTAGAATTTGGTTCGTTATCACTGATAACACCGATACGACATTGGGGCCTTTATTAATTACTAGCTGTGTCCGCGTTCAATACACCGTCAGTAAAATACCGCATTACCCTATGGAAATAGGTGTATGACGTCATAAATATTCGTCATTTTTGTACTGTGAGCACCGGCGCTTTCAAACTACAGTGCTCACGTGATCAATGAAAAACAGAGCTGCGCTTGTTTAAAAATTAATAGTTCAATTTAACAGTATTATATTATTAAAAAATCGTGGGTGAAGACAAATCGTGAGTTTGTAAAATCTTGGTTTTGCAAAATTGAAAAACAGAAAATGGAAAAATTGAATGGGGATGTCAGTATACTGGACCACGTTCCGTTTTAAACTGCCACCGGTATAGCAAACGAAAAAGGAACACCTGTACAGTATACACAATTAACGTCACAGCTTACAGTACTAGCAGTGCATATCGGAGCACACACTTAAATAGTCAAGTTATTTAATAATCACAGATCTTTTATTTGTAGCTACTTCATTAAGATCATAACGTTCTGTAGCGAATACAATACGACTTAACCTATTTATTAAATTTGCACCTGACGGAGTGAAAGCGCTCTTAGGCAGTCATTATAAGCAAGGTTCAATAGACGGCGTGGTTCGCTAATGGCGATAAATGCAGGAATAGTTCAGGCGCCGGCGCCTGTGATCGCTATCTGTGACGATCGGTAGCTTCGCAGATCGACCACCGAGGGAGTTGCCTTTGCCCATCCTTGCCCGACTTACAGGCTTCAATTAGTTTCTCTTACATTGTAGTCTAAATGAATAAAGATAGAATTCTTAGCATTAAGCTAAAATAAATTAAAGTGTGCCTAGTATTACCGTTTGCGCAAATGAAAGGAAAGAAAGTATAAAATTCCATTTAAGACTTATTAATAGAGATAATTAAAAATAATATTTCAAATAACTTCACATTTTTTTATAAATTTATATATAATTTTAATGTATTCCAATTTGATTTACTCTAGTTTATTTTAATACTAATATTTACTTTGTTTGACATTTATTATTATTTTTCTTTTTCTATATTAAAATGATTGGCATGTCATAAATTATAATTCTAATGTATTAATAAGCTGATATTAATTCGCTATGTCCCAGATGGGCTTCATGTACTATTGTATAAATTGTAATTTGTGTAAGTAAATTTAGGAATAAATTAAAAAATAACTAATTTTAAGTATGAGGAGGTCGTGGCCTAATCAGTGGTCGGTATTTGAGTCGATCGCTAAGTCAAGTTACTCTGGCTGCGACCGGGTGATAGATGTGTGACCCATTCTAGCAGTGGTTTATATTTGATATCCGACCTCTTCCGTGTGTCGGAAGGCACGTCAAACAGTGGGACCCGATTAATTACCCTATTTTACTGTAAGTTATCTACGTCACGTTTTTGTGCAACATTTCCGATAGATACTGCTTAAAGATGGAATGTCGCACTCATCTTAGCACTTCTTCTTAATGTTTCTATTATCTTGGCCCGTAACGTAGCCACATCGACTGCCCTGTCAGTGGCACCTATTAAGTCCTCTTGAGTGCACGTGTTAGGGCACGCGGGGCACTATAAAAGATTGCACATTTTTTGAGTTGTACTGCACAGACAGTTTAGGTTGGTGCCCTTTGTGAAAAATTGCTTATTGATACGTAAACATCTACAATAAAACAGAAATATCCTAAGGTGTTAATGTTTCGTACAGGTGCGGATACAGCCTTCAAAAGAGGTGGTGGGCATAGCCACTCAATTTTTAGTCGTTTTTCGTCCAAATGCGAGTCATGTGTGTGTGTGTATGAACGTGCTTAAGATCGACATAGTGCATTCCTACAAAGGATATGTGTATAAAGTATATGAGTTTGAGACATTGTTTTTTTTAAGTAGGGTATTGGATGTAATGTTATCAGAATTTTGATCTCAATAGACCGAGAAAATGTGACGTCACAAGTCTATTAGGGTGGCAACCATGCCCATCGTGCCCACCACGCTGGATCCGCGCCTGGTTTTGTGATTAACGCATATGCGATTGTGCTTTTAACTTATGTTATTGCTTTTTTACTAGATATCTCTCTGTGGAATTAGTAGCCAGCTTCGGTATTGCGAATGGAACCGACTTAGGGACCTTCAAGAAAAGAGCATACTCATTTCTCAAAGGCCAGCAACGCATATGCGAGCCCTCTGATGTTGCAGTTGTCCATTGGCGTTGGTAGTCACTCATGTGAATGTCGCCTGCACGTTTTCCCCATATATATATACATCAACTTCATTTTTTATGATAGAACTTATCATAGTAGTTGCTTCGAGAGTTTGAAGTAAAATTTGTTAAAGTTCTTTTAAGAATTATTTTAAATTTAGGTGCTGACTTAAAACAAAATTTTCACTTTAAAATAAATTTTGGAAAGTGTTCGGTTGCTTCGTCGCTAGATAGCGTCATGACATTGTTAAAAATGCAAGTGAAAAGAAATTTGAAAATTTGCTACTGCAGGTAAAATATTGGGCCGGCTTAATTAGTAAAGCGTCTGGGTGCAATTTTCAGAATGAGCGGCTGTGAAGTTTTTGGGCATATATTTTTTTTAATGTTAAGTGGCGTTTTGGTTAGTAAATTGTGAAATATATTTTTTATATCTCAAAGGCGTTTTCCTCATGTTTAAGTGACTATCTACGCACAGAGAGAAGTATTTCACAACCCGAGGACTCACAGTTGCGTTGACGGCCTTTGAGAAATGTGTAAGCTAAAGGTTGAAAAATATTATAATACTCCTTTTTATAAAAAAAATTGTGAGATATAATATGTAGTATATAATGATGAAATGAAATAAATCTACTTATTTATATTCAGTACTTATTCTGTGTCTTTGTGTATTCCTTTATTTTACCCAGCTGTGGAACGAAAGCCATTAGCTGAATTTTTAAATAACCGTTCATCGGAAACGAAACAACTTGTGAATTTATTGTACGCTGCCGCCGTTTATTATAATAAATTAACAATGAATTCTGCTCACGAAAGTACAAGTTCAAAATTAACTTTTAAACCTAACCAGAATTTCA
Organism: Charaxes varanes; assembly: GCA_024363005.1. Classification (NCBI taxonomy): domain Eukaryota; kingdom Metazoa; phylum Arthropoda; class Insecta; order Lepidoptera; family Nymphalidae; genus Charaxes; species Charaxes varanes. The sequence goes on along the minus strand of JANCMC010049048.1, from coordinate 111,266 downwards.
CCCAACGTTACAAAAACCATGAAGATGTACACTGGACAAAACAAGTCTTTGTACTTGAGCCAAAAAACTTGTAAAAGTGAGTGATTATGGAGGAATGTATGAGTGACTCTTTAGAATATAAATTTTTTGCATGAACGGTGCCAACTTATTTTAGGATGTATAAATGTGAAATTGTATTGCAGTACTGGGTCAGAGATAAACCCGGGTACAGAACGGATTCAGTTCATTTTCAACCGTTGGACTATGATTTAATAGCGAGTGTAATAATAATTACGATATTATACAAAAACAAAATGAATCATGAAAGCTCACTATCTCAACAATTATTATTAATCTTAATTATTGAGGATATCAAAGATTACTGTAAAAACTAAATGTTCTTTTTGAAGTCTATTAATATTCACCATTGTTTTATCTATACTCGTATACATATCAAAGCGGAAGGTCATATAAGACAAAATCTCGAAAACCGCTGAACGTACTGTTTGACAAGAAAGCAGTTCATAATTAGTGAAGTCCCCTAAAAAAACAATTTTTCGATAGGACTAGATTAAACTCTTGCAATCTTACGCGGACGAAGTTGCGGGTAATCTCAATATATATAAATTACGCGTCACGTTGTTTGTTCATTCGAATTTGTACACCGTGTGCAGTTTGATCCACTTTGAAAGATAGGATAGCTTACATCTCAATTCATAGTCGCAAATAAAAATTAGTCGCTGAAATGTATGCACTTGCGTAACTTCCGAACGACTGCATCAAATTGGATAATTTCTTTTTTGTTGTGTTCGTTATTGTTATGACAACGATTGTATAATAAAGAAATGGAAAAGCTAAAAGAAAATGGAACGGAAACTGAACGGGAATGGGGAATAATGTTATAGGATAATAGAACGTAGTAAATAGTAGACAACGTCTGCCGGGTCCTCTAGTATCATATAATTTCATAACTCACTTTCTAGGCTTTGCATTTTCAGATGAATTGACTTGTCTCGACGACATCTGATTGACAGGCTTAAAATTCGGAGGTGCTGTTTGAGGTTGTGGTGTGATAATCGGAGTAACAGGTTCTTCCACCTTGTGACTGTTGACTCGTTTGAAATTAAGAAAAAAAGACGGCTTTTTCTTTAACTTTTCCGCCATTTTAAAACCATTCAATAACACTGTACAAAGCAAACTATTCACGTATCATTTACGTTCAATCACTATCTGATTACGCTGATTTGAGTTAATTACGATAAGATTAGCGAATGATATTTCGTGCTAAATGTTAATAATTGTTTATTTATTAAAACCTTAATATTTGCGGTCCAATTTTTCGGAGAATAACGTATGGTAAAAAACTGTTATTGTTTGCGACTGTACCACACTTACAGTACGTAGGCATATTTAATACTTTAGAAGACGCGGTTTTGGATCTTTCTTAAACGTGTTTTTTGAGACAAGGATATATTATGTACTCCTTTTAAAACGAAGTAAAAGTAAATAAAGTTTATCGAGGTAAAATATACAAGATGATATTTTATTAGATAGCAAATTAAATAAGTAATCTTTTTGTAGATGATTGCACCGGGCAAAAATTGTGTCATAAATGCACTTGTGTCATATTAACACGAGTGCATTAATTACCCACTTAAGCTCTCTCTTCTACTTATCTTTCAACTACATCGCTGTCTATTTCCATTTTTCAATTATTTTGCTAAATATGTAATATCAGAGTTTTTTTTAAGTATAGAATGCGCGCCACTTTTATTTTTTTTAATTTATACCGTCTTTTTTTTTCACCCAGTATCCCTTTAATCCAATGCATACATTTTACATGAAACTCAATGGGAGACATTAAACCTCTGTGGTAAATTTATAAGAAAATAAAAAAACAGCGCAGTAATAAAATTTCACACAACAATACCGCACCGTTTTGATTCTAAGCAGAAAAGGCGTCCTTTTTAATGGGTAATGAAGCGATTAATGAGAACATTACTGCGTTGGACGAAAAATAACTTTGGAGTAAGATATCAGCCTTGTGAAACTTAGAAACGGTTTTCATGCGTTTATGTTCTATTTAAACGAACCAACGAAACCGAACCAACTGAGTTTAGAAGATTCTAGGAATACATGCGACGCTAGTTTGGCTGAATCGAAGTTTGAACTGGGCACATTATGTATGTCTGTCCATCCCTCGACCGCTGAGCTATCCAGGTATCAAAATATATTTAAGTGATACATAACGTACAAAAGGAGACAACAACAAAACTTTAAGAAATAAATTGTAATATGACTTTTTTATCGCACGAAATAAAGTTAAAAATGCATTGTTGTTAATAAACGATTTCTTTGCACGATAAGAAAACGGATGATACGGAAAATAATGCGAGAAAGTAAAAACATGTAGGATTTTAGGTTGCAATATTTTATTTAAATTCATGTTACATCGCCATTGAGCATCGAGGATTAACATACTGATAAATTTTTTTCGCCAGAATGTTCGAAGTTATATTATTAACGTAAGGGTATCACATCTATTATATATCAAGAGTTGAAATACATATGAAAGTGGATTAATTCTCTAATCCAGCGGTTGGCTACGCGAGTCCCGCGGTGCTCATGCGGCCCGCTACCCCCTATCTTTCTGGCCCGCGACTGTTTTGTAAATGATAATATCATTCTTGGCAAGCGCCACGTTTGCAGTTCTTTTGGTTTGCAGACGAGTTGTACTGGCGCGTCCGGGTACCTCTTTCTCACATAAGATCAACCTGAAGTGGCGGCAATATACCTGCACGCAGGAGAACTTAATGACCACCTCAGATAGGGTAATTAATGTCGCCTCATTCTAGGCTTCGAAAATATAAGGCCTAAGCACATGACCAAATAATAATACAGTTTGGTCACTGAAACGCCAATAAGTCACGGCAATGCTGTCACGCCAAGTGACGATATTGTTGTCCCGTTACGTTCGGTTTTTGAGTTTCCAATGGCCTAAACCCCACCTTAAAGGCTGTTAATGAATCTGCGCGCCTTCTGGTGATGCAGATTTCCATGAGCGTCAGTAGTCATACACTGCCTGTTCGTTCGCTCCTCATAACATAAAAAAGATCTTATAAACAAACAATAAATACATTAAACACAACGACAAATAGACACAACATAACATTTATCTACATAAATAGATAGTTAGACACCTATTTCCAAATAATTAATTTACAAGTGCGGCCCGCTTACGAGTCATTTTTCAATGTTTTCAAAATATTTTGTGATTTTCAATGTAGACTGATTTTATTGTGCTATGTTATTTTAAAACTTAGGATCTGTGTAATCTGAAATAAAAATATAAAAAAAAAAAAAAATTAACGATGTGGCCAGTGTGCGACTCGTTTTTTACGACATGGCCCTTGCCTGCCAAAAGGTTGCCGACCTCTACAGTCTAATCTAACTTCCAAGATAATGTCACTTAATGCGAAGACGTCCGTCTCACTCGGTGGTTGAGTTCGAATTAAAAACAGCATCACAGATCACACACCTATTTCGCGGCAAATGAGTTCGCTGCAAACCTTAATTGACAGCTTGAAAAGTTGCACAACCTGATTCACACAACCGGATACACTGATCACCTGACTCAATAAAACTCACTGCTACGCACTTTTTTATAATTGTACCATTGATATCGGCTACTGAATGGGTCTTTTTTCTTAAGCACACTACTATAACTTGTCTTATGACGACAATATTATTTGTTGTTATATACTAGTTATCTGGAATAATTTAATATCTAACAGAGTATACTTGATTTGATCAATAACGAAGTCCAATATATCCACCATAGACAAAGAAATATAATAAAATCGAAAACTTTTGAAATTTTACAATTTTAAAATGTTCTTTTAAAATTTGCTTTAAATAAACGAACCGGGAGTAAAATCTTTATTTCTTTTCGAATTTCATTAACTAACTTTATTTATATTTATTTAACTTTTAATATATTTGGATAAAATTATTCTTTTATGACCTGTAATAGTCCAACTTAAAACTTAGTTTTATACTATGGACTGGTAGGATTTTTTTTTACTATTTTCGGACAAGACAATACTAATATTTATTAGATGTCCAAAAAGGTACATAATAATAATAATAACTACTTTACATAAGTAATGCTTTTACTGAACTACCTACGTTCAGAAATAAATTAATATAAAATAATTCACAATATAAAAAAATAAATGTGGTCTATGCCATAGAACACAAGCAATAAGGAAATATTGTCTCAAAGGTATCTGAGTGTATTAAATTGGCAGTTGACCAGATCAAGTCGTTTCATCTTGTCTATGAACTTAGAACGCGAGATGAATAAAAAGTACATATCCGTCTCTCAAAGTTTAAAAACAACTTACTTATATAAAGATTTTCATGTAATGGTGGGCATTTGGTTACTGTTTTTGCATACGTATAATTCTG
>JANCMC010049048.1:46775-106717 GCA_024363005.1 Charaxes varanes | reverse complement strand
TCTACTTAGAAATTAAAAACATAATAAAATTGAACATTAACGTTTTATGTATCAGATTTTATTGGAGCGGACAAAGTAGCGGGTGCTCGCTAGCCAGTAATAAAATGCCTGGCGCGTATGGTGTAGTATGTTAATCGAGAATGTCATTTGTTTAATTGATTTCCTAGAAAGCTCCGACCCAAGCTACGAGTTATACATAAACGAGTGGAAGCGGCTTTTTAACGTTTCAAAAAGCTGGTTAACGGGACACGTCATCTGCACGAGGCCGCCACAGCTCAGCGGTGGCAGCAAGGAATGGAATCCGTGAGGTGCACCGTTCAAACTCTGATCGCACTGGACTGTCGTCATTCCCACTATTAATTATTCTTAACACTAGTTTAAAAATGCTAGGCTGAAGTGGTAAAAGAATATTTGGCAACCGCAAACTCTCAAAGCATTATTATTATAATAAATAATAAACCGGGTAAGTCACGTAATATTTTACCATGTTATTTCAAAATACATTTCATCAGATTTCTTTTAATTTGATAGTCATTGCAATTTTTTCTTCACAAATTTACTATTTTCGGATTTTTTTATGTACTTGTACTTCAAGATAAAGGTTCTTGCCAAATTTCATATTTCTAGGTCAACAGGAGTTACCTTACTGGTTTTTATCCCCTTTTCGGATACCCTACTATGGAAAATACGACTTTTTTGATTGTATATCCTGAGGGTATTTTTTTTCAGAACTTCAAGAAATCGCAGACCTCAGTATTTCAACTCTGTACCTGTACGCATTTTTTGAGACGGTCTTGATGGACTTAACATACAGATATAAAAAAAAATTACAGTTTTCCGATTTTTTGCTTCATATTTATGCTACAGGGTTCTTGCCCATGATTCGAGGTCAATGCGAAGTACCCTATAAATTTTGCTTCCCTTTGCAAATGTATGGAAAATGTATCATGAACGGTCATATTTTTTGGTTACCTACACTTAGAGGGTTGATTTTTTTTCACAACTTCAAAGGACCGCAGACCTCAGTATTTGGTAGTAATTTAAACTTTGTAGCTCTACACGCACTTGAGGAATAAGGTTTTGACAAACAGACGGACAACGAAGTGATCCTATAAGGGTTCACTTTTCCTTTGGATCTAAAGAACATTTTTTTTAGTAAACTCACATCTTAGTTCACGAGTCAATTGCTCAAACAGCTAGGCAAATTACTGGCCTAAACCAGCTTTGACCAGTCTAAACCAGCTGAAACCAGCCAAAACTAGCCGAACCAATCGAAAGCAGCGAAAATCATTCGATACCAGCTGAAACCAGTCAAAACTAGCCGAACCAATCGAAATCAGCCAAAACCAGCCGATACCAGACGAAACCAGCTGAAATCAGCCGAAAATAGCTGAAACCAACCGAAACCAGTCTAAACCAGTGTGAACACACACACAATATACGGCATGTCGTTACGTTACATATGATTTCTACGAAATGGCACCACCCGTAACATCCAAAAATATTCCGTGCGATATTTTATTGCTTTTTGACAAAAGATAAAGGTACTCGTAGTTTCGGTGTTTTGTAACAGTTTGCAAATGGCTCGCGACTCTGTATTTCTATACTTTTATTATACGTTTATTTATACGTTTTAACAAAGGTTATTTAATAGATTATTGAACGGTAAACCCCAAATAGAACGCGCTTCCAACACAATTAAAGAAATATAGGTACTGTTATGTTACTTATGTATTAATTACGATAGCGACACGAGTTTAGATTGTAAAGTAGACTGACTGAGTTCTGTATTCGATACACAATCCATACTTAACAAAGTACTACTTACTTAAAAATTTTATGACATCATTATTGATGATTACAACGATAATTATGATCGTTATATCAATGATAAATAAATGATAATATGGCTCCCGCTTCACTCCGGGCTCTAAGCCTTTAAACCTAACGTATTCCTATTGTGTCAACTGAAAGTAAGCTTATTTCGTAATTGTCACATTCAGTTGAATAAATTGTTTTAAATGGGAAAATATAGTTTATCAATCAAATGTGTTATTTAGCTCGTAAATCGTTTAAATTGTATTAAGTGAGCCTGATTAAAGAGTGATTCATTCGACCCTGGTGTTTGGACGCTTCACAATGATGTCGCATTGTGGATACTTTATTTGATTTTCTTCTTACATATTAATAAAGCTTTTGCCTTTATAACGAGTAGTTTATGAGGCAGAATTCAATGATGTCACCGCAACCTCTATAGCTCAACAGAAGAACGAGGCTCCTGTAGTAACGTAATTGATTCGAAAGGTACTGAATTTAGATGGAGGGAAAATATTATTACATATTTAAAGTACATACATATTTAAAGTAATTTATATATCGGTACTTCTATATATCATACACTTCCACGAAAGCTACAATCATCCTAAGTAATATTACAGTAGCGAAAATAAGTTTTTTTTTTAATATTACAAGGGCCATCGAGCAGACAATAAGTGACTACCGACGCCCATGGACATCCACCACCACCAGAAGGCTCGCAGATTCCTAGATGATTGTATAAGGTTGTAGGCCACCGGGAACTCTCACAAAACGAAAAAAACGTTTATATGTCTGCTAAAACTTCTACATATTTCCGTAAAGGAATATTAATTCTTAAAAGTGCGATTATAACTGAAAGACTAACGAAGAGAAATTTTTCTGACCCTTATAACCATACTGTAAGAGAACACAGTGTTGTGTCCGCCACGTATCTATTTTAACGGGCATGATAGCTACGATAAGGACAATAACAATTTCACGCCCAAGTAGTACATATGTATGATTTACAATTGTAAATAAGCGGCGCTGGTATTTATCACCTATAAATTACAGTCGTCTATTTGCATGTGGATATATGTTGTTTAAATTTGAATTGTATCAATTACAATGGCGATAGGAAACAAGGCTGCATTCAGCACGACGCAGCCTGCTACCCTCGTGACATAGGCGATGCACTGATTTAAATCCCTTTGTAGTGTACCGTCGATAATTGAACAATGAGCAGGAAATGCTGATTGATTTAGAAATATCATTTCACCGCTACGGTTGTTCTTGACACGCTCTTATGAGGTTTATTTATGTATTTAATATGGCTTTTACCACTTTGCCCTTTTTTATCAATTTGCCCACTTATTTCGAATCTTATCCTATATGTACATATGTGTCTGATAGATGTGAAAATAATGTCGGTGCCAGACATAGCTCAAAATGTTTGCACAATTTTGTCCTTGAAGTCTACAAAATTCTATAAAATTTTGTGAAGTTACGCAAAGTCTTCGGCCACATTATATGATCATTGAAATGATCATTCAAATGAAGCTATGTCTGGCTCCGGCATAAAGGACATTTAATTTTTGCAGATCCGTTAGGGATGAAACTAAACGGTTAAGATAAATATAATGAAAACTTAAGCTAAAAATAGTGTCGAATACTTCATTATTACAAGATCTGCGTCATGTTGGGAATGTGTCCCGTTCGTAAGATTCGTTTCACGGCAAGAATCCTGCTGAGCTAAATATTTTTGACCAAATTTTCCTTTCAATTTAAAATAAACTAAGCTACCTGGACAGACTTCGGTCTGGCAGAAGTCAATTTCAGTACTTTTTCTTTTTATTAAAACTTTCTATGTACCTTGAGGAATATACAAAAAACAAATAGCGTAGTTGGTGTAACCGATCTCGAGTTTGGCGCATTAAACTATGAGTAGGGAATACTGATTTATTTAGAAAAATGATTTTACCGCTACTGTAACTCATGACGCGCTCTCACGAATCGGATGTATAACAATAATATGATATAAACAAACATCATTCAAAACAACGCTAATGAATTCGCGGATAACAGCTACTTATGTATATTAAAAAACATCCAATCTAAACCTCTTCATACTGTCCTAAACGTACTGGTGAATTTCAAGTGCAGTCGCCACTTTCACGGTCCCCGTAACCTTGGCGTATCAGATTGTGAATAATTCCACATCTCCTCGGTTCGGCCTCGCGAATCAATCAACTGGTGACAGCCAACATCTTAACATCACTGATAACGTAAAGAATTCTTATCGGGAAACGTAGTGCCGCTTATATAGATTACTTCTTACCAATTCATCTTCATTTCTCATTTTTTATACGTTTTTTCCTTTCTATTACATACACATTAAGTAGACGAAAATGTCAAAATTTTCATATCATTTTGCCTTTCCCTTCTTACTCGCGAATTTCATTGTAGAAGATCGGTTACCATATTGTTAAGCCGGAGCTAAACATAGCTTCATTTGAATGACCATTTCAATGATTTTTCCTTTTATAAAAAGCTCATTTTATAAAAAAGTAATAGTCTATTTGATGTATAAATGTGGAAAATAGCTTCTTTTTTTAATAGTAGGATATATTAACTGTTTTATGGGTTGGCAAAAAACATTGTCTTAAAATTAATACTCAAATAAACTAAGTTTTTTTTGGTGATTTATTCATCAGTAGTAAAATTCAATGTGCTGTGTCATTTTAAAATCTGGCCAAATATTTTTTTCTTGAATGTATAATTTCATGTTAATTTTTGAGATTTTTATAAATAAAAATGTAATAATATAAATAAAATAAATATGGGAATACCAAAGACTAGTTGCATAGTGGGTACATTGAGACTAATAATGGATGATTTAGTTTTAAGTTTCTTTTTAACAATAATAAAACAACTGAACATGAAAATAAAGGTTGTATGTCATAAATCTTGTTATTTTTTTTATTTTAGCCATGTTAATTTTATTATTTTAGGCATGACAGTGAGTTGTAATATTTTCTTAATTAATATTTCCATTCATTACATCTAAACTAAAAGAAGCTAGTAAATGTATTTTTTTTTAATTCTGCAATATCATTACTTTTAAATAAAATTAAATATGAGAATGTAGAGCACAAAATTTAAATAGTATAAAAAAAAGTTTAAGCATCTCTTTTAGGTACATACAGCTGTCTAATCTGTGCGTGGCTGAGGCTGTCAATTGTCATTGATTTGTTTACATATTTTTTTTATAAATTATATTTTCGCGCATAATTTTAGCATTTTTACTATGCGATACGCCAAAACAAATAATTAGCAGTGAATACTAATGAACCGTAAGAAAATTCAGCCGAGTAAACAGTTTCAAGATTTGTTATATTAAATAAGTTCAATGTTTAAATTAAGATAAGTTAAATGCAATTAAAAGTTAAAATTTATTTAGTTAAGGTAAAACTTTAGTGCTATGTATGAATCAATGGAATTTTACACAGGTATTTAATGTTAATGTTATAAAATTATTAAGTAAATAATGCTTAACCTAAAATCGAGCGGACTAATAAATAAATTTGTTTCTTTTTAATCGTGTTATTTGTGTTAATGTAATATTTTGATACCATTGAAAATTGGGCTTTACAATTTGAAAACGATATATCACCTATCTGTAATTCCGCTTTGACGGAAGTTATTGTGTACCCGCGATTTCGTCCGCGTTAAAATAGCCAAAAAGTAGATCCAATGTTAGCATGATGATATGTAGCCTATAGCCTTCTTCGATATATGGGCTATATAACACTGATAGAATTTTTCAAATTAGACTAGTCATTCCTATGATCAGTGCGATCTCTTCAGCCTTATATATAATTATATAAAGATTGAAAGAAACTCCAAGGGAGATAATTATGTTTTCAATCCAAAGGAATAATAAATATAAAAAGAAACTTTCTTAATTTTAATCTAACAATTCGAAAAGTTACAGTTCGGATCAGTCCATGGGAGACCAACATCCCTAAAGACCATCTGTTACAGTTATAAAATCAGCTTATACACGGTAGAGGTAGGAGTGAGGGGTATACCAGCAAAATCCCTATACAACCTACTAAAAGACCTTGGCTTGTCAAGAACTATCATAAGTTCATTACAAGTTGTTCAGGTGGTCAAACTCGGATGACACTAGCTAGGACTGTTCGTGTAGTCTGGTCCCCCAAGGTATGGAGCACCTTGTGTCGTGGTCCTCCTACCCGGCAGTTCGTGTGACCGAGTTTTTCGACGAGACCATTTTATTTTCTGTTGATTCGAAAAGAAGAACGTCCGCCTCGACTGAACTTAATTCAACAAACACATAGAAAGTTGTATGTATTTAAACTTTACGTCGGGTGAAATGGGTGTTTTCAAAATCACAGACAAAGTCAAAATTTATTTATTCAGTAGTATTTTCAGTTGTTCTAAACAGGAATATTAATCTGTTTTAAAAGCGCACTCAAAACGCCTCGTTTCTTTCGCTAATTGGACGTAACTGAGTTCAACGAAGTTCAAACATTGAAGAGCCATTGAGGAGATTTCAGGTGAATAATCGTTATTGGTGTTTTATCGGACCCTTTTATTTGAAGCGAGAAATGTGCGTATAATAGAACCAGTTAGTAATAGACTTACTTAGTAGTTTTTTAATTAGCCTGCAATGTCTGATTCTTAGGTCATTATTTTCTAAAGTGGCGTATCGCCAATCCATTTCTATCCCTGCGGAGACATCCAAGTCTTCATGTACATAGTTACATAAAATAAATAAATGTTTAATATTGGCAGATTACAGGCTTTAAAACGTAATAAAAAGTTTAAAACAGTAATAAAAAAAAACAGGAATCATCAATGTCGGTGCACCCAGACGAGAGTTTTGCGGTAACAAACTTAAAAAAAAAACATACGTGTCGAATTGATAATCTTCTCCTTTTTTGAAGTCTGTTTAAAATATATATATGAAATATGCATTTGCCTATTATGGACTTTTTTGACGTACATGACGTTAACGTATACAACCAGCATTCTTCTTCTTTCTTACTTACTTTCTTCTATTTTATTTTCTTTCTTTCTCTAACCAGGTTTTCTTTAAGCTGTAAAGCGCATTATCAGTTATGTGCATTATGCAACTTAGTTAACTAAATACGCAACAATAGTTTGATATCTAGCAACACAAGCATTAACAGGGTAATATTTCAAATAAATCGCGGAGGAATTTATCTAGATCCCCTGCCCGGCGGATGACGGGGGCGATAATTAGTCTCATCGTGCTATTCCGAGCCCCGAGCTCCGTGCCCTTCCGAGCTAAAAATGGCTCAATCACTCAAATGATGCGTCCGTTACCATTTAAAGGAGAGCACTCGAAAATCCTTGGATGATTATGTGAAGTGTCATACACAAAAACCATGATAAATTTCTTTTATACAACACTAGTGACTCGCCTCGGTTTCGCACGGGTGCAATGTAAATATGAATGTTTTATGTATAAAACATTCTCTTGTTTCACTGTCTATTATGCCGGAACAAGACCCAGCTCAAAGTGTTTGAACATTTTTGTCCTTGAAGTCCACAAAGTTCTAGAAAACTTTGTCCAGTTACACAAAGTCCCCGGTCACACAACATGATCATTTTTATTTTATTTTTTTTATTTATTAAACAAAAATCCACAGCTTATTTTATAAAAAAGAAAGAAACTTAGACTAATTAAGACTACCTTAAGTTTAGTGTGAATTTCGATTTGGGGTATTACGAATTCAATCTTGAAGTTTGATGCAATCGTAATCGTGTAATCATAATTTATTCAAATAATTTTTTATTCAAGCAAACTTTTAAGTCTTCGAATATTTAGTCTGATTAGATATAATTTTATTACATTTAACGTATTGTAATCGCGTATGTCATTTTACGATTTATGTTTGAGGTTCTTTATTCAATTTAGGTGTAGGTCAAATGTATTCAATCCTAAGAGGGGTAATGAATGGTAAGGACGGGATAGATGAGATACCTGATAAACCTCTCGGTAAGATTGCGTCATTAAATGTTACCGTTCTAATAGTTCCCTTTGTTTCAAAAACGGGGAATTGAAATATTCTATGCATTGAAATTGATCATCCGCCTTGAGGTGAAGGGTGTTCCTCCACAATAATACAAAATGGCCTTTGGTGGAGGAGCCTAATTAGTCTTGGAGAGGTTAACACCTTCCAGGTAGGCCTGCTTTAGCAATATTGAACAAAAATCCGGAACTAGTTTTAAGAGCAATTTTACAGTTCGTAAACATAAAACATCTGATGTAACATAATACAAAGACGAAGAATATTTTATGCGTCTTAAATAGTTAAAGTACATAGCGACGTAGTTTGTAGTGTAGCAGCTGTTATGCCATTTCTGTCACACTCATTATATCTACACTGTTCCAACATAAAAAGGAGAATACAAGGAAGAAGAAGAAGAACACTTTTATAAGCCTTAGATAATAATTAACATAGGTCATGACAGTGTAGTTTGTAAAGAGAAAATGTAGTCGCTAAATTGCCCGCAGCTATTAATATCATTTCCGTCGCACTCGTTATACTTTTACTGTTCTAACATCAAAAAGAGAGTACAAAGGAAGAAGGAGAAGAACACTTTATATGCCTTAAATAATTAAAGTACATCACGGTGTAGTTTTTAAAGCGAAAATGTACTCGCTAAATTGCCCGCAGCTATTATTGCCATTTCTGTCGTACTCATTATCTCTATAGTGTTCCAACATTTACCTCGAGTGAGTCCTCGTTATAAAATGTAACAAATGGACGGAGTAAAAACCACTCCGGCTCCGCCTCGAGCATTTTTATAATGAAACCGTTTTATCTCTATTAATTTTTAAGCACTCATTTTATTACATCACTCTACTATGAAAACGTTACTAATTGTCTGTTGTCGTTTTTTAACAGCCTTGAATCTGGGTTACGTACCCTGTATTTGACAGCTCGTGTAAGCATTTCTATCATATAATAAAGTAATATAGTTAAAGATCTAAATTTCCTTAAAATGTTTATAAGCAAATCTTTTAAATTGCATAAATCTTATGCATGGCTTTTTGTGGTATCAATTACGCCAACCTATGTCAATAATAATCAGATGAGTAGTATAGCAGTATCAATGAGGAGGTCGTGGCCTAATCAGTAGTCGGCATTTGAGTCGATCGCTAGGTTAAGTAGCTTTTGTTGTGACCGAGGGATAGGTTGATGACCCACTCTAGCAATCGTTTATATATCATAGGTTACAGAATACGGCGTCATGTCGATGATAGACGTAAACGGTCAAAGAACGTATAAGTATCCAATAACTGTATTTTTTGTCTCAGTCCGGTATATATATGTTCATGTATGTTAGAGTAAGACAGGGTTATTTTTACTGTTTCATCTAATTTGAGTGTAAAACATTGTACTTAAAAAAATTAAGGCAAACTCCTTACTCACAGTTATTTCAAATACTATATGGGTTTTAATAAATTATGGTTATTGGTAATATTAAATATGATTATTGGAAACTTGTTAAACAAGTTATATTTTTATGGATACAGGTTTTAATGTACAAAAAATGTTTATTAGACAAAGGAATTGGAGTTGATGTTGTTTTCATTCATTCATTCATTCATTCTTATTTTAAATATAACTTAATTTTAAGCTTTAAACTTACTAATAAGGGTTCGTCCGTTACTAACACGAGATTTGCTTAAGACAGCGTAGGTAAGTCAAGTGCATGTAAACTTTGAATACAGGACATGTTCTTTTAATCGTCAAATATTTTAAAAGTTACCACTGATTCAAAAATACTGAGCCACCAAGTTTTGCGAGTTTCCGGTTGCCTAAACCCCGCTTTAAAGGCCGGCAACGCATTTGCGAGGCCCTGGTGCTGCAGATGACTATGAGCGTCGGTAGACACTTAGGTAAACTGCCTGCCCGTTTGCCCTTTCGTAATATAAAAAAAGAACCAGGTAAAACCTCGTGAGCAACTTAGAAAATATTTTTTCCAAAAAAAGGGTTCAATAAATCTTTATTTTAACTGTAAAGTACAAAGATGGAGCGACTCAACTAACTCCAAGCTTTAACATGTCTCTTTATTTATATTACTGTCTTCAACAAATAGGCTATAGGAATATTTTCAATATGTCCTTTAAATTTATAAATAGACAAACTTAATATTGGTTTTATAAAAAGACTTGTGACTAATGGACGAACCCCATATTGCCTCAATTAAATTGTATTTCACATACTACGTTAGCCTAAGATGCTTTCTCGCCTAGTCGCTATGTATATAATATTCGTATCTTCTATAGAATGCAATTTTGATAGATCTATAACTTTATATATTTATATATTAAAGTATGCTGTTTGTTTATTTATTAATGAATCTTGTTACTTAGATATAAGTATTAATTATATTTATTCTGATGCTGGAAACGTTTCCAATACTATAGGTTGTTTGCGTGACAGCACCTTATAAATCGATGAACGCCGATTGCATGCACGAAAAAGAATGACTCATTGTCACGTTCCGCCTGAGCCAAGCGTGCAAATTAGAGCGCAGAACAAGCGATAGAGAGATACAATCGGTCTAAGCGTTCGGCATTATCAGTCAAATTTATCGTATGTATCGACATTACAGACAATTTTTTTTTACTTTTTTTCTATGATACTCTGAAATATAGGTATATTATTCTTCTAAATTTTACGTCGCACAATAAAATATAATAACAAAGTTATAATATTTTTTTTGTTTTTGATATTCAGTAACACGTTTATTTATTATTTATTGACTTCTTAAAATTTTATAGTAGCGATGAAGTAGTAATCTTTGTTTTTGTTAATTTATTTATACAATAAAAGAAAATTTTCCAATATCCGTAGAATGGTAGACTAGTGGGTTTGTTTGAAAAGTATATTTTGTGGGAATATGAATGATTATTTATTATTGTACGAGTTACATATAAAAGTAAAGAATTTGTTTGAGAGAAAAGACAGGTTAAGGATTTGATTTGGTCAGTTAATTTGTGCGTTGGAATATGGTATCACGAGTTGTAGTAGGGTAGCTAAGTCTGCAGGCTACGCTCATTGCTCCTACAGTGATACTCAGGTATGATAGTTTGTTTTGTTTGGAGATGTTAGATTATTTGTTGAGGTTTATAGGATATTGACGTGTAATCACTGAGAGTTGGTCTGATCAACCGATGATCATGTTAACATTGATATTCCTATGAGTGCCTAAAAGAGTGATATGGAAGAACAATAATATACCTAGTAAAGGTAAATGACATAAACAAAGATAAGAGAAAGAAAAAAAAAAGTACGGTTATATGCTTGATCATGCTGTACGCGAGACGTCACTGTGTAAGTTATAACATAGTACGAAGAAATAAAAAAGGTTAACCAAATATATAATAATAGTATACCTAGTAAAAGGGAATACATATGTATAAAGATGAAAAAGATAAATAATTAAAAGTATTGTTATAATCTTGATCATGCTGTACGCGAGACGTCTGTGTGTGAGGTATGACAAAAAGTACAAAATGGAGGTTAACCAGGGAAAATGTATGTAATAATAATGGGGTAGTCCGGGCCCCCCGAGGTTCGTGCCAAATGTGGACCTCCATAGAGACCTTGAGCTCCAGACGATAGGTAAATTCTTTAAAGAGCTCTCGGAACGGTACTTCGAGAAGGCACACAGACACCCCAACCCCTTAGTTGCCGGCTCCTGCAACTACACACACAATCCCCAAGCCCCGAAACATCTTAGGCGCCCCAAAAACGTCCTCCACGACCCGGATGACGCGTTACACATTAACTGTGTGTATACATTTTATTATAAAAAAAAGTAAATATAAATTGATATGAAGCAATTTGAACAGATGTATTAATTTAAATTTCACGCTTATTTTGAACGCAGTCGTCAATGACAATGTAAATGTCAAGTAAGCAGTCTCTGTTATGTGACTCAAGATAATAACAACAATTCACGAACGTCTTTACGCATAACAATGTTTTAATTAGTTGAATCATTCGCTTCGGAATATCTTGCCAGAAGATATTCTCTCCAGTCTTAGTGACGTATTATTAGCAATGATTACTTGTTAATTTAGCATCATGATGCGGTACAATTTTGTGCTCTTGATAATTTTCGGTCTACTAGCCTCTAATTGTTTTGGAGATTTGAATGAAGAAAGAAAAGGAAAGCTTTTAAATGGATTTATTGAGTATTTAAACAATATACCCAACCAGGACTACTCATATGACGGGGGTATAATTCTTAATGCGCATGAGACTGTAAGTATTTTACGCATCTTTGTTCAGTTTACTCTAAAGGTTATCGTAAAGAAGACCTCGATTTAAACTAAAAATAATTTGATTGTCTAAACCAACGCTTGTTAAGATAATTTTTTTTACCACTTTATTTATTGTGTATTACATACTGTATCATTTATTGTAGGTAAAGCAATTGTTTAGATTTTAATTTGCCACACATGACATGACAGCCACGATCACTCTGTCAAGAGTGTAGCGACCAAGAAGAAGAAGAACGTGCCTCCAATAACGAGAACCTGAATACGTTGATGGAGAATCTGAACTGTTCAAATTTTAAACACAGGCTCTCAGTGCACCATAACATGAATAAAAAATTAACAGTTTTATTTTAGACATCTCTAGACAGGCTTATCATTAATTTTAATTGATAAAGCTATTTTATTATATAAAAATTTATATTTTACTCTTTATTGTAATTTTGAGTCATTTGTATTTTGTTATATTGAATATTTACCTTTAATAAAGAGATTTATTTTTCTAACATTTATTTAATACACTTATTCTTATTACATTTTTAAATATTAGTATAAAAATAAAAAAAAAATTAAAATATATATTATAAATGCCCGCCCGCAGCGAGGCTAGAGTAATTTATTATTATTATTTATATAAATTCAACTGTCACGCCCGGATACATAATAAATATATATAAACAGCTAAAGAGAATGTCAATAAACTTACTTAAATACATAAAATAAATAGACTTAAATACACGCTACATAGATACATAAATATACCGGACGGAAGAATCACCCCAGCCGAAAGCCACAATAGCTCAACGGCAAACGGGACGAACTGAAATCCACAACCCCTGCTGTGGTCTTGTCGCACTCACTACTAACACAACCTTTAAATTTAAGCGTAGTAAAGGCGAAATCGGAATATTAGAATTTTAAAAATATAGCTAACATTCTTTAAAAAATAATTATTATTATTAATGTCCTCGTCTCACCTGTACTGGATGTTCAGGTGCAGGCCCTTGTTCGGCGTGACACGGAATGAAGGCAAAAAGTCATGGACGCCGTTTAATAGAAATTAATCGGATTCAACGGAACAAAATCATTGATTGAAATCTGCTGTGATAACATATAATTTGGGTTTCTTGAATCCTCAGGTGAACATCGGATCACACAATCTCGATACTGCGATAACGATAAGGCTGTTATCATTAATCCAATTAAAAAAAAATATTAACACGTCTTGATTCGATTCGTGATTTAAATTAAATATCTGCTTTCTATGTCATATCCGTTTCTATTTATTGGTGAAAATAGTAAACATTCTTATATATTTTCTACCACGTAATTTAAATAAATTTATTAACTCTTGTAACTCTTTAAATTTATTAACAACACTTGTATATGTTAATATCTTTGTTGCTTTTTATGCATCTAATCAGCAACTTTGATGGAGGTACCACATTTTATGTTTAATTTAATAAACGTTTATTTCTTGATTGTATTTGTGCGTATTTTGCTGGCGATGTAATAAATTTAAAAAAAAACTTGTGGATTATTTACTATTTACTACATTCTATTATCCTATAATATTATTCCCGTTCCCTTTCCATTTCCCAATATTTCAAAGAATATCCAATTTGGTGCAGTCTCTTACAAATTCTGGGCTTGCATTTTAGAAAATAATTTTACTAAGGGATGTTAGTGATGAGATTGCAGAGGTCGTGGAGATTCCGAGGATAACGTCAAATGACAATCGTTCGTCTTAACTCGCCCCACAGCCAATAAAAGTCGGCGCATCTTTAGAATCACGATCATACTTAAGGAATCATTCTTAGAGTGCATTCTAAATAGATCATTCCTAGAGATCATTTTGTGATAAATCGTCACTAGTCGCTGACGAGATAATGAGTTTGTATTTCTAACCGCGTTGTTGAATTAATTTCTTTTTGGTTAACTTATTGTGAAAACCTTATTAAACGTTATTTTGTAGCTGGTTATTTATTTTTTTAATTGAAATAGGATCGAATCTGCAAGAATATATTTATATACATTACAATGATGCTTCTCGAGTGAAAACCATCAATGACTTAATAGTGTAAGTCCAAAGTCGAGGGTGCATATTTGAACACTTTTTTAAAAAGAGCAAAGGGGTTGTAAGTAATTTGCACAGCAAACCTTTTTATACACGCGCAAAGGAAATCCACTGAAAAAGCGGGATCAAGGAAAAACGGTTTTCAATCCACCCCTCACCTTTTAATCTCACGCAATCAGCAAAGTGATGAATAAACATTATTTTTAACTTCAGCCTTATGAATGTCTTTATATTTTTTACGTAAAAAAACTTTGAAGTGTGTGAATAATGATACACGATTGAACAAAGTGTTATTTAATCATTTGTTTAAATAAAACCTGTTAATTCGTTACGATGGCCTTTCGTGGTTCACCCACCTTATACATCTATACTGATATATAAAGCTCAAGAGTTTGTTTGTTTGAACGCGCTAATCTTCGGAACTACTAGCCCGATTCGAAAAATTCTTTCAACGTTAGATAGCCCATTTATCGAGGAAGGCTATAGGCTATATACCATCACGCTAAGACTAATAGGAGCGGAGCATCAATGAAGAACGTTTCAAAATGAGCGGTCTATCCCCCTTTTGAGAGCTTCCGCTGCGTGCGCTTCGTAAACGGTTAAAGTTTCGCAAAAATCATGTATGACGGAATTGCTCCCCTTTAAAAGTTCTAAATAAAAGCCTGCGACAGCATATGTCTTTCTTTTAAGGTTGGCTTCCTATAACTTTTTTATGCTAACCAAATTTGTTCTAAGATAATGCATTATTTGCGAAGGTGTTTTTATAAGCATCATATTGATCCTTATCCAAAACCGATTTTTCAAACCCCTAAGTGATAAGAGTAGTCCACGCGTACAAAGTCGCGGGGTACCTCTAGTCGTTATATATAACACCACTCTACTTTTCTTTCGTAGTTGACCCTCTCGAAACATATGATATTTTACTAAGAATCCATTTTGTATTCAAAGAGAAATTGAAACGTGGGCCCTAAACGTTTTATCGACGAAAATCGAACCCCACTCCAACCTCGCTTAGAGAGAGTGTTTGATGTGAACTAAGCCGGACCAAGTGACCATTTCACTTAATGACTCTCAGCAAAAAGGTTTACCTTCGCTTTTTGTCAACTTGGGGTGTTACGCCCCGTTAAATATGTAACCTCGATGGCAAGTAATAATCGGGTTTAATGTGTAAAGGTTGAGTAATGTCTTCATATTTTTGAAATCCTAAAATGGGCAGATGCTAATTAACTTGACACTGATTACTTTCGACAATAACATCGTTAATTTATCCTTATTCTTCTGTACACCGATTTTCCCTCGTATTCATTCGCAGATTAAAGCAAAGTAGTTTAGTTTTTCATGCATGTCATGGATTTCCGTAAAGTAACGCTTGACTCCTCAGTTGTTGATCAGTTATCTATGTATCTGTTTTCCAAGACCCTTTTTCTCAAAACGTGTACAGTTACAAAGTAAAATTAATACCAAAAACTGAGGTCTATGATCTTCAAGCTGTGTAAATATGCAATCAAAAGATATATGGCATTTCCCATACTAGTACAATCGAATAGGGTATCAAAACCTCTAGGGTACTTCCTAATAGTCTAGAGACATGCAATTTAGCAAGAAGATATGTATATCTAGAAGTACGAGTATAGGAAAAATCCCGGAAAACGTAAATTTGTAGTTAAATCGCAACAATTGCGATGACTTTGTCAAATTAAAAGATATATTATAAAAATAACCTATTAATATATTACGTGATGGTAATGAACGCTTATTGCGCGAGTCTTAATTTTTTTCGGTGTTCATTCAGTGGATTTTTATTTTCAATTAGTATCTTCTTCATCTAAGGCATACAATTTATATATAAACTCAATGGCAGGGGGTGGATCTACCTTTTTTTCTGTCCGATAAATGGTTAAATCCACTACGGGTACGCGAATTCGGACTACACTAGCTGCGATTGTCACTACACCTATATCATCCGTGACAGTAGTATCCGCATCATTTTTCTGCCTTTATATCCTTTTACCTACTACATCCCTTCCTTTACACATATCTATTTATCTAATTAGAGGTAGCGCCATGCCTGCAGTTCTTTTGGCCTGCAGCCTAATTGGGTCTCACATAAGATCGGAGTGAAGTGACGGCAATGCTGTCACGTCAAGTGATTGTAGTTTGTCGCGTTTCCTTTGGTTTGTGAGAGTTTACGACGGCCTAAACCCCTCTTTAAAGGCTGCAAGGCATCTGCAAAACTCCTGGTAGTACGGATGTTTATGGGTCTCGGTAGTCACTTAGGTAATTAACCACCTCCTCGTTCACCCTTGTACCACCAGAACATATTTTAAAACTTGTGGCCCATGCTCCACATCAGAAAGAAGGCTCTGTTGAAACTGCATACTCTAATTACTTCTAAAGACATGAAGCCCATTGCATTTTAAAGAGGTCGTAGCTTAATCAGTGGTCCGCATTTGAGTTGATCACTAGGTTACTCAGTTCTTACTGCGGCCGACTGATAGATTGACGACCCATTCTGACATAACTGTTGGTATTCATAACTCACCCTACTGCCACATCCTCTGCAATTAATGAGGATCCTGGTAAAGCCTAGGTAGAAGAAGACATCAAGGTCCATTGCCCACATAATATTCATAAAATAATACAATGACCTATTACTTGCATCCAAATCGTTTTCCCTCTAATTTCAGATTTCACCAAGATAGTGACGTGAAGTTTTGACATGGTGCCAAGATCGTTTTCATCATTAACTAGTAAAATTCCAGCCATTTATCATAAAGGTTTTAGAAGATTAATAAAAATCCCAAAATATGGTGTAACATAAATATTAATATCATTGGATAATTTTAATCCATATATTTTTCTTTACTACGAAGCCAATTCGGAAATGTTAAACATTATGGATAACTGTCTATTATCGCCAGTCAAGCACAATAATTATATTTTTGACATGTTCTACTATATTTTGTTAACAACTTTATTTGCCTCAATTACATCCGCTAGGTCATAAAATTAGTATATTATGTGATCTTTCAGTATTATTTTATTTGATATTTTAAACTCCCCTACGGACAGTAAAAAAGATCATCATATGACGGTAATTATTCATAATGGTTATTGATGAAAATACTTTATATAAGAGGTGACAATATGTTACCTTGTAGAATGCCATGAACAAGAATTTTATCATCACTGTTTATTGGGATGACATAAAATGTAAAATATGAATACTAGAAATCATAGAATCTTATTTCTACATCTAATTGACGATATTTATGTACATTATGGTTTCCTGACTGCACATTTGAATATTCCAATGATTTGTAGTAATTTGACATTAACTAGGACTAAACAGACTAAACTACATGATATATATAAAGTCGTAAAGGAATTTCCCATCAAACCTAACAACTGAAACTATAAAATATATCAAATAGTTGTGGTTGTGTAAAGTTCTGCCAACGAAATCAACGACCGCGGCGATACCACAACATCGCCTATAAACGTCGCGTTGGCTCCTCTTTGACAAAATTTAGGTAGCTGCTTTATTTTACAAGACATGTTTACATTGCAACGGTGATAACATTCATATTAGATGGAACAAATTCTAAATTGTTTCATATAATTATTTTATATAATTGCTACATTAAAAGTTTTGTAAAACTAACCCTCCTTTTCGATTCGTTTACTCACTGCTGAGCGTCGTGATATCTGTGTACTCTTCTTCTCTCACCATATCATTTCGTACTCGACTGCTCTGCACCTTGCCAAGACGATCCTCGGTACACTATTCCCGTATTCAGGCTTGCCTTTACCTAGTCCGACCATCGTTAAGGGCTGCATTCCTTTGATCGCTTTCCTTTCATCTTTCTGGTAATTATAGGATTCTCCAGACGCCTTTCAGGCAATATGTTTAAAGTACTGAAGCACTCTCTGAAGACAAGTGCTCATAATACAACTTTGCTGAAAGTACATTTTTAAATTATATATATAATAATATTGTGCATAAAAGGTGGTTCACATTATTGTAATTCACAACCGACGTCCGACACCAAGTCAGAAAGCTCGCAGGAGCTTTGCTAGCCTTATAGAAATAGTCCATTCTTTTCTTGAAGAATCCCGCTTTATCCGTTCGGAAACACTTGACCTCGAAGATAAATAAATTAATTATAATATTTTTATTTAATTTAATAATATTTTTTCATTATAAGACATGGCTCAGTTTTCACTGTAAAAGCTGTACGCAAGGAAGTGTTTCCCAATAATAACAGAAAATAACGAATATTAATGTGTTTGTCTTATAAAGAACGTTGTCCCAAATAGAAGTAAGGTTTTCTTTAAATAGCATACCGACCATCCTTTACCGACAGTTTATGGGCATTGAAATTTATAGCTACACGATTTCCTTGTTCCTGTTCAAAATTTATTTCGAGGCAGAAATATTCTGTATAAATAACATATTGGTAATAAACTGTCAAAGTAGTCAAGAATTTAATGTTATGATTTTCTTATATACACCGAATCTTTAGGCTCTTAATTAAGACTTAAACTATCAATATCGAGATCTAGATGGTAGAATGGAATAGGCTAATTGTCACTTTAAAATAAGAATAAAACTAAACAAAAATTATTATAATATGGTTTCTAGGAGTAATTGCTTAAAAAATACACCAATCGAAGTGTTTTAAAGAGATATAAAATATTTTGAAAGGATATTTTAGATAAAGATTCGTATAGGTTTGAGGTCTACAATCCGTGGGCGCTCTACGACGTGTAGGCCTTCTATAAAAGTTGTTAAAAATATATTTAAATTAAAAATATAATGACGGGTAGGCGAGCCGAGATTACCCTAACTGCTACTTCCACTTCTCCTATATCGTCTGTGATAGCAATATACGCATCTTTTTTTTCCTTTCATTTAGTTTTATATCATTTATTCCTATCTATTTATATTATTAGAGGTAGCGTCGCGCTTGCAGTCCTTTTAGTCTGCATCCGAATTGGTTCGGCGTGTCGGGTACCAGTACCTCTTTCTCACATAAGAGCGGCGTAAAGTAACGGCAATTCTATCACGATATGTGATGGTATTGTCGTTGCACTTTATTCGGTTTGTGAGAGTGTCCGGAGACTTTTAAACCCCTCTTTGAAGGCCGGCGACGTATCTGGGAGCCTTCTGTTGATGCAGATGTTCATGGGCGGCGGTAGTTACTTACTGCCTGCCCCTTGTAATATATAAATAATAAAAATGGCCCAAAGCGTGTCAAGACACGCTTATATAGAAAGGTTTCGTATCTGATACGCTACGTCTAATAGTTTGTTAATGCTAGGCGGAGGACCATCTTACGGGCAGACAGACGGACAGAGCGAAATTACAAGGGTTCCTTGTAGTACCACGGAACGCTAAAAAAATCATTAACTTGTAGCATAACTATGCAACAACTATGTCGAAATATCAAAAAACCCTGAACTCTTTTAAGAGATATCTTGTCTAGTCCCAATGATCAATTGTCTTCTACGGTCGTCCCTGTTGCCTGGATCGCTAATTAGCTAATGATGGTCATTATTTGAAATCTTAGGCACTGTTTGGGTTTGCTTTGTACAATGGGCTTGAAACCTATACTATGAATCCCACACGCATGGATGATTCCATCTCTACATCTAAGTAATTAATGAGTTAAAACAATTCCTTGCCTTTCCTTATTACCTACCGCGTAGATGAAGTGTTTCCTTTAATTAATAATTACAAACAAATCGGCTAATTACCCAAGCTTCCGCCTCTTGCCGATATTTTGGCAAAGTTGCAGCGGAAACCTTAATGACGCACGTTTGAGTTCGGAATTTATAAATAGTTCGATATATTTAAAATTGTTTAGCAATCATTTTGTTTGCTAATTACTTGCCTTTTGACAATGTTGTTTAGATAAAAAAAGAATTTATTTCAAGTCGTTTGAACTCTTTTCTTTCTGTAATAGTATGGCGCAATTTAGATTTTACTTTAAGTATATAAATAAATTTTTGCTCAGTAGGTATATCTGTGGCAACATTTGATAAGATTTTTATCACATACCTATTCAAAAGAAAAGGTCACAGTATTTGCTGTGATTAATAAAGATACATATCGGTAAATCATATTTATTGAAACCATTATTCTAGTTTCTGAATTTTTCTATTGCACCCACGCGATTTCTCGGCGCCGTTTAAATATACCTATTTCACCGCAACTACACCACAAATACTCGCACGCTTATGTTAAAGAAATTTGCTAGTTTTATTTTGGCAAATTAGCGATTAAAATCCGCATTACTCAGCATGCCTACGCTTTTCACGTTACAGTTAGTTATTTGAAGAACGACCTTGTATTATTTCTACCCCCGATAGCAGACGCGAACTAAAGTATAATTCGGACGAGCATAAAAGCAGACGAATCAACATATGCGTGCCTGCAGCATCGAACACCTGTAACTGTGCGGGTTGGATTTACGCCAGATTGATAAGAACACAGACCAAAGTATCTAAAACTACAATGTTACTCCTAGCGATTGATATAAATTACGACCAGTAACGTCATGTAAGTGTTATATTTGGTTTTTATTAAGTTTATTCATTGTTCATATTGATATTACATAATAATATATCGTCTAATGTAAAGCCTAGTTCCTTGCTACTTGATATTTTTGTGTAGACGCTAAGAACGAGCTTTCGTTTGCCTACACAAAAAGATCAACTCAACTCGACTCAACGAAAATTTTTCTATTCATATAACCTTTTTTACAAATACTTATGAGTATCATATGTATAACAATTACTTTTTTATCATTATTTAATAATTTGGTGACAAAATTTATGACTTAAGAACTAAGTTTACAAGGGTTCTTCGCGCCCTGCACTGAGAAGACCCCACAATAAACTCAGCCGGGTAATTTTTTGTTATCACCAACCATTTTCACATATTCAGATTTGTAAAGCATTATCATCATTCAAATAGTCCTTTACATCGATCGAGAAAGAACGGTCTTGCTATAGCTCTATGTTCATTTGGTCTAGACCTATGGTTCCCAAACAGTGGTCCGCAGAAGCCAAAATATGGTCCGCGGATAATTTTAGCATAAATGTGAGAACAGACAAAGCCAGAGCTCCCCAACCTTTTGTTATCGCGACCCACTTTCGAACATCAAAAATTCTAGAAACCCTTTTAAAACAAATGTTACGTAAACTACATAAAATCAGTAAACTTTACTGAGTAGGGTTCCTTTTAGGTATATTGCACTGCATAACATTTTGAATATTCTGTATTAGGTTATATGTCTGGATGTTTATCCTAAAAGTATACATTATTTTCATGTATAAGACTGCATTGCTTTGTTACTTAATAAAGTTTTTCTTATTCTTAAATAAACAAGAGAATTTAAAACTACCCTGCTCTTAATGGTATTAAACTTATATTATAATAAGTTAGAGTAAAGCCATTTCGTGGATAAGCAGGTAGAATTAAGGAACATTTTTCTCTTTTATGCTCCACCCAAGAACTTCTTTTATTACAACGAAAATTTAACTGTAAAGATATACAAACAATAGATTTAAATGTGCCACTTTTATTAATTAAACGGACACTACCGTCTTATTATAATAATTTGATACTACGCTGGTTGAAGACCCCTCGTCGGTAAGATATAAGATATGTATCGAGGTTAAGGTTAAGGAAACTCTGGCTTAAGAAGGAGAAGTAAAACCGCGTTAAGCATGTACATATGTTCGTATTTTTGGTCACGTAAATGGTTAATCAAACCCTTTAAGTTTTTATACTACCTTTCTGTCAAAAGCAGTAACTTTTGTTTTCGATTTGAAAAAGTTAAATTGTTTTTCAAATTAATCAATTTTCTTTATACGATCCAAAACTTAACTGTAACTGGATCTAAATAGCATTTTTAATAACTTTTTTTAAAATCACATTTCGTGTTTCTATTGCCTGTGTTTATCCTCAAAATGTACCAAACACAAAAATATTTAAAAAGAAATTCATTTGTGCTTCACAAGCATATATCAAGATTTTATCGGTGCCACGCAATCGGCAATAATAAAATATATTAGTCTAATCTTCTTTGTCTGCCCAAATGCTGTCACCGTTCACTTCTGTGGTACCTCTGACGTACTTCTGGATCGCAGGCAGTTTGTATAAATACACTGATATGATAGAACCTGCACACGCTCCAAGCCAGTAGACTAGAGCGTGTTCTGTCAGAGTATGACCCTCACATCCGGCCTTGAGAGACGTAGCTAGAACTGGGTTGAAGTAACCTCCCGAATAGTCGAAAGCTGTAAAGAAATGGAACGCAATATAGAATACATCGGATTATAAATAAGGAGTAAATAAATTCTAGAACAGTATTTCAGAATGTTTTAATGATAGTGAAAAAGGTTTGCTTCTTTACGTATTTTAATTTTATTCTTAACGCTACGAATGAATTCAAATAATAATTTTAATAACATGTTTAATAGTAGCTGTTAACCGCAATTTCGTCCACGGCATATTAGGTGAAATTCTAATAGATTAATTTTTTTCTCTCTAATTCTTCTGCCATTAAACCTCCCTGCCGAATTTCATCTTTGTACGTCAATCAGTTGAGATTCCGCGTTGGGTGACCTACATATATAGATTTAGGTCAGCTGAATAAACAATGAACTATCTCTTAAAAGTAACAGCTCGTTAAATTAATAATTGTTTGTTTTGCACGACAACGGACTGACACAATAAAGAATTCAAAGCACTGCCATGTCCTTAACCTCAAAAACAGAAGCTTTTAATCACAATCCAATTACTTACATAGTTACTACCAATATTCTTAAAGAAAAATAAATGATCTTAGGACTGAAACAAGCCTTCTAAACGAAGATTGATTGTTCTCTGTGGCAAATCGTTTTTTAATTGGCCATCAACAGAACATTGTAGCAGTTACTTATTATTATAAACGATTTCGTTCTACTTAATAATTAATCCCGTTTGAAATTAGAAATATAATCTTAAGGCCTTAGTAAAGTTTGATTTTGAAATGGTAAAGGTATATGTTTGTAAAATGTGAAATAAACTCGGGTACCGGTGTCTCTTTCTTACATAAGATCGGCGTGACGTGTCGGCAATGCTGTCACGTCAAATGATGTATAGTGGTCGCATTTCGTTCGGTTTGTGAGAGTTCCTGGCGTTCTAAACTCGTTATTAAGGCCGGTAACGCATCTGCTTGCCTCCTGGTCGCGCCGATGTCCATGGGCGTCAATAGGCATTTAGCCGCCTGCACGGTTGTCCCTTATTACATAATAAAAACTAATCTCACATGCCAGAGTTTAGCTCAATGTGTTGGAAATATTTTTATTCTAGCTGTAACCAGAGACTTGTCCGCTTGAATTCGCTGATTTTATTTAGTTTTGAAGAGTTTCAGTTTCGTGCGGAACCCTAATTGTTTGTAAAAGAATAAAGTAGCTTACATAGTTTCTTGTAACATCAGCTATCAGCCAGTCTCGTCGACATCGGTCCAGCCGTTTCGGAGATTACCCGGAACAAAAAGACAGACATACAAAAATGGTTAAATTTGTGTTCTTGTTATAGTTATCCGGTAGTCACATACAATTAGTTAAAGAATTTAATAGCGATGATACGAATAGAGACTCCAATATATATGTATGTACAGTCGACCAAGAAAGTGCTTTACCATTTTGGATGACAGCTCCTAGTTAAAGGAAACTTTGCTAAAGGTTATTGTTACAAATTAACGTATTACATAACAAGCAAAAATAAGCCTTATAACTAATTGACGTGCAAACGACATTTGACCTTAGCGTGGCAAACCGTTTTCGTGGACGACTATACATGTATAGATTTAAAAAGAATTTAATACTGTAATATTCTTCAAATTTCCTCCCCTAAGCTGGCTTGTCAGTGCCGCACCAAAGATAATATATGTGATCCTATATCCAGTCCGCAATGCTCAGTGCAGACATCTCAACCCTCGTCATCTCTTGTTAATGGTTTATTACTGTTTCCAAATTTCGTATATTTTCAAGGAGATTTGCTGCTAGCAGCCAATTTTGACTGGGCCTGTGAATTATTGAATGGATACAATTTATATATGTATGTGTTATGCAAAGAATATTAAATACTTTTCAATGAGTAAATGCAATTGTTTATATAAACAAAAATGCATACAGCATCTATATTTGGCTGGCCCGTTGGCGCAGTGGGCAGTGACATTGCCTTCTGCTCCGGGGGTCGTGGGTTCGATTCCCACCTCGAGTCTGAGTCACAGAGGATGTGCTTGGCCGTTTCCAACTCTTCGTGACAAAACCTGCAGACTGGTGATTGACATAACTTGAAGGTATGTAGGTGTTTCTTCAGTCTGCAGTGACCCGTGAGGGATCTCGTAACCACTCTTACCTGCTCCCTGCTTAGATTCAGGAGGCGAGTAGTGAATTTTGGCGAGTACGCTTCTATGAGTGACTTCGCATGTCTCATGCCAGCCGCCTCTCCATAACTGAAGACATGTTGAGGTGGTGTTGCTTTTGAGGCAGTATTTTAAAAGGCCGGCGCCTGTGTGGCGCCCCCTTACTTGCCCTGTTTATATATTTTAATATAAAATATATTTAAAATAATCACATATTAAAGGTCGCCCCTAGCTGAGGCGCCCCCAGAGACTCGGCGCCTGGAGCGGCCGCTCCGCTAGCCCTATGGTAGGGCCGGCCCTGAGCACAAATACCACACTTGGTGCAGAAATGGGAAAACTAACCAATTAGTATTCCTTAAACTTAAACATTCCTTAAACATAAAAATCCAGTTCACTTGTTATCGATTCTCTATTCATATTAACAACCATACATTTATGACGAAACATACAAATTGAATCCGAAGTAACTTCACACGGTTAAATCTGAAGTCCATAGTTATTTTGATCCAAAACTTCTGCGTTCTATTCACGTACTGGACCTCAGAAACTTCCGCACGCTCTTTGCCTACTTTAGCCGCTTTGTTGGATGAATTGGGACGGAACAAGAATAGTATGTTTGAATGCATTTGTTGAAAAACCACTCCGGGGACGCACCGTGCTTCGACTCGTAATCCTCTTAACCCACTTTCAACGTTCATATTACCGAGTGGCTTAACAAACAAGTTATTTAGCGATATATCGGTATAGGAATTGGTTCAAGGTTGAGTGATATGTAATTAAAATGTTTCTTAAACGTTTAAAGATTGTATTGCATATGTAAAATATGTGGATAACATTTTAAAATATGCATCAGAAATGATACACACTGCTGTTACTTTTTTAATTGAAAATCTTTAATCAACTTTAAAGAATGAAAGCTAAACAATCTTGTGGCTGAAGTTACGTCAAATCTTCGGTCTTTATTATTCGGTTTTGAGGATTTCTTACTATTGATGATCTGTGATTTGAATTAAACAGAAATTTAATTTCAGGTTTCACTTATTCCGAAACAGTTGTAAATGTGAATGAATTCTTAAAAAGAAATCGATTTAATATTGAATTGAAATTCCCAAGAATAACAATTTTATTCAAAACTTAAGAAAAACTGCAATACAACGTTTGGGTAAATACTTACTTCTTTTCAGTATATAACAACATTGTTTCTATATATAATGTATAAAAACCTGAAACATAAACTTTTACAGTGTGAAAATCCATTAACGTAAGGACTTGGGAATTATACGACTCTACCGGAAAAAGGTTTTTTTATTATAACATGCTCGTAAACGTTAAAATCTTTTTTAGTACATAAAAACAATATTTTCTTAAACATAACAATATATTTACATACACACAGCTTGTTCTTCATATGCCTTTCCATTTATTAAAGGTTGGCAGACAGTTTCTTAAAACCTGTGCGATACCATAATTGTAGTACGTCCAACACTCGCTCTATCTAATGCCGCTTGCACCTGTCTCTCTGAATGTGGATCCAGAGCAGATGTCGCTTCATCTAACAGCAAGACAGCGGGCTCACGGAGTAAAGAACGTGCGATGGCTATGCGTTGCTTCTGACCACCAGATAGAGAGGCACCTCGCTCACCTATCACTGTGTCATAGCCCTGAAAGGAATTTTAACTTCTAGGAATAACTTTTTTAGAATGGTAATAAGATTTATCAAAGCCGCGTAGCGGTACCTGTTAACCTAAATTTGCAGAAAATTACGATACTTAAGTTGAGTAATAACTCACATTAGGTAAATGCGTGATAAAGTCGTGCGCATAGGCCATTTCAGCAACCCTTTGAACCTCTTCTTGAGTAGCTTCAGGACTCGTAATAGCAATGTTTTCGAAAATTGTTCCTCTGAACAAAACTGGCTCTTGACCAACCACACCTAAAGCAAACATTTACCTTATTGTAATTAAAACAAATTTTAAAAATGGTACATTACTTTTCGTAATCTACATTTTATTAATATTATTTTATAGGTTTATTTTTCCGCTACCCATACAACTACTTAAAAAACAACACTAAAATGTAAGACTTTACCCTTTTTTATTTGTAATGTTTATCTAGATGAAAATTCTTTTAATCAGCTTCCTCGTGGTTTTGGATTAAGAACAATTAATGTAATAATATCTGTTAATCGTATATCAAACCATTATGGCGCAAGATTTGTTTAAAGCCCCATTTTAAAATCTTATCTATTATTAGGATAAGACGAAGGTCAGCACTGTGCAAACTAATAAATCCTATCAGATATCCTATACTATGCTTGGCCTTTTAATATATTTAAATTATCTAATTTTTCCTTCAATTTATTCAAATTTAAACTAAATTCTAAGATGTGTATAAGATACAAACGACGCTAGTTGATCAGGTTGCATATTTTTCTGTAATTAGTATGGAGGCTTTATCTTTGATTTTGGAATAAAGACAGACTCTTTCAAATTTCCATATTTATTTAAACTGTTACACAGTTAGTGTATTTTTTTTGTGGATAATTGTTATTATCTCATTCAGTTATTCCATAAAGAATAAATCGATGCCCCTTGACAAAAAATATCACTATAATAATACGGGTAAACGATAAGTCAGTAAATCATACGCCAAATGGATTGCTTACCTAAAGTAGATCTTAGCCAGCTCAAATTGAGGTTCTTTAAATTTTTACCGTCCAGTTTGACTGTACCGAGATGAGGATCATATAATCTTTGTAGCAACTGTAAGATCGTAGATTTGCCGCAACCCGATGATCCCACTAAGGCAACACATTCTCCGGCTTTAATGTGTAGAGAGAATCCTTGTAGCACCTGAAGTTAATATGCGTGTGATTACGTGCTCTAATTAATTTTAAGTATTGAAGTAAATAAACAATAAAAACTGTCTGACTTAAATCTACTCTAAAGTCAATGCCAGTAGGACTTTACGTGACCTTCATTCTAAATGGACGATTATTTTTATCTCTATCGTTTGGTAAATAGTAATCACTGTTAATGATAACCTTCATATTTGTTTACATCATTATTAAGAACTTTGCAACACTAGATCGAAAGATGTAAAGTTAAACTCACTTTGATTACAACACAGGAGCATCCAACAATCTTTCTTGCTTTGCCGTCTTTGTCTATTTTGCATAAACCTGCCCATTCGCCAAGCTTCTTATTGTTATCCACCTGAGAGAGAGATATATGTTAATTACAGCAACTGCATCAAATGAATCGGAATATTGTGCACATAAATATTTGAACATCTGTATTTTTTGAGTGAAAACTTCTTCGTAGGTTAGGCATTTTTTTATAATGAAAAAAGAAATTGAATTTGTTTCATTGTCAACAAATACTTTCCATGAACTATATGGATTACAGTGTGTACTTTTTGGGTGAAAAAAATCATGAAACTCCTGTCATCATCATCAAAGACTTGACTTTGATGTGACCAGTACCAACCAGGACTACTGGAGCACCAGCAATCTTTTTATTTTAGAAAGTATGTGAATTTTGTGCTGAGGCTTGACATTTACTCAAAGGGTTTAAGGAGTGAAAGTAGATCATTTTAATCAATCCACCCTTTTATTCTTGACGTGAGAGAGCAGAGTTACCCTCTCATGTGTTTAGCTCAATAATGTTTATTATGAGCAACACATACAGAGAATTTTAAATTATATTATAATTTATTTAAAAAAAACTACTCAAATAATATAAGTTAAATGAAATCAAAAGATGTTTTATTTAAGTAGACTTTCACAAGCACTTTTGAATCGTCCAATAATTTAAAAATCTACTACTGATTCAGAAAAGTTTAACCACAACAAGAATCTTCAAAAACATGTTAATTATAATAAGGTACAAAGCTGGAGCAACTCAACTCCAAGCGGATACACATTTAGTACAGATCACCTGTACTAAACATACATAAAGTTATAACATGTGGATGTAGATAAAAATAATTATAAAAAATGTCTGGATGCTAGGAAAGTTGACTCAGCATGGTGCGAGGCACCATAGGGGCACCCAAATTAATATGCGCTCCTTTGGCCAGCACTGACATCAGGGCAGAGTGGCTCGTGCGGAGCGGTTGATAGCAGGCTCAGAACCTCTATCTTCCTATGAGAAGTTGTTCGTACACTTCGCTAAAATTCAGAAATAGCTAAACTATTTTGAATTCCGTTTGTTTTGTTTTAATACCCATAAATAATCTTTAAACTTTCAATAAAACAACCAGAATTTTGGCAATTTTCGAGATTTAGCGAGCCTAATCAACAACAATTGATTTTTTATAAATAACATAGATGGACAAAGGAATGACAAACATGAGGGCTACTGCCAGTATATTCATAAAACTCAACCTTACCTTTACGAGAGGAATTTGATGTTCATTGCAGAGGGCCTGCACTAACTTTTTGTATGCAGCTTCATCACAGTTCTCAGCTAAAACACAAAGTACTGCTTGTCGCCTAAAACGAAAAAAAAGAAAATTGTTTAGTTCTTCTACATTTGAGAGACGTACACTGGGTTCTATAAGTTCTGGAATAATACACAATATTTTAACAAAGAGCAAAGTGATTTGTTACAAAATACTTGTTCTTTGTCAAGTCACAAACTGAATGAAACGCAACAATAATACCATCACTTGACGTGACAGCATTCCCGCAACGCCCCGATCTTACGTGAGAGCGAGATACTGGTACTTAGACGCACCTAACAAATTACTAAAAACGTGAGACATTTAATTACACAACTGAACGATTAGGAATTTCCTGCCTCTCATAACAACTCCGCTGAACCAGCTTTAACCTACAATGTGTCCGAATCGATAAGAACAAGAGATCTTTAAGAAAACAAGTCTTTTTGTAGTGCAACTGTTAATTCGACTTAGAGACCTTCAAAAAATGGTGTAGTCGTTCCTCAAACAAGTGCAATGCATCTGCAAGCCTTGATCCATTACAGTTAGGTATTGGAATCAAAACTCATATAATAATAAGATGATTGCTTATAAATTCGTGTCTCGAAAAGTCGTTGAGGAATGAGACACTCATATAATTTTCATTTGTTAGTCAAATACAGTATTTAAATCACATCATTACACTTATGGGTATTGTTTAAAGTGGTGTAATCATCATGTGAATTGCGGGTAATTTCTGAGCAGTGTCAACAAATGTAGTATATTATAACAAAACTGAAGTATAGCGCGTCATGTAATTAGAGAATTTCCTTAAATACTGTATCGGTTTCAACTGAGAAAAAACAATTTACTTTTCATTAGGCCGCGGAGAATAAAGTAATAAATATTTATATAGTATACCTAAGTATTTATATATCTACAAAGCACAGATTTTTAGTCGTGTCGTTATGCTAGTTTTGCAAATTTTCATTTTTCGAATAACCTTTGTAAATTCTATCTTCTAATAATACTTTGGTTTCCGGGCGATACAAGTCTTGTGCGTGATTCTGCTTTTGCTTGTAAGTTTTATGCCGTAGCCAGACATAGCTTCATTTGAATGATCATTTCAATGATCATGTAGTGCTTCCGGGGGTTTTTGTGTAGCTGCGCAAAATTAAGTAGTACTTTTAGTCTTC
Source organism: Charaxes varanes (assembly GCA_024363005.1). Taxonomy (NCBI): domain Eukaryota; kingdom Metazoa; phylum Arthropoda; class Insecta; order Lepidoptera; family Nymphalidae; genus Charaxes; species Charaxes varanes. Next base: position 76,447 of record JANCMC010049048.1, on the reverse strand, counting down.
AATGACAAAAATGTACAAACATTTTGAGCTATGTCTGACTCCGGCATATACAAGCTGAAACTTGCGACTACGAATAATGGACTTAATTAAATGACATTTTATAAATTATTTAAATTATTATTCGACTTTTTTTTATTTGATGTCTTTTTTATTTCTCATCTAGTATTTAATGTATAAATTTTACTTTAAGTTGTTAATTGTAATTTTAGTTTGTTTTTTTTTTTATTTCATGTTATCATTTATAATCTGTGCTTGATGTAACAATCTGTAAGTGGAGTTATCTATATGTTAAAGATCCTAAGCATCTTTTTTTAATGTGTTTAATTTGTATTTAACTTTGTAGATAGTTCATAAGTAAATAAATAAATAAACACCTCTATCTGACAAATATGGATTGAAAGTTTGCAAAAAAAAATATTATTAGCCAATTTTATTGGAATATTGGGACTCTATATAAAAGTCAAATATTTTAAAAATTAAGCAAAAATTCAATTTACATAAAAATAGACGAACAGACAGACATTGTAACTAGTAGAAAGTTTATTAGGCCATGTGCATAAGATTGCAGGCAACAAGTATCAACTAGTCATTTAATATAGGTTATTACAATAATGTGTTCTTGTATAGAATACATAGAAACTTTCATTCAGTAATGACGTTTTCTTCTAATCACTTACAGCTTGACAGATAGCGTTTATTTACAAGTATTTTATTATTATTAAAAACACGTATCAATAGACATGACAACAAATTTTGAAAAATATGTTTATAATGTTCTCAAGTATCCACTATTGTCAAAAAAGTAATATTTCTGCAAAAATTAATGCTTTTATAGCGAAAAACAAAACATTATAAATTTAAGGATTAGAACTAACTCCAAAACACTCGAAGTTGTCATGACGTCACTTTATGTTAACAGTGCATTTCCATTACGCGTCACCTCGACGTTTTCGCCGCGACCGTTACGATCACAGTCGTCAAATGTCGACTATCAATGATCACTTCAATACGTTGCGATCGCTTATTGGAACGCACTTATAATATACGGTAACGTCATAGGCTCTGCTGGGTGTTTTAGCTATCACGGCGGAATGTTGTATTTTTAGTTTCCTTTTATTGTCAATCCTTATAAATCTCGCTCGCAATATTAATGTAAATACGTTTCTTAATGTTTGTATATCTTACTTTACCATATAAATTAATAATGTTAACAATTTCTGATTACTGTCATCATGCCTATTACGTTGCAATTTAGGAATGAGGAGACTATTTTTTTCTATCTCCTTTCTTGAACATGTAAAATGACTGACACTAAGCCTAAAAAGACTGCATAAAGCTTATAAAAAAAAAATGATTTCAACATAGTACCAGTGAGTCTTTAGGAGGCATAAATAATTTGGATCACTCACCGAGCACTTCCAGACGCACCTCCTGCTTCGCAACACCATGCTCGTTGGTTGCGACGCAGATGTATACACCGGAGTCGTCGCGGTACAGAGACACTATCTCGAGTGCTCCGTCTGACAGTAGTCTATACCGTCCTACATCACCTTCGATCTAGACACGCGTTTACCATATTAATAAAATTATACATTTAATACTTTTCATGGATTTAAGTCGGATTTCAGTTATAAATTTTGTTTCATCGACGAAGGCTTCGTTCTGCGTTTTTCAACTATAGTCCTTACCTTCAATGTTCAATCGACGGCTACCAGTTTACACTTGAAATTATGAAATAACGTAATACATATGAACGTTATTTGCAGTGCAGAAATACGGCCCTTATAGTTGTTAACAAACCTCTTGTCCAATGACTCGGTGGCGCACTAAAGGAATGTTTGCGCACGTACATGTTGTAATGAAGTAACCAATTAGGTTCAGCCTAGAAATTTACATTTACATTTTTTAAGTTTTTATAAAGTATCAAAGTTTTATAATGGTGATGTAGAATGTGCGCCATTTTTTTCAGTTTTCATTCAGTTGATTTTTATTTTCATTTGGTATGGAATTGAAATGGGAGGCATTAAACCTCTCGGGCAAATTTATATCAAAATAAAGAACAGTGCAATAATAAAAAACAGTGCAGTAATGAAATGTCATACAACATTGCCAGCAGAAATACAAAGGTAGTTGGGCAGTAGTACCTTGAGCTCTCCGAATCGCCACGTTATCTTGGGCGGTGGGTTTCCGTGGAAGAGGGTCTTTATATCGCCGGATAGATATCGTAGTTGTTCTGCTGTAATTTGTTAAAGTAATTTTTTAGGTTTGAACATTTTATGTTACTACTCGAACATTTAAAAAAAAATCGATAAAATATGTATAAAACAATAAAATTGATAAACTGATAAAAAAAGCCTTTAATAAAGCAATTAATTTTATTGTTTCAGGCGAGGCAACGGAGATGTTAGAAACGGACAAACATGAAAGGTATTTAAATTTCTTTTTCATTAGAGAATAAATATAATCGTTGTTAAAATTCATCTAATTACATATTTTGTTACATAATAATTATAGGCCACTAGTTTTTGACCGTGGATTCGCAAGCGTTAATTTAATTTTTCTAGCACTCGGGAATATTACTTCTTTATGGATGAAAAGTATCTTACGTATCCTGTACTCACGCTCCTATAAATGCCATAAACAAACAAACAAACTCGATTGTGAAAATTTTTTTGATCATATTATGTCTTAATATATGGATGAATCAAAATTGAACAAAATTTCGTCATAACAGACGTATTTAAAATAAGTAACCCTCAACTAGTACTAGCTGTATCTATCTCGATACTACTTTCGATTGTTCCTTTGTCACGCGCTTCCTGACAGAGGTCGTGGCTTCGTTTTCCGCTTACATAAAACTGTGGTTGATAAATATGTAATTGACAAATAATAAATTGTGTGTGAATACATAAATACTTTTTGACGATGCATATCTTTAACCAACCTCTTCCGAGTAACGTCCCTATTGTAAAATTCCACAAAAATCCAACTAAATGGGACAAAAACCGCATATAAAGCATTTACCTTCTTGGTTTCTTTGTGGCTTTTGTCCTATTTAATTGAATTCTATGGAAATTTTTCAACAGGGGGGCTCTAATTAAAAATAAAATGTTTCTAAAAAAAACTATGGGTCGTTTGCTGGTTTTTCCCGTTGGATCAATTTTTTTGAAATTGCTATCTATTTTGTAACCTTGAATTGCAATTGGATATTTTGTAATGTTTCGTTTCCTGTTTTAAAAGAAAAATAGTGAATTACGATGACGAAAGAAAGGCTACGTGGGATATCATTGCTAATGAATTCGGAAACGTTGATGGCTTCACGTTATTGTAAATAGGGCACGTCTTTTCAATTTTGGCTTAATCACATTTAATATATTTACTTCTAAAGTAAATAAAGAATCTTACAGTGGCTTTAATTTTGTTTCTCCTAAATGAATAATATAAGATCGACAAGAACGGGACTCGGTAGAGAAGGCGGCGTGGGATAGTGAAATATATTAATTTCATTTCTTTACGCATGAACACTATTGTAGACAGATTAATACATATTGTGTAGATGTTTTACATGATCCATTCTATGTATATATACACAAAGAGTCACAAAGAAAGTAATCAAGAATATTTCACTACTCGTATGTGGCAAAATTAAAAGCGAGGAAATTCACCTGTGAACTAATGTCGTCAACATTGTTCTTAGAATTAACATATTGAAGGTAAAAAATAACCTTATTTGGTTTTCCCCTTTTACTGCTCGTTAAATATGGAAACGGAATATCCTACGAGCGGTAGCACACCGATTTTCCCTCGTATTCATTCGCGGATCAAAGCAAAGTAGTTTAGTTTCTCATGCATGTCATGGATTTCCGCATAGTAACGCCTGATTCTATCAATTATTAGAGGTAGTTGTTCTGTGACATCGGCTGAAGACACTCGTACTAAAAGTGCTAATTGTTGCAATTCACTTATCACCGGATCCTGTCATATCCTTTGGAAAGAATAACAAAGAAGTATTATTTTATATTAGTCTTATCATTCGTATTCTTTCAATAAATACTAAGTATAGGTGGAGTTGTAATAATCAGTTTATTATTTAGTCCATCGTTTGACATGTTCTCTTAACTACTTCCTTATTTTGCAGTTATCTGGTGCATTATAAGCGAATTCTTATTTCAAAAGTTAACAAAAATACTTGCTACTCTTGTCACATAAAATTATTTACCAAACGGATCAACTCGGTTCACTTTGCTCGCCACTTGTGGAAATAGCCCTTATTGTTACTTTTATTGTTTTTTTAATGTACAATTAATTCCTAATGGCTCATTAATTAATTGAATCTCTCTAAAAACGCTTTGCTGAGGGTGATACATTTTGGTTGACATATTTAATGGCTGATTAAGTGAGCTTCACAAAAAGAAATCCAATAAAAAGCTATATATCAGATGATAAATTAAATTTATGAGCTATTTTTTATACCTATTTACTTCAAATTTTATCTACAGTTTGAACCTAACGCAATGTACTAGCATTAAGGACAAACTTTTGTAGTATTTGTAATGCTCTTATTTATTGTTAAAAGTGTATTTTATGTTGATAAATAAAATAAATAAATAAAATAATTCACATTTGTCAGTTTACTCCAAGCACAAGAAAAAATATTTGTTATGTAGTATACTTGAAGTAGCGAAAGTTGAAGTGTTCTTTAACATACACGTAAATAATAAAAAAACGTTGGAATTTTATCCCTAAGCGAAAGAAGAATGTTGTCTTCCGTTTTTCTTATTCATGTTGTCAAGGATGATAGTAATTGATTAAGCATTGCTTAGCGGAAATCCATCGCATGCATAAAAACTAAACTACTTAGCTTAAATCCACGAATGAATCGTCTTTCTTAACTAATTCCTTCATTACTTCTCAAGTACTTTATTCATTCAAGGATTTAAGCAAAGTACTAGCATATTCATACCCGTTTTTTATGCAAAAGAGGTTTGTTGTCATGGGGGATTATAAATTTAATATGGTGGATGTTTGAATCCAGTAAACCTGTTGGAACTTATGGAGGCGAGTATAAAAGGTCTAACAGTCGGGTGCATATAAAATTCAATTGCAATATTTGACCTAAAATAAGGTAAATAGTGTTAATTTACTGCTTATACAATGTTTCACCCTCACGTATGGTTATGAAACCGTCTGTGTGATGATGAAGTACCTTATAAAATATTTAAAGGTTAACCCAGACAAGCGACAAAGAGAAATATCAGTCGTGTGACCTGAGAAACATTGGAAATTTCTATCGGCTACGACTAGGATACCTTAAAGTTAATTACTCTCAGATAAGGGTGACATGCTGTTAGCAAATATGAGCACACAATCATTAATATTCCTGGCTCCGGCGACCCTTGTCTATTGCCTTTTTATTGCTTATGCCACTATTATATGGATCCTTCCTACCTGCCGCGGGCCCGCGGGCTTTCACGCCGTTCGCGCGCGATTCGTATCGCTCTCCAAAAAAATTCCGCCAACCGGATTCGATGTAGATGTTGCCAAGCGCTCTGCGATTCACGTTCGTCTGCATAAAACATTTTCATTTTAATGCATGGCTAGCGGAAAATATTTGCTATGTACGACACTGGTACTGTTGATTTCCAAGCCTTTGTTCGCATAGTTTTAAATTCTATTTCTTTTACCAAAGCACATTATTACATCGTTAATAATTTAACGATATTTATGCTAGGACCTTGTAACTTGTCAGAAAATAAACCCTGATAGCTGCACGATAACAAAAAGAACTTAGCTCAATTTAAAGTTTGAGATATCGTCCTGGCCATTCCTAACAAAAACTTTAGTAAAGGGTTACTGAGATAGTAACTAGAATATTAAACATACTACAAATTTCGTTGTTATTCGTAAAAAAATATTGTAGATGTACCCTGTTAACTTCCAGTAAAAATCATAACAAAATCAGATTTAGTAATTCTGAAAAAAAAACCTTTGGCAAACCAAAACATTGATTGAATACTGGCAATTATATATGGCAGACGGTTATTAAGTTACAGACAGACACTACAATTTTCTTTATATTATATATAAAGAAAATTGTAGTGTCTGTCTGTAAATGTAAAATGCAGGTTTTTAAGTGTATTTTGCATTCAAACGCTAATCGAGTTTAGTACAAGTACTCTTTCAAGTGGCCTGCGACTGCACCTTTATCTATTACTCGTATATTAATAAATAATCCATATTTCGTTGAATTTTCTATTGATTCTCAAATTCGTACTTGTTTAACACTAGGATAAATTCGTCCAAATTTTTTTTGTTCGGATCCCTAATTCTGTTGCTAAAATTAAATTAGCTTTGTTGTTCTTACCCTAGAAAATCTAGCCAGTATATTATACAGTATACCTAAGTATTTCGGCAATGCAGTTGTCTTCGGGCATCGGTAAATAATTTTTGTCATTCATAAAAAAAATCGACTAAAGTCATAATGATTCGTTATAATTGTTTAAAAAAAGATCATAATTATTCAATCGTCGGTATTACATCTCCGTGTTTTTTAGCGTCGTTCGTCACTTGTGATAGATGAATCGAAAAACTAGAATGATTGATGAGGTCAGTTGTGCAGGAAAGGTCATTTTCTTTGGGCATATTCGCGAATAAAAACCATAGAAAAGCGGTGCAATATAGTTGTTCGGACGCTATACTTAAATCAGGCTCCACTTTGTGGATTTTAACTAGCAGTAAAAAACTAAATTACTTCGCATAAATCCGCGAGTAAAAACAAATGATTGTTGTCATTGTAGAGTTTACGCACAATCACAGTCACCACTGATATCCATTCACTCCTATCTACACTCACAAATAGTCATGATTGGGAAATTACGATTCATCTTCGTTCGTATATATCTATACTAGCTGCTGCCAGCTGCCTCACTCTTGTTTCTAAAGTTTATATTTAGTTTAATCAATATAGTTATTGACACAACAATAAATCCTGAACTCTTGGAAGAAAATACTATTATCCTGTCCTGAAAAATATTTTGAAAAATATATCAAAATGGGTCGATTCAAAAGCGTACCTTAATGTTAGTTAAGTGAGGTGGACTGTTTGAATTGAATTTTATAATAATGGGAGTCTAAATGCATATACCAGTTGTGTAGTATTTCTGTTCAATACAAAATCCTCTGACTGAGATAATAAAAAAAACTATTAACAAATATCGATTTGCGTTCCAAAACATTTTGCCATTTTTATTGATATCAACGCATCAAAAAAATAAAATATTGTATGGGTAGAGGAGAAAATTCTCTACAAAATTGAATTGAAGAGTTATAGCCAAATCCCTTAAAAAAAAAGAAAATTGCAAAGTAAAAAAAAATGAATATCTTGAGAACCATCAGTTAATGGCTGAAGCTCTGTTTACTACTGCGCGCGTATTGTTCGCATGGGCTATGCGCAAAGAATATCAGAGCTGAGGTAAATGTTGAATACATATTTAATGTATGCGTTCTGTGTTTTTAATTAATTAAAACTATTTAGGCACACTTTTGAACGGACCCACTTTGATATGTGGTCCAGAATAGTTTTCTAAACACACTAGTATTTATTTCAAGAGTTCAAGACTTATTTGTGTGTTCGCTTATTTTTTAATTAAAACGGATCAGACTAATTTTACACATTGTTAGATGTAAAATTTAAAAATATACTCGCATATTTCTTTTTAACCAAAAATAGGTACATATTGAGGTTCGTCTTTCAATATGTTTCAATATGTCTCCTGATAGTAACGCACAACGCTGCGTTGTACGGCATGCGGTGTTGGATACATAACTGTAAGATTTAACGTCCAGATTTAGAATGGTCTCTTGTTCCGTCGTTATATACCTCAGCGGTGAAAGGCAAGCGCAGCACGCAACGTCGTGACGCTTATAACAGCGTTGTGCGTTGCGATCAAGAGACCAAAGTTTTACTTTTAAAACAATTACTTGCATACAACTTTTTATCCCTTATAACAAACCAAGCCAAAATTTTAAGTTTGTAGCCTCTTTAAGCTTGTTGACGAGTCAATCAGGCTGTCCCAGCAACTTTTTCTTCATGTATAGATCAACACTATTTTCTATTTTTAACCGCCTTCTAAAAATGGATAAGGTTCTCTATTCGAGGGTTTTTTTTATGTGTGTGTACGTTACGCGATTACTTCGCCATTTAGGACCCGATTTTGATGATTCTTTTCTTTTTGTTTGGTAGACCATATTTCAAAGGCGGTCCCATATAATTTTTTATCAAAATCGGCCCAGCCATTTTTAAGAAATCAACAAAATTCTAAAAATTTATATATGTATATACATTGTTATACATCGATAATGTTTTCATTTATTCCGAAACCTCACCTGTCATTAGAGCAGTTGGTTTAGTTGGCCTACCAATATCATATTTGTATATACAAAATACATCTAGTTTCTACTAAATTTTTTTTAAATTAAAGTATTTTGAAATAAAAAGAAAACCGCATTCAAGATATACCAAGGAATTAAAAAGCAAACAAAAAGTAATTAGTACTTTCTGACGATTACCTAGTAGACACCTATTACTCATGTGTTGAAGTCGGTACCATCAGCATCGGTTTAGCGGGGAATCTTTTTTGGCTTGGTACCGATTTCAACGCATCGTTAGGTGTCTACTACGTAATCGTAAGAAAGTACTAATAATTTATTATTTGTTGGGCGTTTTGAAGGCCTTTTTTATTTAAAAATACTTTACTATACTCGCAAATAATGACACATTGTCTGTGTCCACGATCGATCTACACACGTTTCTTTCTTTTTTCTTTTTAATATATTTTAAAAATGCCGAATACCGTTATGCCTGCGATTAAGCTTAAAAGCTTATGGTTTGTGGGTTCGTCCATATCCCAGCGGCGTCGGGGTTTTGCAACCGGGCAGCTTGCGGATTTCAGTCCGTTCCTTTTACCGATGAGCTACTGGGAATCCAATTAGCAGTCTAACCACCCGACCGAAGTCGCTTTAGTTAACTTATCTATTATACATAAGACTAAAATATATTAATTAAAAAGTTTCCTCAAAATCGTAGTATTAAAACGTAGTAATCTGCCTTTGCACATATTTCTAATCTACCTAAACGAATAAAACCACTCTGATAAAAATTTAATTAGGTATGTTTATTAAAAATAATTAAAAGTATAGGATATTTTTTAGTTTTATCTTTTGGCTTTAGATTGAGTTTATGGTGCTGAAAATAATTTCCCCTCTATACTAAAACCTAAGTCTGCGTGGGCGGACGGTCGAACTGAGCACCTGACGGGTTTCAGTTCATACTTGTTCCGATCAATTTTCTTAGTCTCTAGTTTCTTGAGCGTTGTCCGACTTCAAATGAGTTGGTAGATTCAGGGGTTGCTTCGCGAAAATTCATTGCAAGGTTAGTTAAATTTTAAATTATCCACGTTGAAATAATATATATATACGATATGTATGTATGTATGTATGTATGTATAAGTATCAGGCGATGGTATTAATGTACGGTGGATTTCAAAATTGACCGATGTCTCGGCGTAAACTGTGTTGTTGAAACTCAAAAGTAAACAATGTTTTTCAAAATTGGGTACAAGTCATGTCTCTAGCGTTTTTTTTTTTTTTGTATTATACGGGAGAATTTGAAATCTAACTTTTTGGCTTAAACTATTAAGATTCGTACCATCAATGACCGTTGTTGTATAGTCTGTAAGAGGCTCTCTTTGTAATGTAAGGTGAAATTTGAACGCTTGGCGCAAATTATTAACGAAATTCGTAATAGTAATAACGTAGATAATTTACGCCGCTCGCTCGGCTATGTGACGATGTGTGGAGTGGCGTGTGCCGCTGTCAGACAATGAACGGCGGGCCGTCAGCCGGCTGGGACATTCGCGGGACTACGTAGATCTTGACCTTGGCTAGGTTAGGTACGCACGGCTAACGACCTCGCCGCCGCTGACGAGCGCCGCCAGATAACCACCAAACGACGGACCCATTGAATCTCAACACAAACAATTTTCCAAATTTATTCACCGAATTGAGTGCGCAAATACGTTGCCTTTGTTTCCACAAGCTTCTAACGTAGATATATATTATCGTACTATCGTTAGATAAAACCAAATTTGACTTAATTTATTACGGTTCTTTTTTAAAGATAGATAAGCCAGCACTTGACCGCAATCGCACCCGATATAGGAACGTTTCGCGATTTTGCGTATAAGAATATCTCGGTTTCGGAACCAACCTTTGTTCTAAAGTCTACCTATCGATGACGCTCCAGTTTCGAAGCGAAACGTGCGTTAAGTTCGCGATAAAAATCGGTGCAGATCTGTGCTTTGCCGGCGGCGGCGGTCTTGGTGGCATTCGGGTTACAGCATTGCGCTAATTATGTCTTTATTTTCGCGAGTAATTTATTTTTCATGTCATGTAATCGCTTCCATCGACGCCGGTAGTTACTGAGATGAACCCGTTTTCCCCTTGCTGTGTAAAGAATCCTGCGTATTTGTTGATGAAATTTTACCTTCTAATATTCATACTTTTTTAAATATATAAAGCGGAAGAGTTACTGTGTATGTTTGCTGACTCGCTAATTTCGGAAACTACTGGTCCGTTTTGAAAAATGCGAGGAGGGCTATTGGCTATATATTATAACGCTACAATTGAATCTACATTTTCACTTAGTTTTACGTGGATGAAGTCGCGGGTAACAGTCAGTTATTAATATATATCCGTAGCAGAAATTTGTTTTCAAGCGTTTTAAAACTATATTCATTTTGATAACTAAAGTGAATCTATTCGTAGTTATTTTCGTGGAATTTCTGCGCAAATTCGTAGCCGGTACACGCAAAGTACTCTAATGATAATCTGTTCAAATAAATACCTCAGTTTGCACTGGGCTGTTCGCCAAACATATTTGTTGCGCCTCATTTTGATCGATAGGAATTATGAAGTTATTCCTTAATGCTGAGCTCTTTTTCTTAAAAAAAAAATAACGCGTTTTGTGGCGCTGAGCGTTGATGCACATATCCTACATAAAGAATATCTCGCTAAGGCCAAAAACATATAACTGAATACCTTGATCTTGTTTTCAAAAGCCGGCAATTCACGTCATTATGAAGTCCTATATATTTATTTATATTTATTATCTATCACTCGTCCCCGGCAAGAACTGCTTAACCTAGTCTATCTCCTGATGATGCTTCGGTGTCGAAGCGAAACGTGCGTTGAGGCACATCGGAGAGTCAGTGTAGTGCTGTACTTTGGGTGGCAGATTCGGTGGTGTAGCTTTCGGGTTGCTGCTGCACCGATTTTCCCTCGTATTCATTCGAGGGTTAAAGCAAAGTAGTTTGTTTTTTCATGCAAGTTTAATATAGTTTACAGTTTACGTGTTTAATTCAAGAAAATGTAGGTAATTTTAGTGGAAGCGTGTTTTGCAGCTATCTGGAGCTGACTAATTTTCAGCCATGCAAGCCCCGTTAAACCCTGTTCCAAGCTCTTTTTATACACCATTAGCATAGTTGACTTGTTTATAATAATAAACACTGTCGGTTCCAGCGGTTTATGAAATTACTACGCTCGCCAACATGATGTATGGCTGTGCCAACACAAATCAATATTGAGTTTACCAACTGGAAATAATTAGTTTTGGCGAATATGCATATCGTACTGGTACTGGAGATGCGTTGATTTAAAGGGCACTTTGGTGATTTGTTTGACTGGTTTTGATAAAATGAAAACTTAGTCAATTATCCGTATTTTAAGATTTTTAAACAGCATAACCATATCTTTATCAGTTTACACTTTTTTTCTGAAGTATACTTCAAAAAAAAGTGTAAACTAGAATAAGAAAAGACATATTTCGATGAGGTTAAACTTCAAACATCAAAGTACTTCTTCACAATATCACACTTTTGATAGGGTAAGGGCATTCTTAGTGGTATCTTACCGTTCATATTCATGATGAATGGAAGTATAAGAAAGGTATGCTTGGTTCCGCTCTGTACATTCTTAAGTCTACCGCAACCTTCAATTAGAAGCCTTGACCGATGAGAGAATTTCATTAGCCCAATTGCTGTTTGCATTGTAGACGTTCACCGCATATCTTCGGTTGTATGTAATCCGAAAGAATTTATTAATTTGCCATTTATTAACGTCAGGTTAAAAGCAATACAGACTCGAAATATAGTAACATAACAAAACATTTATTTTATAACCACTTATTTTTTTCAGATAAGATTTAAAGTTGAGTGTCTTATGTAATACATACAATTCAAGATATTAGAACAAAAATGAAGTACATAGCACTTACACTGGCGCAATCATCACCCATTTCTCGCCATATACTCTCTGGTCACGTCCGTAGTCCGTCCGTCCGTAGTCCGTGGAAATAAAAATATAAAAAAAGTAATATGAAATAAAAATAATAATATAATCCGTTTTGAGTTTGTATGTTTGCTTGAACGCGCTAATCTTAGGAACACTGATCCGATTTGAAAAATTCTTTCAGTGTTAGATAGCCCATTTATCGAAGAAGGCTACATATAGGCTAAATACCATCACGCTAAAATTAAACCTATTTTCTTTTACCTGCTTTTACACGGACACAGCGTGTGGACGCGTCGCGGACACAGCTAGTCTTATAAATATCGCAAAAAAACTTTTTCAATATAAAAAGTCGCTTTCTAGTTGACTACAAAAAATATCCATAAAGAAAGGAAACAGAATCTGAACTAAGTTCGTTGAGCACACCGACCACGCACTGAAATATAATGATTAAAAATGTTCTAAGTTTAGCATTAAGATATTGTGTAAACGTTGGCTTCCTATTAAATAAATAAATAAATAAATATTTAGTTTTAAGACCACAATGGCCGTAGACAGTCGTAAATTGCGGAGTCACGAGGGTACAAACGTACAATTTGTCGTAAATTGAAAGGAACGAATTACGGAGGTGGCTTTCAGTAACCGTTTTGTGGAAGTCAAACCTCATTTTAGCTTAAACTTCTGTAAGACAATTGCATATTTATAGCTCTCGTGTCATAATGTATGTGATTGTACTGAATCGATTTTGATCAAATTTCGTATGTACTTATATATCTTATTAAGTTCAATTAAGAATATAGGATAGTTTTTATCTCGATTTTATATCATAACTTACTGTTTCCCGCGATTTTGTCCAAGTAAATTTAAATTTGAAAAAACTTTTAGCCCGCCTTAATCTGTCCCTATCGAAATCGTACTTAGCGGATGTCTACAAACTATGTAAAACGTATCCGTCCAATTTTTGTATATTCCGCGGTTTACGAAATTTCGTGTCAGGTGACGTTTCGCTTTCATACACATAGATAGATCTTTTTTGTCACTTCTTTATAGGGGGCACGGTGAGTCTCGAAAGTTGTAACTTGGTTTTTTTTTGTATTATGATAATCTATACTCTACACTTTTCTCATACTTAATGTATAAAGCTGAAGAGTTTGTTTGCTTATTTCTTTGAACGCGCTAATCTCAGGAACTACTGATCCAATTTGAAAAATTCTTTCAGTTTTAGATAGCCCATTTATCGAGGAAGGCTGTAGGCTATGTATCATCACGCTATAATTGAATCTTTTTTTAAAATTTAATTTTACGCGGAAGAACTCGTGGCCACAGCTACTTGTGTAATAGATTGAAAAAAAAAGGAACTTTAACCGAGTGGGCCGGGTTGGTACTGCGCAAACATTTATTTTTAAAACTCTAGTTATTTTCAGTTTCAATAGCAATTTTTTATTTTTTACGACGTCCTGGACGGCACTGCGTGCTCCCACATAAAAAAGCCCTGCAGTATTGCACTGCAACTAACTGTTTCATACAATAATAGCGTATATTCAATTGTGACCAAGCCAACGTTCGGGCAGGACAACGTCTACCGGGCCCGCTTACATATATTTATCCATACTACTCTATACTTCTATATCTATGCTAGTATATAAAGCTGAAGAGTTTGTTGGTTTGTTTGTTTACTTGAATGCGCTAATCTCAGGACCTACTGATCCGATTTGAAAATTTCTTTCAGTATTAGACTGTCCATTTGTCGAGGAAGACAAGTGAAGTATTTAGTTTAGTTAGGTGAAATATTTTAGCCTGATGATATAGGTATATATATCATCAGGCTAAAATATTTCACCTAATTTTATGCGGATGATGTCGCGGGTAACAACAAGTAACCTTATTACATATACAGTACTGTACTGAGTCTTCATATTATGCGACTGAGAGAGAGACGAATTTCTTAGCATTCCATGGATTCACCGTGCGGGTGCCGGGTCCGTCGCGTTGCAGAGGGTTTTCTTACTACAAGAACCATTGTTTAACTGAAAAGTAATGATTCCGAGGATGACGTCAGATGGCAATCGGTCATCTTAACTCGCCCCACAGCCAAATCCTCTACAATCTAAGCGGACCCTGGTACTACTAAACCGGGATAACGCTGTGAAGAAGAAGTAGACTGCACTGTGAAGAAACAGTAAGCATACCTATGTTTTTTTAAGTTGTTCGCAAAGGGGAATCACGTGGCTTTAGGTTATAAATTGACCGTATGGTTTTCTTTTGTAATAAAAACATTTTCCCACTATCAGCCGCTTTTTCAACAAAAAGCCTCTAAGGACGCTTACACGAGACAGAGAAATCTATCAAAAGTTCAAGCAATCATTCGTCACGTTAATAATTACCAAAGCACGTTTTCCTTAAGAGATCAATTTCCTCTTTTATCTAACAATAAGCAGTCAATCTTTGTTAACCGAATAATAAAGGCCTGGGAGCGGTAATTGTTGAATGGCACGATTTATTCATTTATCAGTGGTTCGACTGTGGGGCTATTAACCGACTCTATTAACCGACTTTCAACAATGTGAGGTTCAACATTACTACTAACACGTTTGTGTTAGCTTAGTTCGTAACCATGTGATAAATATTTCATTAAATGTTTCACCGATTTGAAACCACCAATTGAATTGACAGGTTCTTCAAAAATATATATTTTGAACTTCGACTTCGTTCGCGTGGGCCACATTTACCGTTTAGGGGTTTAAAAAGTAGTTTAGGACCAATTCTCTGATGTACCGAATATGCATAAAAAGTTTCATAAAAATCGGTCAAGCCGTTTCGGAGGAGTTTGACGAAAAACACTGTGTCACGAGAATTTTATATATTAGATAAATATACTGCATCTCTTAGTTATAAAGTATTATGAAGCACAATGTACTTAGGGACTTCCGGGTTGAGCTACAACAGCTGTTAACAATATGGATTCTTCAAACTTTAATAAGGGCTAGAATGCTGTGTCATTTTAATTCAAAAACGTTCGAAGTTCATTAGAGAAAATGGCTGCTAGCTTACTTAGAAACTTCAAGACTTTATATATTACAGGATGAAAACCACTTTTATTTTATTCCTGCTATATGACTTACGATGCAGAAATACATAGCACCAGCGTTTCGAGTGTCATGAATTCTAATAGAGAACTCTAGCCGCCATCTTTAACCGCCATGGCACTGCAGATATGGAGATACGTCTCGATTTTAATTAAGATGTGCGCTGCATTCTTTTCATACTCTACCGCCATTTTATCCTATTCAATTTAAGGCATCTTGGGTTTATAATTCTGGAGACGTTTCCTTTTAAAATTACCCTACATTTATTTGTATAGTTTTGTTTTAGCATTTTTTTTATTAAAACGAACAAGCTCGTCCTATTAACCTAAATGTAAATGACTACCGAAGCTTATGGACAACTATAGTACCAAATGGGTTTGCAAATGCGTTGCTACTCTTTGTTTCTAGAAGTTTCCTAAGTCATACAGTCTGGTAGGAAACATCAGAGTTTATGGTGGTTTCTCTGAAAGATTGTGAGTGTTACACAATTACAGATTAAAGTAAAGTAAATAATAAATTAAAAACAAAAAGATTCACGAATTAATAACCGGGTGATAGATGGGTGATCCGTCCTAACACTGGTTTTCAAAAACCTCATGACTTAATGAGGCCGTATCTTATAGGCATTTAGCGGATCGTTAGGTTAAGCAGTTATAACCGCCGCCGGGTTATAGATGGGTGATCCGTGTTTCGTAAGGCACGTAATATTAAACAGTGGGTCCCGAATAATGTTAGAGTGGTATTACTCGTAAGATTGTAAAGATTGTGGGGTTCATGTGAGGCATCTTACCTCGCCCCAGATAATCTGCAATTACAGGAGAAAATAAAGCGAATGGCATCTTTTTCTTATTTTATACATTAACGTATCACGTAAAAATAGGTTTAGCAAAAAAAACCGACAAAAACTCGAGCAAAGCCACGGGCAAAAGCCAGTATAAAGTAAACGTACTAATGGAAAATGTATATGTAATTCTATATGACTCAAATGGAAAGGTCATTGCTGACGGGCTTCAGGAAGCTTTGGAAAGGAAATCTTTAATGGATGCGCCGTCAAAATAACCGATGGTGAAAACTCGAAATGTTTGCATAGCGGAGATCAATTTCTGTCGTAATACGAAATTATAATTAAACGGTTGGTTCATTTCCCTTTCAGGGTTCCTTTAAAAATTGATCATAACTTTGCAGAAATCTATGGTAAGCGGAAATTTAATTGAGGGGACATTTTCTCTCAAAAGATTTATTTATAAAAACACGTCCAGGCTCATCGTCGTTGTAACCGGACAATTTTTTTCTTATTAGCCAATTATATCCCACTGCTAGGCAAAGGGCTCCCCATTCTTGATCCACCTTCCTCCTTAAGCGTTATCTGGAAATAAAGCACAAGATTTTTTGTTTTTATATTTTTTTTGAAGAAATTCAAGAATAAAAGGAAAAATTTGAAAAAATTACTCATAAATTAGCGAAAAAACCTAAAAAATTTGTGCAATGTTGCAACTCGATATATGATATTAAAATTCGTTCATTCAATATAGGTTTTTTACAACGCTCCTAAGTCATTTTCAAATTTTTTTCTTTAATTTTTTATTTATTATTACTTATGTACCACATAGATTTACAAAAGAAACTGGAGCTTATAAACTATGTACACAAAGGTATATTTATCTCTTTAAGATATTTCTTCCAGTTACCTAAGAGTGTGAAAAAAATAAATAACAACAGATTACAGTGTAGGTGGATACATAATTAAACTAACTTCATTAAAAATAGTTTTTATTTGTTTTTTCTTTTCTTTTTTTATAATAATGATAAATTATGTGATCATATTGATACATACATAGCCCTGCAACTTTTGGGAGATAAAAATAAACATTTATCGCATTGTGTGTATTTATGTTATCGCGAAGGCCACGAGCATTCGTCCTTATCGGAGATTTATCATCGAAATAATATTTATTTTAGTTATCTCTGGTATAGGTTAGGACATACTGTCTTAAAGTCTGTTAAAAAAGGAGATGTTTTGTTTGGTCACTATAAATAATAAATAAATACATAGGACTATATGACATACGGACGTCTGTTCCTATAGTAGACAACTTAATGGCGGTGTATAGGTAATAGCCGCCAGTTATACACAATTTTAAGAAGTGGCTATATAAAGCTGGACATCATGCGGTGTATAAATTATTCTGAATTATACATTACGTAATAATAAAGTAGCCAAACTATTAGACGTAGAGACTTGAAATTTTCCATGTTGATAGAACAAACTAAAAACTCACTAGGAAAATTATTTTGAACGAAATCGGACCACAAGTTTTGAAGTTATTCAACAAATACGTTTATAGCGGATATTATACGGAAACCTTCTATATAAGCGTGTCTTGACACGCACTTAGCCATTTTATTTCCTTTGGAGGTTCGGACCTCTAAAAAAGACTAACTTAATACAGACTTCACACACAGTAACTATTATAATGCTAAAAATATTTATTACTTTATGTTTTAGGATCATATCACAAATTTTTAGCTTCTTGCGTTTCAAGGATGGTTGTAAAACTTCATATTTAAAATAAACCGCTATGAATTTTAATATCTTTACGTAATTGTGCCATAAGAATCGTGCGTCGTTTGGCAGTTTAGATTTCGCAAAACTTCGAACGTATTCGTCAAGGATTTGTACGTAATTATTCTTATACGCATACGTGTTTCTAAAATAACAAAAATAAAATATTAATCGTGCTTTTAAACACTATGTACAAGATTTTTTTTTTTAAATATAAAACAAGGGGCAAACGAGCAGGCGGTTCTCCTAAGTGACTACCGACGCCCATGGACAACTGCAATACCAGGGGGATCGCAGATGCGTTGCCGGCCTTTGAGAAATGACTTGAAATGATTGTCATGTAGACCTTTAACTTTAAAAGTGACCTTAAACGTGACTAACTCGGGCAAATGCGAGTCAGGTCATCACGTTATTATTTTAGAAAAAAAAAATTCAGATTCGAATACTTTTCGTAAGATTTGTTTCAATTTGACAAAGATACTGCAAGTTCTTTTTTACAAATTTACGAAAAAGGACAGGACAGAAATTTGTATCTATATCACAGAAAATTTTTATGAAAAGTATAAATTTCAAAATAACCTTATAAAGTATTAAGTGATGGTACGGAACCCCTAGTGGGCGAGTCTGACTCGCACTTGACCAGTTTATTTACGAGTTAAGTTTATTTACGAGTAAAGCCATTATAACTTTTTCAATACGATTATATTTTGTACTCTTTAGTTTGCTACTAAAGCGTATTATTTCTAATATTTTTCACTTAATATTTTTTAGTACGGAGTCTAAAATCTCTCACATTTATTACTGCTATACATTTCTAAAACACATGAATTGAAAAACTAAATAGCATAAGAAAATTCTCTCGTTAACCAATATCCTTTACTTTATAGTTAACACGCAAAAATGTAATTTAAACTCATTATCGTAAGAACTGTTTTTAAAAGAATGCCAACGAGTTTCTTGCTATTTCTTCTTGTAGCTCGAACCTTACAAATCAACGGTAGCTTTTAAAATATTTGAAGATTCAAAAGAGCTTGTAAAAGTCTACTTGAATAAAACATCATTTGAATTTAAATTAACATTGCGACGAAATTAAAAAATAGCATGACTCATTGTCACGTTCCTTCTGAGTCGAGCGTGCAAGCGAGCAGAACAACCGATAGACAAGCACTACGACTAATATCACTCAGTGACATTAACCCAGAGCCACAGTTTTACGTGCCTTCCGAAACACGGAGGAGGCTAAATGTTTGAAAATCAGTATTAAATGGGTCACCCATCCATCACCCGGCAGCGGTAAGAACTGCTTAACCTAGTGATCGACTCAAATTAATTACTATTTAACGTAGGACCTCCTCAATATAACACACGTATTACACACCTTTCTTTATAGATAGAAATATTTTTAAATCGAAAAATGTTTACATCGAACTATCTATAGTCACGATATATTTAACAAGGGGCAAATAAGCAGGTGGTTCACCTAAGTGACTACCGACGCCCACCAGAGAGATCGCAGATGCGTTACCGGCCTTTAAGAAATGAGGTTAGAACTATAAGAGTTCTAGCCGTATCAGATATTGATCACGTCTGCTTAGTTAAACTTCATTAAGTTTTAGGATACAAGGATGAAGGAAGGCTGAAGAATGGGTCACCAATGTATCCCCCGGCCGCGGTGAGAACTGCTTAACCTAGCGATCAACTCAAACGCCGGTCGCTAATTGAACTACGACCTTCGCAATTTAGTGCGTATGATAAATTATATAAAAAATATATCAAACGTTATTCCAACGTAACTCCACCAGAGAACTCGCATTTCCCGACGTTCCCATTGGGAGTGGAAATGGAATAAGTGTATAAATCACGCGTGAAATTGAGTTCGAGCCGGTGAAGTCATTGTTCGCGTCGAGAACTCGATGTCACTCGACCTAAATTTCTAGAACATCTGCTGCGGCAAAAGATCATTTGTTACTCCTGCTGGCTTGAAAATTGCTTTTTCCCATGTCATTATTCTTTTTTACCTCCGACGCAAAAAGAGGTGAGGTGTTTGTGTGTGTGTGTGTGCGCGCGCGCGTATGTGTGCATGCGTGTGTGTTAGTATCGCTGTGCGTCTCTCTCTCTCTCTCTCCTCTCTCTCTCTCTCCTCTCTCTCTCTCTCCTCTCTCTCTCTCTCTTCTCTCTCTCCTCTCTCTCTCCTCTCTCTCTCTCCTCTCGCGCCTGTGTGTGGGTGTCTGTCAAGCTCCCGAACGGATGAAGCGATTTCAATTTAGTTTTGTTTTTGTACTGGGGTGAATTATGTGCGAGTGTTCTTAGACACGTTTGATTAAAATCGGTTGAGCCGTTTACAAGTTTTGGGGGGTGAAAGTGGGGAACTCAAATAAACGATAGGAAGCGAATATGTACAGGAGGAGTATCAAATGAAAAGGTTTGATTTGTGTATTACAAAATTAGGTAATCGTAGGGGGGGGGGTTATGACGTAGGAGATGAATTGACTGAATTCAACGAACAAACCCTAGTGGAGTATCGGGGTTTTGTATATTTGATATTTAAAATTATGGATCCATGCTGACTGAGTGCGAGGAGGTAGTAGCGTAATCAGTGGCCGGCATTTGAGTCGATCGCTGGGTTAAGCAGTTCTCACCGCGGCCGGGTGATAGATGGGGGAAGAAGTAGACAATGAATAAACTTATCACTAAAAGAGATCTCTTCCAGCTTTCGTGTAGGAGAAATAGTATGAACTATAAAGGGGTACAATTAATAGACGACCGCAAACGATGGAAACTTATCATGCGTGGTCACGATCCTCAGCAGTGAGGGAACGAGAAAGAGAAAGAAGAATGGTTTGCCATTTACAGATAATCAAATTAAAGATAAAAAAAACGCGCCTGCAAAGTTGTATGAAATTTCGTTATTGTTGTGTTTTTAAAATTCAAACAGGGGACACAACTTATCAAAGAAAAAAATATTCAGAAAGTGGCTTCCCTATTTCACTATCTTTATAGACTCTAGGCCAAAATATAGTGAAAAATGGTAAATAAAAAAAATAAAAGTAAAATGAGCACGTTCGTTTTACTATTATTTTCGATTTTACCTTTTGGACTGTACGGCTGTGTTACCGTTGCCTTATGCAAACCGAACAAACATAATATGACTTTGAATATTAATGAAATTATAAATCACTTTCCTATAGAATTTTGATTTATTTCCTTGCATTTTTTTGAGAAAAGCACTGTGTAAGCCTCGGCAGAAACAACAACAGGCATGATGACAGTAATCAGAAGTCATTTAAATTATATATGTATCTGATAAAATAAGATGAACAAAGCTTAACATACGTATTTATTTGTATATTGCTAGCGAGATTAATAGGAATTAACAAAAAAAGGAAACTACAAAATACGACAATCCGCCATGACAGCTAAAACACGGAGCAGGGCATATGATGTTACTTTATGTTAGAGTGCGTTCCAATAAGAGATCGCAACGGTTTGAGTGCTCATTCAGATATACGACAATTGACGACTGCGATCTTTATGGTCGCGGCGAAAACGTCTAGGTGACGCCTAGCAGAACGACCTGTTAAGATAAAGTGACGCCAGGACAACTTCGACTGTTTTTGAGGGAATTTGAATCCTTAAATTTATAATGTTTTTTTTCTGCTATAAAAATGTAAATTTCCGTAGAAATATTAACTTGACTGGCAATAGTACATACTTGAGAACATTATAAACCTATTTTTCAAAATTTGTCGTCACTCCTATTGCCTATAACTCGTATTTTTAAAGCCCGAGCCGTAAGCGATGTACTATTATTTTCGTTTGTTTAACGTTTCTGTTGGTTGGTGGTGAACACAGCGCGGATGCGTATCGGTTGCTGGAGCACAACTGCAATCACTTCAGCGATGAGGTGGCGCAGTTCGTGTGCGGGGCTCGCGTGCCCAAGCACATCGTGGCGCAGCCCGAGCAAGACCTGCCGCCGCCCCTGCGGCTGGCGCTGCAGGCCGTGCTCGACAAGCTGGTGCCCGACGGCGACCAGGTGACCCCTACCAGGATTTTTTTTATGTTACAAGAGGCAAACGAGCAGGCAACAGGCATCTAAGTGCCTACCGACGCCCATTGACATCTGCACGACTAGAAGGCTAGCCGATGCGTTGCCGGTCTTTAATGATGAGTTTAGGCCACCGGGAAGTCTCACTAACCGAACGAAACGCGACAACAATACCATCACGTGACGTGACACCATTGTCGCCACTTCACTCCGATCTCATGTGAGAAAGAGGAAATAAAAGTCAAACTAAAGTAGAAGTCAAACTAAAGTAGAAGTCAAACTAAAGTAGAAGTCAAACTAAAGTAAAAGAACTGAAACGGATAGAAAATACCTAGAAATGGCCTTTTATTTAACAGCATTAAATTTAAAGGTTTGAAAGTTTTGTTACCAGACAAACATATAATTAATACATTTAAAAAACAGACAGCAGTTTTTCCAAGGCCGCCTGCGGACGACACGGAGAATCACTTCTCCTCGTCCTCGTCGCGGAACAGGTACGTGGACCTGGAATAGACCGCGGATCTCGGTACGGCGGTAGAATCATACACCTCAGACCTCGGCTCGGACTAATACCGGCTGTATTCCACCACAGGACATCTCGTCAGAACTTGAAAATTCACCCTTATCACCTTGATGTCCTAAAGTCCACAACCGTGCGATTCTCTTGAAATTTGTTACCTCGCACCATTCCTTTGTGGAACTAGTTACCAGCTTCAGTATTTCCGAACCGATACGACTTAGGGACCTACAAGAAAAGAGCATACTCATTCCCCCAAATGCATCTGCGAGTCTTCTGATGTTGCAGTGCAGTGTCGTTGGTAGTGACTCAAGTGGACCGCTTGCTCGTTTACCCCTTGTTATATATAAAACCTATTCCCTTTCTATATGTTTTCCTTTCTTCACGCTCAAATAGAATCTGTGTTTGAGTTAGGAGTATTTTTAACAATAAATCCGGCATCCGGCAGATGCAGGTAGTTCTTAAATATCTACATCCATTGACGACTGTACTACCGGAAAGCTCACTGACACGTGGCCAGCCTATGAGAAACAAGGTGAACTGAATGGAACTTGAAGATTGCTAAGTCGTATCGGTTCTGCAGCTTAAGGTGAGTATCGCTAAAACATCAGTCAACTTACCAGTAGGCCAGGTTGAAGATGGCGAAGACCAGGGGGAAGGTGATGCGCGAGATGACGTCTATCCGCTTGGAGCGCGTAGGGAACTTGGACATCCAGAGGCGGCAGCAGTTCTTGCGCGGCGGGTTCATGTGGATCTCGCACTGCCGCATCTTGGAGTCCACCACGCCGCCGCGCATGAGCGGTTTCTGTTAGTTGCAGACCAGTCAGGGAGGACGAACGTAGTCCATTTTGGACAATTTTTTAAGAACTAATTCGCTTGCTGCTTTATTCTTTGTATCTTTATTTTTATTACTGCATGAGTTTACATTCTGAATGCCTTTATTATTTATTTTGGACATATTTTTAAAAACAATTTCAATTGTTTCCGAGCTTGCATCTTTAATTGTATTGTTGCTTGGGTTAATATAGTAAAGACAGAAGAGGCACGTTGTTTATTGAGCCAATATTATAAAGCACGAACAAGGGCCTTTATAGTCAAATAGGCTTTAATGTTCATATGCAATTTTATTACAAGTACAATCATTGCAAATACTATTCCTGGTATAATTAAGTAATGCATTCAGATATCTAATTAACTGTACGGAACACGAAGTAAATATTGAAATTATAAGACTTGCAAATTGATAAATAGTAAAAATTGCATTCCTATAAATCAATTCATGAGTTAAATAAATAATCGTAGATTTAATACTTAAACTTGTCCATTGAACAACAATCATTGTTTTATCTTTAGTATTTGTACATATCTTCCTAGAAATATGATTTGACAGCCATGCTGTGAAGTGATGGTGTTGTTGTAGTGTTTTGCTTGGTTTGTGAGAGATCCCGGTGGCTTAAACCCCCTCTTTTCAAACGGGAAATATTTTCAACTCTACCATCGACTCAGCTTCAACTATATCGATGGTAGAGTTTGTACAGCTTGAACAATTCGTCACTACAATAAACCTTTTAAATAATTGACTATAGAAATATAATTTTAAACGTATGTATTTATCTTTGATGTGTTTGTGCTTTTTCAGGCGTCCGTTACATTACAATTGGTGTCCGGTGGTGACTTCAAAGTGTCCCACAAATTCTGCGAGATGATAAATGAAGTTTGGATAATAAACTTTCTGAAAGCTCATTCCGATATAGATTTCACTTGTCCTTTTCCAGTAGTAAGTTAATGCCCGTAGTAACGCTTGATATTTTAGAGTTCCGAACTACTATTGATATTATTTATCTATTCATTCTGAGACCAGAATTATGAAAATGTAATTAATTATATATTATTAAATGTAAGTAAAGGTAAACTTTTATAAATAGGATGTATATATCACCATCATAATCGTTTTAACCTTAATTCTTATAATAACTTAAAATTAACACAAAAAAAACAACTACGCTGTAATGTTAGTTATAATCACTACATAACCGATCACAAAGAACACATTTTCTGCTTAGAAACAAATCAGTACAGTAATCTATATTAGTATACTTAGCTAGATTTTTTTTGTTTGCCTGCACGCGCTAATCTCAAGAACTACTAGTCCGATTTGAAAAATACGTTCAGTGTTACATAGCCCATTTATCAAGGAGGCTATAGGTTAAATATCATCACGCTACGAGAGGGAGCGTTTCGAAAATTTGACAACCTGTGACAAGAACGGGGGCATGCATAAATAATAAAATCTGGGTGATAATACAATAAATTTGATTTCAGCGTACGTATCACATGTTCAACATGGAGCTGCCACCGAAAAACATGCCGATTCCGATGATAGCGAGCGACTACAACATCATACTGGAGGTGTACATGACCAGAAATAAGGAGCAGATCCTTAAAATCCTCACGGTCTTGCGTTACGAAGAAAGCAAGTGGAAAAGACCCTAGATCTAATAAAATTAGTTTGTGTTGATTTTTGGACTTACTTTCATTTTCTTAATAGGAGCTAACTTCACACCAGGGGGTGGATCTTTTTTTTTATCTATCCAATAAGAGGTTAGATCCATTACGGGTACGCGACCCCGAACTACCTTTGCTGCTATTGTCCCTAAGTCTATACCGTCCGTGACAGTAGTATCCGCATCATTTTTCTCCTTTCCATCTACCTTTATATCCTTTTACTCCATCCCTTCCTTTACTCTTATCTATTTATTTAATTAGAGGTAGTGCGACGCTTGCAATCCTTTCGCTCTGCAGCCGAATAGTGCCGGTGCTTTCGGGTACCAGTGCCTCTTTCTTACATAAGATTGGTGTGGAATCGCGGTAATACGGTCATTTCAAGTGATATACTATAGGGTCATAGACAGACGAGTGATTAAATTTATTGGTACATATTTCATTTGGAAGTACATATAGATAGGTTTCATATTATTCTATGCAGTAAGCATGCACCAAGCTGAGAGGTGCAGGGGAAAGGAGAGGGATGGAGGGATATAGAAGAGGAAAATTGTTGACGCGTTTCGTTCGGTTTGTGAGACTTCCCGGTGGCTTAATCTCGTCATTTAAAGTCAGCAACGCCTCTGCTAGCCTCCTGGTGCAGGTGTCAATGGGTGTCGGTAGTCACTTGTGTAAACTGCTTGCTCGGTTGCCCTTTGTAACATAAAAAAATAAAATAACTAATGATTCTACAGACCAGTTACTAAGAAGACATGTAAATTATAAAATATAGCCGTTGTGGTTAGTCGGGGTGGTTCGATAAGATGTTGGGATACTGCCAATACTGGTAACAGTCTGTACATAACTATGAAGGTTAAGTTAAATATTTAAGAACATAGCGTATTAAAATCTTTACACTATCCCGGTTGAGGTATTTACCAGCGAAATATCGCTTCTGCCTTTTAGAGTATTATTATAATTATAGTACGCGAAGACATGTTGACTTCTCTTCTTAGAAGGATATCTAAAGCTGCACTAGTGGTAATAGTTACATATATAGAAGAATCACCTTAACTCGCTCCACAGCCACATGCTCTGCAATCTAAGCGGACCCTGGTACTTAACCGGGATAACGCTAGGAAGAAGAAGAAGATAGAAGAATCGTATCAATTTGACTATATGGTATCGTGTATGCATCTAGTAAAGTGATCAGTATCAGCGACTCCAGTGTAGGTTTAATACTGGAGTCGCAAGTCCTAAGCATTAATTCAGTTCCTGGCTTCGTAATGCTATGGAACCCTACAACTGCAAAGTGAATCATTGGAGTGCAAAATTTACATTTCTCATTAACAGCAGCTACTAGGAGAAGATCGTAGCTCGATCAGTGGCCGGCATTTGAGTTGATCCCTAGGTTAAGTAGCTCTAACCGCGGCTGAAGTATAGACGGGTGACCCATTCTAACGGTGGTTTTCAAATACTTGACCTCCGTTTCCGTTTTTTTGGGAGGCACGTAAAATGATGGATCGATGGGTCTCGATCTACGTCACTGAGTGATTATGCAAATATCCGTCAGACGGCAGTTGGTCACTGAAATAACGCTGAAAGAAGTTAGTTAGTAGCAGAAGTATATATATCTGGTAGTATCAGATTTAATAATTAGAATAGATAATAAATCGCTCGTTATCGCTCCAATTAAGCTTCTCTTAAGGCCTGTGCAAGTTTGACGAATTCCATTTAGTCTGTCTACGTTTAACATATTATAGATAGAGTCTTTAATTTACTAAGCAGCCTTGTAATATCAATTAATAGTCATTAATTCCCTTTAACTATGAGAATACACGTATGGATAGAATGTTTAAGTGACGCTAAAGAGATTACGATCCATTAGAATCGTTTGAATAGAGTATACAGACAAAGCAACCGTACGTTCACCTGAATAAATTGTAACGATAGGACGACGCTAGATCAACAGATTATGCTAAAAATTGTTTTTAGAACAAAAGGATCCCGTTTAGTGAATAAAGCATTATGTATATCGATACAGCCCACGTAAATTGTCGTAACCCCAAATTCCCAACTTCACAGTAGAGCGTATAAATTGACATATAATACATTTGTGTACACAATTATATATTCAATAATAACGATTCAATTATTGTTTTTAATAAGTGACTATTATATTACAATTTAGTTGTTCGCTCTACTGTAAAGCTGGGAATTTGGGGTTACAACCACTTACATAGGAGGTTTCAATTTATATAGGACCGATGATGCAGTGGGCAGTGACGCTGCCTTTTGCTCCGGGGATCGTGGGTTCGATTCCCGCCTCGAGTCTGGGTGTATATGTATATATTTATTTTAACAAAAAAATGTGTATACCAGGTGGCTGTTAGCTATAACACATTTACATGTTTGTTACGCTTTACTGTGAAGTGGGGAATTTGGGGTTACAACAGTTTACGTAGGAGGTATAGAAATATCGGTTGCAGATTTTCAAAGAATTTTTGCCCTTAATTATTATTAATTGCTTGTATATTTACTGTAATGCTTCATTAAAATAACATTGTCATTAGAACAATACGTCTTTATTCAACCGCGATGTTATGATCTTGCTCAAAGGGATTCTGTATATTCAACGTCAATAATACGCTTTACACGTAACGTTCAGTTAAACTTTTATCTTGGACAGACGCCAATGGACGTTGTTTATTTATTATTACCGTTTTATAGAGCTAACGGACGTGTAAAAATAAAATAGTGGATTAATCATTCCTAACAATGACAGTTTGCGTATGAATGGATATGTAGCTTGTGTTTATTAATAAAGTTTAAGTAGATCAGATTAAAAGAATAATCATCAAGAATAATCTTTAACATGAATAGTTTCAGGAGCTTTAAAAATTTATTATATAACATTAAATTCTCGGGTATGTTCATTGAATTCAGTAAATTATTCCCCTACGCCATTAGCATCCTCCCCCCTTTTCAATTCCCAATTTTGTAATACACAAATCAAGCCATCTTACTTGATACCCCACTTGTCTATTCGCTTCCTATCGTTTATTTGAGTTCCCCACTTTCACCCCCCCACAACTTATAAACGGCTCAACCGATTTTCATCAAACATGTCTAAGAATACTCGCACATAAGTCACCTTTAATACAAAAAGACTAAATTGAAATCGCTTCATCCCTTCGGGAGCAATGATACCACAAACAGGCAGACAGACACGACAAACTTGTAACACGCCTCTTTTTGTGCGTCGAGGGTAAAAATACCTACTTCAAAATTTATTACACTTTGTCTTGTCTTAAAGTTGACCAAAAATTAATAGAACCAGAAATGTTTGGACTGACAGCTAAAACTAATTTTTGGAAAAGGAATAATGGGGTTTTTAATTTTTTCCTATACTTCTGCTTTAAGATATAACTTCTTGCCAAATTTTATGATTCTAGGTCTAGAGGAAGTACTATATAAATTTTGATTCGTTTTTCGAATGCATTAGTAAGGGAAATGCGACGTAAATGACTATATCTTTTGATTGCGTATACTTAAAGGGTTGATTTTTACAAAGATTTAAGGGATCGCAGTCTTCAGTATTTTTTATTTTTTTCAACTTTCCCCCCTTACATGTTTCTGAGAAAGGGAGCCTTGTTGGACGGACAGACAGATGGATAAATAAATACTGTTGCAACAAGAAATTTACACTTTTCCCTTTTTCCTTTACTTGTGCAAGATGTAGCTTCTTGCCAAATTTTATGATTCTAAGTTAACGGAAAGTACTGTAGAGGTTTTGGTTCCCCTTGCAAATGTATGGGAAATGTGACATGAACGGATATATCTTTTGATTGCGTACATTTGTATAATTATTATTTTATATAATTGTTTAGGTTATTATTATATTATGTATTTGTAATGTTGTTTACTTTTTCACAATGATTGTATAAATACTGTTTCTTTCTTTCTATTTAGAGAGTTGATTCTGAAGCCACAGACGTCAGTATTTGGTGTTAATTTCACCTATATAGCTCTACGCGTTCCTGAGAAAAAGGGCCTTGACAGTCAGACAGGCGGATAACGAAGTGATCTTATAAGGGTTCCTTTTTTTCCTTTGGAAGTACGGAACCCTAAAAAGAATAAAATTACTAAAGTTTTGATGATTTAATGGTCTATTTGCCAGAGTTTTCGAGGCAATTGTAACAAGTTGTTGAAGCGGATGCTTTTAAAGACGTTTATGGGCAAAAGTCCGCGAATAAATATAAAACTTATGAGAAACGAGTCTTACAAGTTTAAATAATTTAAAGTAGATATCCAAGTTCAAATAGTATAGAAAATTCAAAAATACACGATTCATCTCCTTTTTTAATAGCGTAATAATTATAGACCATTATCAACATGGCAATTAAAAAAAAATTCAAAATAATTCAGCCGACGTTGTTTTAATCAAACACAAAATCAACGGTAAAATAAATACAACGAAAAAGACAGTATTTTTATTTACAGATAAATTCGGTAGGCTGCAATATTTCGCTACTTCAGCCGTGAGCTGTATAAGACACACGAAAAAAATGATCAAAATAGCAAAAATCGTGCTGCCATTGTTTTAGCAAAACCACAATGCATCCATCCGATTCC
>JANCMC010049048.1:0-46675 GCA_024363005.1 Charaxes varanes | reverse complement strand
CACGAAAAAAATGATCAAAATAGCAAAAATCGTGCTGCCATTGTTTTAGCAAAACCACAATGCATCCATCCGATTCCAGTAGCTATTGTTTTAGTAATTGTTCTCAGCATATCCCAATTGCCCCATAAACTTGAAGCTGGAAAGCAAAAGCATCGCCAGCCAATGACCCAGGGGGGAGGGAGCCTTAAAATAAAGAATGAAAAGTATGAATTCTATAGACAGCTTAGCGCGGACAAAATGCTATAAGTCCATTCTAGTTTCCATCTGAGAGATTCTATATTCTGGTCTCCTCCCCCCCCCCCCTAGCGACGCCCTTGCTAAAAATTACAAATACAAATGATATTTTATTGCTACCATTGATTCGGAAGAATGGAGCCACGAGAAGAATCAGCAATAAACTCGTTTTTCTCTTTCTCTTTTAAAAATAGTTCTGACAGAAATGATCGTGATGTTTTCTGATTAAGTGTCCTTTATACTTTCGTAGGTTCATTTAATATAAATTTTATTACGGTCATTCACTTAGCAAGTGAATTTTAAAGTGGTCGTAACCTTCAACCACTTCTTTAACGTAATTCGTATACGTCTTCTCTTCATCAGGGTTATTTTTAAAATAAAATAAACATATATGTACGTGCGTTTAATATTAATAGTATTTCAGAGAATCAGGTACGCATGTGTTCGATGCATGACTAGGAGTTTTTTCATCCAATATGAATGTGTTTATTCCTGATTATTAAGTGGAACACTTACATATATGGGTGAACACATCTTGAGCAAATGGTCTCGCATCTGTGCAATGCATGACTAAAAGTTTATGCTGCCAGTATGAATGTTTTTATTTCTGGTTTTGAACCCCCGACGCAAAAAGAGAGGGTTATTATAAGTGTCTGTGTGTGTGTGTGTGTGTGTGTGTGTGTGTGTGCGCGCGTGGGTGTATGTGTGATTGTGTGTGTGCGTCTGGCTGTCTGTCTGTGGCATCATAGCTCCCGAGGGATGAAGCGATTTCAATTAAGTTTTTTCCGTATTGAAGGTGACTATGCGAGTGTTCTTCGGCAAGTTTGATGAAAATCGGTTTAGCCGTTTTAAAGTTATGGGGGGTGAACGTGGGGAACTCAAATAAGCGATAGAAAGCGAATATATACGAGTAGGGTATCAAATGATTGATTTGTATATTACAAAATTGGGCATTTGAAGAGGGGAGTTAATAGCGTAGGGGAATAATTTACTAAAATCGACGAACATACCCGACTGGAGTATCGGGTTTTTTTTTTAAATTTCGAATTTAATGTTATTATTAAAGGAAATATAACGTGTATAGCCTCCGACAGAAATTATTTTGACTACTGTGGGTCGACTCGGCGACATGTCGGTCGATGTTCATGGAGTACTGCATAACCAGAAGCGCCGCGATAAAAGATGCAGTGAGCCGAAATCTCACTGAAAAGCTCGCGTCCGACCGATTGGAATACCCGTCAATTCAGACCGCTTTACGTCGACTGCAATCGGATAAAACGAGCTGGTTTCGAGTAAATTCATTAAAGAGCATTACTCCATGTAACGTTGAATTCGTGCTTTGTAAAGTATCATTAGGTCTTAATAAAATGCATTTAAATTGTATCTACGTGTTTCTATCTGTATATTTATACGTAAAGCGAAAACATTCGGTACTGTTTACGAAAATTACATGGACAAAGGAATATAAATTTTGGCACACTTACAATTTATACAGAGAAGGGCCATTGAATGCTAATATTTTTTTTACAATATGCAATATTAATAATATATTAAATTAAAACCACACGCACACCAACGCTGATCAATTTACGTGATTTACACACACATGTATAACTTTTACTATAAAATTGTGTCAGAGCATAGACATGACAATGGCAAAAATATTAATTGTAAAATATTACAATGTTTTTTGTACAAAGACTTGAAATTTTGTATATAACGTGCATAGCTAAATAGACATAGATTAAGCAAATCAAAAGATTTGTGTTCGAATTTCGACCACCAGGCGATATATAGATTAAATATAGCAAGCAGCTAGTTTTCTAGGTAGTAAACATCAGGGAAGAACAGATTTTTTAATAGGGCCAGATTAAGGAAGCCCGAGAGCAAGATTCATTTTACGCGGACGAAATCGCGGCAAGCAGCTAGTTATCTATATAAGTATGTACTTTAGAGGGGAAACGTGAGTATGATAAATTAATACTTCAGATAGTTATATCTCAAGTATTAATTTTTTAAAGAACAATAGCATCTCATCGCGTTACGTTGCGTGCGCTGGCTACACCTTACGAGATAGAATACAAAAATGTACTACGGAATTGTACATCTTAAAAAGATCTATAATAAAGTCCGCAATGGCATACGTCCATTATCCATTTAAATATGCTACATACTTTGTACATTTTATGCCGATCAAAATTGGCCTTTACAGCATATAATTAAAATGAATATCTTAGAAGATATGAGAGATTTAAAATACGGTGGAAGAGCGGACTGGCGGAGGGCGCTCGGTGGCGTAAGCGACCAATAGATGGCGCTATAATTAGATATAAAAAATAAGCCAACGCTCCGCAGGACAACGTCTGCCGGGTCCGCTATTAAATAATAATGGACACCTACAATACTTATAGCGTTTATAAAAGGAATCGGTAAGGTTAAGTTTATACGTTAGTTTCTTTGTTCTATTCAGGAAAAATGGTATAAAAAAGATAAGGAATTGTACAGTCACGAAGACATGTTTTGAAGTTTGCAATTATTGTAATGGCACAAACAAAAAGTGGCAGAATCCACATTAACTATTGTCATGGTTTTTGTTCACTTCAAGGCTTCGACGATACTAGTTTCCATTTATAGAAAACACATATATTGGTAGTCTACTGAACCTCGCTCGATCGTTGACATTTAATATATTAAAAAAAAAAGCCCACAACAATGTTGAAGAAGGAATCAAAATAAATGGCCAAAAGCGTATCAAGACTTAACTTACACTTATATAGAAGGGTTCCGTATCTGATACGCGTTAAACGTATTTGTTAAATAACTTCAAAAGTTGTGGTGGTCGGATTTCGTTCAATATAATTTTTACTACACCGCCATCTATGGGTCGCTTACCAAAGCGATATGTAATTAAAAATGTCAAGTTTTCCGTTATTCATCATAGTTTTTTTATATAACAAGGGGCAAACGAGCAGGCGGTTCACCTAAGTGACTACCGAGGCCCATGGACAACTGCAACACCTGGGCTCGCATGATCAAAAAAAAATAAATTTATTTTTATAACAAAGAGCAGACGACGAGCCGATTCACTTGAGAGATTACCGAACCAAACGAGTAAATAAAAAATAAACTGTACTACCAAAGGCATGCAGATGGAACACCGGAGCCGGCGACTAGTGCAGCCAAGTTGTAATGCGATGCTATGTTACAGATCATGCCCAGATATAAAGAAGCTATACCTTTTGGTGCGGCCAAAGAAGGGTAATCATATAGTAAAAAGAATTCAGGAACAGTTTGCTAACCCGGTAAAAACAACTTTCAATTATTTCTTTTATTATTTTTTAGATAGTTTGTCCATTTGTTGGAGATCCAATAATTCACGCCAAATATACGCATACAACCTAAAAAACCTCAATTTTTATAGAATTCTTTGTTAGTCAGCCAGAATAAAAGTTGCTATTGCAAAGGTCGGTCAGCCTTGCCGGCCTTTTAATAGGGGTTTAGGCCATCGGAAACTCTCACAAACCGAACGAAACGTGACAATAATACCTTCAGTTGGCGTAGCTTTGTCGCCACTTCACGCAGATCTTATGTGAGAAAAAGGTATTGGTACACGGACGCGCCTCGCTGGCCCAATTCGGCTGCATACCATAAAGTCTACAAACGTGGCGCTACGTCTTTTAAGATAAATAGGTACGACTAAAAGAATAAAGAATGAAGTAAAAGGATATAAATGTACATGGAAAGGAAAAAAAGGATTCGGCTAATACTGTCACGGACGGTACAAGGGGAGATTAGCTGCTAGGGTAGAAGGGTAGGGTATGGTAGACCTTCGAATAGCAAATATGCTCATATGAGCATATAATGAATGCACAAGTCACGCCATCCTTTTATATGTTTAAATTTTGAGGTGATGGCAAATTGACAAATAGTGAAGAATTTTTCGGTACATATCTGTTAATTTCGATGGTCAGTGATCAGATCTCTATCCACGTTTTGTTGCTTCATTAATTGGGGATAAGTTTATTGCAGGCTTTTTCCAAAAGATTCTTCCGAGCAGAATCCAACCGTGTATTCTATTGGTATGCGTAAGATGTCAATGTTACAGATATTGCACATATATTTTATTTATTTATTTATTACATATACGTAACGGTGTTTCATGCTCCTTATTCTTTCCTCTTATTTCAATATAAAACAACCATTTACTGTATTTGCAGCTTTATGACAAACTTAGGAAGGAAAAACCTGATTTTATGGAAAAAGTCAGCCTAATAGAAGGTAATGTCGGACAACTGAATTTAGGAATTAGTGAAATGGATATATCTAAGCTAACTGAAGAGGTAAACCATTATTGTTTTTAGCCTGCTGTTACCCTGCCTTCTGCTCCGGGGTCGTGGGTTCGATTCCCGCCTCGAGTCTGGGTGTATTATCCATATGTATGTATATATTTAAAAAATATATATATATTTGTGTATAACAGGCGGCTGTTACCTATAACACAGGCATTAAGTTGTCTACCTTAGGAACAGACGTCTGGATTTAAAATAAATTTAATTTGAGTTATTATTAGTTTCTCCGGGGTCGTGGGGTCGATTCCCGAAACGATTCTGGGTGTATTATCTATATGTACGTATTTATATATTTCTACAAAAAAAATATATTTGTGTATAACTGGCGTCTGTTACCTATAACACAGGCATTAAGTTCTCTATAGTAGGAACCGACGTCCGCGTTTCATATAGTCCTGTATATATTTATTTGTTTATTATTTATTTATTTATCTGTCACCGGGCCACGGTAAGAGGCCGCGGATATATAAATACATACATATAGAGGTAACTTGACTATCTATATGTGTGTATTTATATATCTCTAAAAAAAACGCGCTTATAACAGGCGTCTGTTACCTATAACACATGCATTAAGCTGTCTACATTAGGAACAGACTACTAATGTGTGTAATATAGTCCTGTATATAATTATATTTATTTACATTCATATTTATTTACAGTATTTGGTATATTAACACCTGTCTTTAATGAACCTCGTACTCTTATTTCGAAAACCGCGGGACGTGCAATTATGATATTATTAGGGGTTGTTTATAATTAGTAGACGGAAGGGATTTTTCGATAGGACCGGATTAAAGAGGTCTAAGGGTCCTCGCAAGCTGGCGAAGTTGCGGAAAATAGCTAGTAGTGATAAGAACATAGATGTTTTCGGCATTCATTTGCTCACCACACCGTGTTTCCGATAGCAAACTACAACCGTAGTCTATATAAACACTTGCAAGATCATAGTAGGAGAAGAGCCCTACCACACCGACACGCCATAGCGTTACGTATCCAAACAATTCGTATTAAATTTTAGGACAGGAAACTCAGTTGGCGACGGTTTGGCGACGTTGACAATTTCGAAGCGTAGCCACGACTTCTACTGGCTATTCCATTTGCAACCGCAGGTATCCATGGCTACGTAGCCGGCGACGTCGCCATGGCGTCATGGTGAGGTAGGGCTCTTCTCCTACTATGATCTACTTGCAATTGCTATAGGGTTAAAATATTTGATGTTTCTATTTTTGATAAGCTTTACATTTAATATGTGCATGCTACAAAGCAGAATGTGTATAGCTGTAATATTATTAAAATCATGTTTTATTCATATTCAGCAAATAAACTTCATTTCATTCCGTTCCTGTTAGTTTCGTTTCGTTTCATTTCGTTTCGTTTGATCTCGTTTCATTTAGTTTCATATCAGCCCATCCAGGGGGTGGATTTTCCTCTTTATCCGTCCCATAACTGGTTAGATACACTACTGGTATGCAACCCCAGACTACTATCATCCCCACATCCTTTCTCTCCTCCCCATTTACCTTTATATATAATATAGTATAATATATATTAAAGTGAGGAGGTCATGGCCTAATCAGAGGTCGGCATTTGAGACGATCGCTAAGTTAAGTTGCCTTGGCTGCGGCCGGATAATAGGTGGCTGACCCATTCTAGCACTGGCAGCACATATTTGATATCACATATTTGCACGGATAGCACATATTTGATATCCGACCTCCTCCGTGTTTCGGAAGGCACGTAAAACAGTGGGACCCGATTAATGTCACTTTGTGATAGAATAATTAAACATAAAGATAATAACGATCCAAAATTTCATCAAGAAGAAATATTAATAGGGGTTGGTAAATCAATGCTTTACCAAAATAATCAATTTAAGATCAGAGCGCTTTATTAGTGTACACAATTATCTCGTAGTTCAAGCGGTTTTGCACTGTACAGCTTTTGAATTCGTTTACTCATTTAACCTAAACGATACCTAAGATCAATAAACGATTTAAATTCAATAAATCGTTTATTGATCTTAATATGTGTTTTGTAATTAAATTCATGAAACAGATCAGGCATCATGATGTGAATCAGATATAAATAAATCATGATCGTGCATCAATCTGTTTGAATGTCCCACGGATCAAAATCTTTACTATCAACAAATAACCCATAAGCCATCATTTGATTATCATCAGAAGCGTTGATTCAATGTGAATCTAAATAAACCATAACTTTACATTGACTTTTAGATTGATTCTTATCTGTATAATCGGTTATCAGGTAGAAATGCAAACCTGCAATATATATATATTTGTGGAGAGTTTCCAACCAATAACATTAACCGGGTTCGATTTAAGTAGACTGTATAAATATTAGGTTTCGCTTGGCCCAAAATCTCCCCTTAAAAGCACTTGCCGGTAGTCGCGACGGGAAATAGAGTTACCAGGATGAAAGATACAAGGCAGCTGTAGAAGGTAAAAGAGTTACGCACTAACCTGCAAGGTTGTTGTCCAGGCACGTGGGATCCCACGTGGACTAACTACGGTGGTGTCCGAAGCGGTGAGACGCTTTCGAGTCCTTGAGAGTCTCGGTCGAAATGGAAGCGATGGCGTATATATATATGTATATGTTCTGCTTATGAATCATTACTCAATAATGTATTTTTTTAATAGTAGAGAATTTTTCTTAGAGAATTTTCCGTTTGGGAGCTATGATGCCACAAATATACAGACCGACACGTCAAACCTATAATACCTCTCTTTTTGCGTCAGGGGTTAAAAAAGGAGCCAATTGATTTACACTATGTGAATTATAGAACCTTGCACGTATCTACACGCACGTACATACATTGCGTCGTAAAATTTAACTTTAGTCGAACTATAGCGACATAAAACTTTTCATATTTATGCGGTTGCGTCTTCAGAACCCTCTTGTGTCATATAATATGCAACTTTGCAGTCTTGCGAGAATAATATAGTTGGTTATTCTTATTATTAATGTTCAACACCAAAATCGGCGATAAATTTTAAGTTATTTTCTAGAACATAAAACTTAAGTAACTTGCTATAAATCTCGTTTACAAACCAACACAGTGTTTGTTGCCAAACTCCTGCCAATAAATAAATAAATATATACAGGACAATATGACACACGGACGTCTGCTCCTAAGGTAGAAAACTTAATGCCTGTGTTATAGGTAACAGTCGCCTGTTATACACAAATACTTTTTTATGTAGAAATATGTAAATATATACATATAGATAATATACCCAAACTCTAGGCGGGAATCGAACCCACGACCCTTGGAACGTAAGGCAGGGTGACTGCCCACTGTGCCAACGGGCCAGCCTATGGCTTGACGGATTCTTTTAATATGACCACACCTAAATTAAATATGTTTCTCGCTAGAACTCACAAACAGCTGGGCCTATTTTGTTTTATTCGCATTGTTAGAAGGTTTAAAAAATTAAGAAAAGAAAACGCAAAGGAAGATTTAGACTTAGAAATACAGAGTTGGTCGCAACTTCGGAAAACTTCCAATAGATGGCGTTTGTACAAAACCTTTCGTGTGTCTTCTGCATCCGGGTACCAGTACCCTAGGCGTGAAGTGATTACAATGCTGTCAGGTCAAGTGATGGTATTGTTGTCGCGTTTCGTTCGGTTTGTGAGATTCCCGATGGCCTAATCTCGTCATTAAAGACCGGCAACGCATCTTCTAGCCTCCTGGTGATGCAGATGTCCATGGCCGTCGGTAGTCACTTATGTGAACCGCCTGCTCGTTTGCCTTTTCTAACATTAAAATCAATGTATTTCTTAAAATAATGACGACGTATATCTTTCCTATTGATGTGTCTCTATCTTTATTTACATTAGTGTTTAAAAGATCAAAGTTTTCCGGCTTTTTGAAGCACTTCTGAACGCCACGAAGATGTTTTTTTTTTTATAACGAGTGATAAAGAGATTTTTACCTACGTTCCTTTTTACGCATTGAACTGTTTTTTTACTTCAAATGTGATAATAATTTCGCGAACATTACAAAGGTCCCGGATTCAAGTAGAATATTTTGGAATTAAAATAAATAAGTACTTGATAATGATGGGGTCGTAGCTTAAGCAATGGCCGGCATTTGAGTCGATCGCTAGGTCAAGCAGTTATTACCGCGGCCAAGGGAATAGGCGGGCTACCCATACTAACGCGTTTCAAATATCCGACCTACTCCGTGTTTCTAAAGGCATGTAAAACAGTGGATTCCGCTTTATGTCGCTGATTGATGTTAGCCGTGGGATTGTGGGGGTTCCGGGGAAGACGTCAGATGAGAATCGGTCATCTTAACTCCTCTTTACAGTCATATCCTGTGCAATTTAAGTGGAACCTAGTACTAGGCCGGGATGACGCTAGGAAGAAGAACTCTTTATGTTTCTGCTTCAGACCGGGATAATGTTAAATAGAGGAAGATAAAACTACCTACTTGATAGTGGTTTCAGTCGTCAATATATAATTCAGGGGTGGTCAACTACGTACGATTCAGGGGTTGTCAACCGGCAGTGCGTTCCCGCGGTCCGCTTTCAATAATTCCAAACGAATCGCTCTCGTCGAACCTTTTCACTGCTTTGTATTTAAATAAATGAAAGCATTCGCCTCTACCGAGATAATCCTTTTGCGGTTTTGATTCGTTTACTAGTATTGAAATAAAATAAACACGGTTTATCTGCATTATATAAATACTAGCTGTTAAACGCGTCTCCGTCCACTTAAATAACGAGAGCCTTTAGGTTTTCTTATCTGGCCAGTCGCAGCAATGTTACAGGGGGCAATCGAGCGGACAGCAGACAGCTAAGTGCGTTGCCGGCCTTTAATGTCGGAGTTTAGGCCACCGGGAAGTCTCACTAACCGAAGGAAACGCGACAACAATACCATCACTTGACGTGACAGCACTGCTGCCACTTCACGCCGATCTCATGTGAGAAAGAGGTTTGTTAGAAATTAACGTAATGCATAACAAGCAAAAATAAACCTTTTAACTAATTGACGTGCAAACGACATTCGACCTCAGAGTGACAAACCAATTTCTTGGTAGACTATACTTTAAAGTGGTCATTTTTAAAATGACTAAAACTGTTAAGTCGTTCAGCCTGTAAAAGAGGGTATTGTCTGAAAACGACCAAAAGCTAGTTAAGGTCATTGACCCCATTAAACATGAGGGCATTATTTTAAAAAATGACTCCACTTTAGCACGGACGTGGACGCAGCTAAATCATTGCTGCGCAGTAACGAGATAATTCTAAAAATAAAACACCCACTTAATCATCATCAAGAAAGCATCAACGTAAAAGGGCTTGTAAAGAAACAGGAATAAAAACTGACATATGACTAATATCGTAAAGCTGCACTCGGTTTAGAGTGCGTACAGTCCAAAAATGCGCGCCCCTACACTCAATTCCATTATATTAAAGTGTGAAAGCTCCAGTAATCGCCAACAGATTATAGATATATTATAGATATTGACTTTTCCATCTAGATATGAATACTATGGAGAGGCGTGCATTTTTAGACTGAACGCACTATACTATTATTGTTAAGCCAACTGAATCCAGCAACTCAGTAAGCCTTATTTGAAACTTGTAATTTAAACGATACGTTGGAGATATAAAATAAATTACTTTGTGTAAGTATCCAAAAGTTCACAACCATACTACTTCCTTTTAGAATCGGTTGCAGTTTTATAAATCTTGAAAGATTTGTTTTTCTTTGTGCAGTCCTGTTCCCATTATTTGGGGTTGGGTCTACTCTCATTTTTGCGCCAAACATTTCTATTTTGGGTTGTCGATATATCTTGATAGCTATTTTTTTTATCTATTTATTAATATATATTTATATATAAGGATATTTATCCCCACCATAAAAATATTTTTAACTAGCTGTGCCCGCGACCTCGTCCGCGTAAAATTAGGTAAAAAAATGATTTAATTATAGTGTCCTTAAGCCTAGTAGTTATCCTATAGCCATCCTCGATAAAAGGAATATCTAACACTGAAAGAATTTTTCAAATCGGACCAGTGGTTCCTAGGATTAGAGCGATGAAGCACACAAACAAACCCTCCAGTTTTATATATAAGTATAGATTAATTTGACTGCGACAATCCTGTCGTAACGATGACCAAACCTTCACTTTTTCCGGCTCTTTCACCACTTTCCAATTGATTATAATTCATTGTATTTCATGACTTGCATTGCAAACCTATTATAGACGTTAAAATTGTTATTTCTACGTATTTTTTTGCAATTCAATATGAAAATTCATTAGTCTTATGGGATGAGGATGAGTGTGGATTTAACTTGGACACGAACCTGGTCCCATGTATAGATGTTATATATAATTAAAAATATACTATTATAATTTTATTTTAATGTTTCATAAATGCCTTATTTTACAACAGTAATTTAGCCCACATTCCTCAACAAATCTCATTCACAACTTCCCATCTCTTTCTCTGCTTACCTGGTCATCTGCGGCCATTGGTGGGCACCTAGAAAGTTGACATATTGGGTAACATACATGCTTATATGATGAAGTAAATATATGAAGTATAGAATAAATGCACGATGAAGTTCGTGGATTAAATGAGGCTTTATCTGTGCAATATTGTAAACAATAAGTGAGTTTGGAAAACTCTTATCTTATAAGAATTTTTCATTCACTAACCTATTTGGTAGACTCCACGATGATACATAATAAACCGTGTAATATATGTGCAACCACTAACTACCTTCGTGCACGCCATCACAGGTTATTTGCTGTCCCCACGTGTCGTACAGTATCCCGAGCTAGATCTCCTTTATCACGCTCATTATCGGCACTAAATAATTTATTAGAAAACATATACATATATATATAGGACTATATGACACACGGACGTCTGTTTCCAAGGTAGACAAATTAACGCCTGTGTTATAGGTAACTGCCGCCTGTTATACACAAATATATAAATACATATATATATATATGGATAATATACCCAGACTCCAGGTGGGAATTGAACCCACGGCCAACGGGCCAGCCAATTTCCACACTGTGTATTTGCAGACGAATGGACGAAAGTCATAAAGGACTGTGTGCAGTGAAAACTAGTTTTAAGCTTATTAAAACACTATTTGTTCTCTTGGATCTTTATACTCATATATTAACTATTTGTAAGTGATGTTTTTAATTAGTGTAAGTGGATGTAAGTCCGTTCTAATTAAATAAATGAATGAATAAATTCTAATTCATATGAAAGTCATATCTCACCGCTTTTCTGCGAATCGTCTCATTATTAAATCCCTTGTATCTACAATTTGAATTAAAACCATTCGAAAAGTCAATTTAATCCCAAATCCTTAAAGGTTTGTAGACTTAGGATGACCTAATATCATAAAATGAATAATAAAAATGTTAAAATCGATTGTGGAATCATCTTTGTGTTTATATAACAAAATTCCTGCGTCGATTGGCTTACCTTTTAATTTATGCCAAGCCCTTCTTTTTGTATACTTTTTTTGTGTTGTGAAACAATGCCTCTCCAGCCTCTACTGGCCCGTTGGCGCAGTGGGCAGTAACCTGCCTTCCGCTCCATTGGCCGTTGCTTCGATTTCCGCCTCGAGTCTGGATGTATTACCTATATGAGCGTATTAACATAACTACAAAAAAAAATATCTGTGTGTAACAGGCGTCTGTTACCTATAACACAAGCATTAATTTGTCTACATTAGGAACAGACATCTATGTGTCATATAGTCCGGTATAAAAAAAATAATGCGACGCTACGTTGTCTGTTGCCTTGGTGATGCGTCGCCACGCGTAGCCGTCTTAACAGTGTAGTGAAACGTCGCCATGTGTAAGTGACTCGGTGACTCTTCTTCTACTCGTCTTTACATTCTCCCATCTCTCTTATCGCATTGACCTTATATACCTATAATGTATATGGCTTTGTTTACTAAGGAATTATGGAATGTCGCAACCGAAGGAGTTGAAAAAAAAAACAAATTTATTAAATATAAGGTTAATTTTTAACTGAAGGTCAGGTCTGAACTTGGTCGATGCATAATTCATAATTAATTTATTCACGGGCCATAGTTTGATGTTCTGATGTGTGTGTGTTCTGATGTGTGGGAAGTTTGAGGTGGCATAGAGGGCAAAAGAGCCAGAGGTCGTTCCCCTACTCGATGGACCGACCAAGATACAGAAGCCACCTCCTCAAAAAGCTTCTACCAGGCAATGAGGGATCAACGGTTCACAATCAACACAACAGTCGGTATTCTTGTCGTGGTGTTGTCTGCAGCTATAAATACACACTCTGATACAAAACAGGCTCTTATCAATCCCTTATCAACTCACAGGAAACTGGATGCGCTTACACTGTCGGCACTCTTTGTAACTTATCAGGGGTCACGCCCTATAATTATGAATAAGTCATAACTTTTTAAGGGGCACTATAAGTATCCAATTACCCATTACTGTGCACTATTAAAACTGTATGTATTACTAAAAAAGGTGTCACCTCACAGCACAGGTAACATTCTCCCAACATGATTATCAGAGGTTATCTGAGGCCCTAGCACGAACATTTCGAACCGTTCGAGTCGAAGAGTCGTCTTTGAAAATATTCGTCCCGGGCCACAGCGGACCCTCCTTAGTGTCAACGCGGGTTGCATTACCCTTGATTAGAAGCGTAACGCGTTAAAGACTTGCCTTCTGTGGGCCTGGCACGAACATTTTTATCCTAAATACAGTCTGCTCTTGGACTCGAAGGGTTCGAAATAGTCGTGCTAGGGCTTCTGAGGGCCTAGCACGAACATTCTCGATAGCTTTGCTTACTTTACATTCGAGACAAAACGTCAAATAAAGCTTTGTGCTTCCATTGTTCAAACTTACATGGCCGTAACGTCGAGGATTCGATACGTGCGAATTCAGATTTCATTTGTGCCAGCAATATTTAGCAACTAAGTTGCGTAAAACGTTAGTATTATTGTTCCACTTGATGTCCGGTTTCGAACGTAAAAGTAAGTAAAACTATCGAGAATATACATTACATATACGTTACATTAGCGAAAACGAATAAAATTATTTAAACATCATTAACGACAAACATTTATTCTATGCAGTTTATTCTTGATTAAAGTTATGGTTTTGATTCTAATACATAATTATGTAAGTTACGAATATTCCGACATATTGCCTTCTAGTGCGCGTTTTCCACTAACCTAGTGTTCTGTCACGTGGTCGCTGGGACCGGTTTCCTCCAACCTAACTTGGATCTCGGCAACTTTCTCGACTTTCCGCTTATAAATAGTCTATTCAATAATGTACACCCAATTTATAGCGCATTTTAAACAACGGTTGAGATCTAACCCTAGAAGGTGCCCAGTTCAAACGTGCATCGCAGCAACTCCTAATACAAGTCATGTAAAAAGCTCAACTGGTGTCAGGTGTTCTATAGAACATCAGGTATAAGTCACCTGCATGCATACATGACACCTATAACAAAAACACAAGTGCAAGAGTTTTCGTCCGCCTGTCTCTTTGTTCCGAGTAATCTCCGAAACGGCTAAACCGATTTCAACAGAACTTTCACTGATAGCTGATGATACAAGGTGACGTAGGCTGCTTTAAGAAGAATAATTGGCTTTTGTTTTAAACTGGCCCGTTGGCGTAGTTGGCAATGATCCTGCCTTCCCCTCCAGGGGTTTTACGGGTTCGGTTTCCGTCTCGCGTCATTAATGTTTAATTTTTAAAAAAAGTTA
This sequence comes from Charaxes varanes, assembly GCA_024363005.1. Taxonomy (NCBI): domain Eukaryota; kingdom Metazoa; phylum Arthropoda; class Insecta; order Lepidoptera; family Nymphalidae; genus Charaxes; species Charaxes varanes. The sequence continues at coordinate 32,321 of JANCMC010049048.1, read as the reverse complement.
ATTAAATTTTTCTATCACCCCAACATAATAATTTAATTATTTTTAATATGTCTACCCTTCAGGTGTCAAGTCCTACCTTAGGAGCAGACGATAGTGTGTTTATAGTCGTGTGTATTTATTAATTGTAGGTACTTCCACCCAGTTGTGAACCCCGATGGGTACGAGTACTCGCACACCAACGATCGACTATGGCGGAAAAATAGAGCGTACGTCGGGGGTTCGTGTGTCGGTGTGGACTTGAACAGAAACTTTAGGTAAACGTATTTTTAAAAGAAACGAGGTGGAAGATTTTCGATGAAGGATAATTAGGTGGAAGAGAAGGTTGTTATGCTCAACCGCCACAAAGGAAGATCTTCTTTCAGGGCTAGGTAGAGTTGTCCGGTGCGACTGTGCCTCGCCGACAATTGTTCCTCGGGAGGTCTATATATAGTGATCGTACGTAAAAACTTACCTAGCGTGAGTTAGATTTTATACGCTACGCGACAGCGTTTGTACCGCGTCTACCGACCTGTCCGTACAGCGCCATCTAGTTTTGCTTTGGTGTATCCTTCATCACCATCTCGTTATGTAGCGGCGGCTAGTTTCTTTAGATACTTGGTATTTTGTGAGATGAAAAAAAAAATTGAATTATTCCATGAGCTATGTGTATACTGCGTGTATATATGTTTTTTTTGGTTGAAAAAATCATGGAACTCACGTCATGGTCACCGAAGACTTGACTTTGACGGCACGCCAACGATTTTTCATACACACTATCTATAAAACTGCGCAATTCGAACTGTACGATTGAATCGCAACAATTTATCGATACGTGTGTAGCGGGTATTTACTTATGAGGGGAAAAGATAATAAAAGGTATACCAAAAAGTATTTTAAAAAAAAACATTGCCCGCCACATAACCAACATTAAAAGATTTTATTTTAATATAGGTTGTATTTGAAATCGATGAGTCTGAATGAGATCGCTAGTTACCGATAAGACGAGCTGATTGTACGTTTTGTTTTGGTTTCAATAGCCAAATAAAATATTTATTTTTTTAGTTGCGGCTGGGGTGGCAAAGGATCATCGCCAAGTCCCGTAAACAATTTTTATCGAGGTCCTAACCCTTTTTCGGAGCCCGAATCATGCGCTGTTAGGGTATGAAAGTCCTTAAATATTAACAGATAAGTGTACAAAAATTAAGTCACACAAGAGAGACAAGGGCAATGCTCTACGAAGTCGTAACTGTCTATCTCTGTCTAATGGTCGATGTGATTTGTTATTCCATATTACTGGTTACAATAATCTATATGTACAGAGTTATCTTGATATTTTGGATGTACTTTTATAATTTCCTCTTCGTCCTAAAGCTGTATACTTGAAAGCAAAGGCGTGTTGTCGCAAGAAAGATTTTAAAAAAAAAATTGTGTTATCTATGATCCAATCAGAACCATCGCACATAGAAAACACTGTGCTTAAAGCGCTTTAAGGCACGCATCGCACAACAAAGTCCATTATATTAATAAAGGTTAATGTAAATCCAGCGTCATTTAGCTGTAAATGTAGCGCTGATACCGAAATCGTGAAGGCCTTTGCTCAGCAGTGGGATATTGCATTCAAATTAAAAAAGAGGTTCTCCTGTGGTGGCTGGATTATAGGTCTCTTATACAGGTGCAGACTGGTTTTTAACTGGAACGCTAACCACCGGCTGCTAGCTTACTTGCTGCGCCTCTTGTTAAATTCCGCTTTTTCTTATTTTTTATTTTGATATTTTAGATTCTTTTATAATTTGAAAATTAATACGTGTTGCCATAATTATATGTACCATTCTACAAAAATTGCGCGACGGAGAAGTATGGAATTTGACACAATTAAAGTGTGCGAATGCCTAATATTGCTTTATAATATGCAATATTAACATATTAAATGATTGAAATAAAACCACGCGCAGACCAATGCCAGACGATTTATACACACATACATATGTTGGATGATGTCAAAGAGTAAATGTGACAAGCGTATGTTATATGAATTGTTAAATTTTCTATTACTGTGAATAGAACAATATATGTCGTACGCAAAAAGGTTAGTGGGCGAACTTCAACCAGCCATTTCTTATATTTAAAAAAATACATTAATATAGATAAACAGGTTTTGAACTACAGTAAAGGTCCAATCGATATCCAGAATAATAGTCAAAGTGGCTGTTAAGAAAAAAAAATCTGGCAACTAGATGACATAAAGTATTATTGTTAAATGTTATACCTTTTCTTGTTCTGTAGGTATGTATGTATGTTGTACTTTCTGCCGATTTACAGAAAAAAAATACTCTTGTTTGTAGAATAATACTTTTGCAATATATTTAAGCTGTGTGCAAACCCAGCTCTATCAGTGGACGACTGCGAGCAGACTCGCTGTAAACCGCAGTGTAAAACCTCAATGCGGTTTAAGCTAGAGAGGGATCATATTACAATCCAATATATTCATCCAATAAAATATTATTTAGACTTTAATATTTCCTACAGTAGCAAAAGAAGAGAAATGTACTCTTAGACTTCTTCAGGACCTTTGTAGTACAAAAATATTGAATGTTTTTTTAAAATAATAACAATAAATTATTCTTTAGTGTCGTAACAAAATGATATGGTATATTTTAATCATGAGTCCCTGACTTCTGAACTAGATAAAACTGTGTTTCAGGAGCCAGTTTCCACCCTAAAGCTGGGTAAATTTACAATTACATAGCAACTAAATAAAGAAGATATTTAGACATACAGTATTAAACATCTTTTCGAAAGTAACTTAATGAATTAAGTAATATTACATGTTAAGATGAGGTGTGTGCACGTGTTTTTGTGTGTGTGATTGTTTTTGTTTGTTTGCGTGCATGTATGCATGGATGTGTATGAAAGGTTTTTCTTTTTTAAATTAATAATGTAAAATGATTCGATCACGAGGTGGGCAAGGATAATCACTAAGTCCTGATATAAACTAAAGGTGACACGGTCGACCACGGAGAGGATGGCGGTACAATCTCGACAAATGCCTAACGACCTGGTCGAAAATGGCCCAAGACCGTGATGGATGGAAGAGGCCTTTGATCAACAGTGAGAAACAGATTATATGTATATATATTATAATAAAAAAAAAAAAAAATAGCTTTATTCCAAATCCAAAATCCAAATCCAAATTTTACATTATATTATTATATATAATATAATGTAAAATTTGGATGCCTTTGCGGGGGAGTTGTGAAAGGGATTGGCCCAAGAAAGAGGAAAGTCGACCGTGAAGGGGGAGACGTTTGCCCAGCAGTGGGACACACTAGGCTAATAAAAAAACTGTGAAATAAAATTTTAAGATACCCCCAGGAGACCGCGTAAATCCCAACCGAAGCTAACAAAAAACGCCGATAATCTTAAAACGCCTAAACAAATCTTCATACATTACAGCTAATAATCACGCCACAGACAAACACACAGACACGCAATACTTATAATACCCCCCTTTTTTCTTCGGGGGTTAAAAATGAATTAAAATATTATGATCTCATAACGCTACGGAACCTAGCAACGCGTTAAAATCCGATTCGCACGTGACTTTTTTATTCATCTACGCTGGCCCATTTACTTCACTAATGAGGATCTTAGATGTCTGTATTTTATTGCATGAAAAGAAATGCACACAGGTCTTTTTTGCCTATAGAATATGCTTGCAACACTTATATTTAAAAGTATACGTGCAACTTTTGCCTACTTCTGGGAGGTTTTCAATGCATGAACTTCTTAATATAAAATATCACAATATGGTTTTATGTGAGGGCCTTATGCCGGAGGCAGACGTACCTCAGTGTTTGTACATTTTTGTCCTTGAAGACTACAAAGTACTACAAAACTTTGCACAGCTACACAAAGTGCCCGGCAACACTACATGATCATTAAATGATTATTCAAATGAAGCTATGTCTGGCTCCGGCATTATGTATACTCGAATAAAAATTGTCTCAAAATTGCGTCCATCCAAAGATTGCCCTTGATAAACAGAAAGACGAGCAGATGATATTCGCAAATTAGTAATTTTTTTCATTACTTCGTATATACAACATCACAGTACGGTACGGAACAATTAATCAGTCACATTTATTATTTAAATAAGCGGACCCGGCAGACGTTGACATGCTCGAATTTTGGCTCCCTTGCTATTAGCCAGTTAACCAATCTCCTTTATGGTTTTTCCATAAAACATGACACTGGCTGATTGTTTATTAAAATAATAATTTCACATAGCACGTCAATCAAAAAGTCCAGTGCAGGGGTCGGCAACCTGTGGCTCGCAAACCACATGCTACTCTTTGAATATGAAGCTGTGGGGCTCTTTAGTTCTATACAAGAATATAATATTATCTAATAATACTATATTTGTTTGCAAGAAATACTACTTATAAATGGATAAGTACACATTTTTGTTATGGATAAGGTTAGATTTTTTATATTTTCATCAAAAATTTCATTTATGTGGCTACTATTTATTATTGACATTTTGCGCCTCTTTAAAAATTTTGAGATTTTTTAAATTACTATTTTAGGTTGTTCTGACTCAGAAGGTTTTCGACCCCTGAAACGAACTCTAGTAAGAACGTCGTTTACATAAAGTATCCTGTAGCAGCGACCATCGAATCGGCATTTTTTTTTAAATAATTTTTGGACTGCCTATATTTCTCTTCCGCGAAATATGGGGAATGAAAGAAAACCAGAAAAATTTAAACCCATCACGCGGTTTTCGAGTTTTAGCGAGACAAACGACTAACGATTAAATATATACATTTTTAGATCGTTTCTTTAGCGTCAGTTACAGTAAATGTATATAAGTATGTATTTGTATATATAAGAAAAATTGTTTATCAGTTGGCTTATTACCTTAGGAACATACGACTGTGTGTTTTTAAGTCCTATGTATTTATTTATTTATAAATGAAATATACGACTGGCTGACTCGTCAACGGGTAATAATTTGACGCAGCAAGCAAACGGGCAGTGTTGACATACTTTTTTTATTGAATCGTACACACACGTGTGTGCCCATTGTAAAGTTACACTAGCCGGAACGCGCGACTTCGCCCGCGTGAATTCTGTGATTTTGTTAAATTTGAGGGTACTTTTTTTCGTTTGGAACCCTAATTATTTAGTTACAAGCAAAGTACACAAGTTTACCCATTAAAATCAGCTTTCTACCACTGAAAGTTCCGTCCATATTCTTACAACCGTTTCGGAGATTAGCCGGAACATACAGGCAGACAGACAAATATGTTTTAACTTGCGTTTTTGCTATAGGTATGGAACTTATAGTCATATATTAAATTAGTAAAAAAAAAATTCGACATTACAAATATACCCTTCAGTTTTATTTATATGTATACTAGTGTACGCCCTTGACTTTGTCCGGTTAATATTTGGGATGCTATTAGAGATGCTCACGCCTAAACCGCTCAACCGATTTTGATGAATTTCAGTATAGAGAGAGATAGGACCTTGCAGGAAGATATGGGCTACATTATAGAAAAATACAATTACTTTTCTAAACAGTAGCCCATGTTTTGAGAATTTTTATTTTCCCCCCAAACCCCAATGGGTTTCATAGAAAAATAAAATCTCTCAAAATGAAATTAATCACTGAATTCACACAGACGAAGACGCGGGTTACAGCTAGTTTGAAACATATTTCATTTTTATAATCTCCTGTTCTGTCACATAGCACCGAACGGTACCAATCTGCAATGCCTATGCGGAAGTCCAGAAAATGTCTCACCTCACATCATGTCCTGCGTGTCCCAATACCTGCACGCGGGAGGACTTGATGGCCGCCTCAGATCGAGCAATCGATGTCGCTACTTTTTGGGCTTTAAAAATATAGGCCCTTACACCCAAAATATAGTTTTGCCATTGAAACGAAAAGAAGAACCGAACGGTGCTCCACTATAATAAAAACTGAAACGAAAACTTTCGGCACTACTTTAGGAAAATTGCACGAACGGAGGAGTGGGAAATTTGTCACAATTACGTTTTGTAAAGAGGATGGTGTGCGAATATTTAAAAAAAAATGCATTATTCATACATTAAATTATTAAAATAAACCTTCAGGCACACTAATGCAAAACGATTTACACACACATGTATACATTTTACTGTAAGATTGTGTCAAAGCGTGATCATGATGACCGTATGTATATTGTTTGTCAAATATAATCAATGTCATTGTTGCAAAGACGCTTCATTACCCGCGTGGACAATCATAGAATGGCCTTCAAGTTTATTTTTCCCTAATTTTTGACTTTTCGAAGTGAATATGCGAACCCTCCCGTTAGGCTTATGCATGCTATCGCGCCACCGTCGTTATGGGGTCTGAGACTTTCTGAAAACAGTATCACGTATAAAACTTACTACCGATAAACCCTTTGAGTTGGAGATAAGGTTATGAGTACTCGGAAAAAGAAGACGTGATTCTGTTTTATAAATAAATTTATTCCATCACAATATATTGGCATCCGTGAAATTGCATTTTAAAAAACTGGTTGTTTTCCCCATATCTGTTATACAATTAGCTATTGACAGCAGCTTCGCTCGCTTTTTACAGTTCCGTAGACCTACGAGGAACCCTTACAGTATCGCTCAGAGGACATAGCGCGAACATTCTCGATAGTTTTACTTACTTTTACATTCGAAACGAAACGTCAAGTGAAGGTTCATAATTTTCATTTTACTCGTCCCACCTGGCCGTAACGTCGAGGATTCGATAAGTGCGAGTTCTGGTTTCATTCTTGTTAGCAATATTTTGCAACTTAGTTGTGTAAAACGATAGCATTAATGTTTTATTTGACTTTCGGTTTCGAATGTAAAAGTAAGTAAAACTATCGAGAGTGTTCGGGCTAGACCCTCAGTCCATCCGTACGTCAGTCCGTCCGCTCGCTTGCAAGGTGCCTCCGTCTCCCCAAGAATTTCCTAAAGGTTAGAAATAGAGAATTGAAATTTTTCACTTTGATAGAACATGGTAAAAAATCATTAGGAAAATTATTTTGAATATTTTTGAAGTTATTTAACTAATGCGTTTATCGCTTATGTAATACGGAACCCTTCTATATAAACGTCTCTTGACATGCTCTTGGCCACTTATTTTTTCTATTGTTCCGGATCAACACGTTTCTAAATGTGGGTATGACATGTTGTCTTAAACAATTTGTAAAAATCGATGCTAATTGTTTTGAGTATTTAAGACGCGAAAGAGGCATCGAAAACAATATCAAATACTTCTACTAATAAATGTACTTTTCATTGAAGAAATTGTTTGACATTTTCTATATAAAGCAGTAATTTTATGTGTTTAAGAAATTGTTTGACATTTTCTATATAAATTGGACATATTAACTCGTCTCACAGCCACATCCTTTGCAATTTATGAGTCGGCCGGAATAACGCTAGGTAGAATTTAATATTTATAACTACTATCTATAAAAAAACCATTTGGGGTACAGACCAAGCAGATGAAACTATCGTTTGGCGTTATTAAGAATCAAACCGAGTACCACACAGAAATATGCCCAACTCTTTAGCCAAAAAGCTATCGTAACCCTGTTATAAATAAGAATTTCATTTGCATATAGAGAATAAACAACAAAGCCTGACACGTGACTTGTATTTAGTATTTATTTTTTGTTTTTGTTCTTCTAAGAGCTGTTTACTAGGAAATTGAAAAGCGTGTATAAATAAGATTTATGCGCATACATTTGTCAACTCGTTATTTGTTATAAGTACCTGGAACGTTGTCCGTAACTGCTGAACTGACCTTGACAGTGAGTGCAGACATCTTACGGCTGCCAACCTTACCTGAAACAATGACTATTTTAAAGTGTTGACATTCACAAAACATAATTTACAAAAGCGAGCGATATTTGTGTAAATAGTAATAGACAAAGAGCCCCAGAACAGGCAGATTTATGGTATTTTGTAAAAGCTAAAAGTTTGTCAGCCCATTGCTTTGACATTTTTATGAGTACCTATGAACATCTTATGTATAAATAGAACTTTTTTAAATCATTATTTAATAATTTGGTGATATTTCCGATTTAAAAGCTAAGTTTATGAGGGTTCCTCGCGCCCTGTACTGATAAGAACCCCCAACAAAGTCAATCTAGTATTTATTTTTTTATCACCATTTGACAATAATTCTGATTTGGTTAGAGCCATTTATTCCCAAGCATTATCATCATTCAAATAATCCCTTACATTATACATAATAGGACTTTTGGATGAGTTTACGATTTAGAAAAGGGTTAAATTTATTTAAAGACATCTAATTAATATCATAGGGGAGTTTGTTATAATAACGTGTGCAGTTAAACTTAAATGTGTAGTTAATTTTACGGAGCGTAGTAGAGTGCACTATAAGTTGCTCTTTATTGCTAAGACTTCTGCTAGTAGTATATACCACTTTCTTAAATTTATGTATGATTTACGTACATAAATAAGATTTTCAAAAATACATTGACAGTGTACATCTAAAGCCGCACTAGTAGGATCATACCAGATTTGCCTAGGCAGTGGAGGGAACACTGGCAGTGAAGGTGAGTGTTAGTGATCACCGTAAAGAGCGCGCTCTTAAGCCTACACACAATACAACATTAAGGAGTCTAAATCTTACACATTTAGTTTCCTTTCTATTAAATAATAAATTATTAGCAGTAAACCATTGAAACACTTTAGTCAGAGCCTTGTTTACCACATTAAAATTAAATTGCTTTCTATTAATTTTAAACAAACGTTAAGTTTCTTTAGCAAATAAAACTATCTTATGATTATACTTAGCAATGTAAGGAAGATCGTCAATATAGATAAGGAACAGATAAGGTCTTAATATTGAACCCTGGGGGCATGACCATTTAATTCTATCTACTTTTGTAAACATTACAAAACAAAAAGCGAGTTATACCAGAGCCAGACACAGCTCATGCGCAATACCGAATATGTCAACTGCGCACGAGCAAGTTATAACATAAAAGTCAGCGCATCTTTCAAATCGTGGTTAGTCTAAAACGATCAGGGTTAAACGATCATTCTTGATAAATCATCACTAGTCGCCGACGGTATAATTAATTTGTCTTTGTAACATTTTGTACCCGCGTAATTTAATTTATTTCTTTTTGGTTCAATTATTGTGAAAACGTTAAACGTTATTTTGTAACTGGTTATTTATACTCTAGCCATTGTCATAGTCACTTAATTGCAAGTGAAAAAATAAAATAAAGCACACTCATATAGTTTTTAACTTCAACGTTGTCGTGGGGGATTTCAATGGTAGTGTGGCCAAACATACGGGCTTCGTATCGTGTTTGGGAACACACGACTTCGGAGATAGAAATCAAAGTGGTCAAATGCTCATAAATTTTCTCGAAAGGAGGGGCTGTTTTTGATGAAAGAAAGTGAGTCTTGGCGAAGCCCCGTAGGTGCAACATATAACCTATATCCAGCAGTGGATTGCCGCAGGCTTATGATGATGGTGATGATAGTTTTTAACAGTATACACTTTTGTATTGTATATGTAAATTATTTGTATTTTTAAAAAATATTACTTTTTTTTATCTACTTTTTCACGGAACATAGGTCTTTATATAGTTTTCCACAAAGTTCGGCTCATATCTTGATATTCTGTTCTACTAATATTTCAAAAATCACAGGTACAGAATTACCTGTGGCCCTACCTAAAGTTTCAGCCCATCTGGAAGATAACATGTGTACTTTTCCATCTCATCAACCGTGGAACTATTGCGCCTCAATAAGTTGTTTATAGTGATTGCTTTTGGAATAATCTGGAAATGTTCAGTCTCTCATAATAGCGGAATGTATCGGAAATTATTTCGCTGGAAATACAATATCGACAAGGTAAAACTAACATTTGCTTCGTTGGTTTTGTTGTGAGGTAAATATTATGTTTCCAAAACCAAAGTGATATCTCGGGGAACGGACACATTGACGTGATTGAACTTGAAGGCTAAATGGGCTCGCAAACATTTTGTCGTCAACAAATAGATGTGGACAGTGAACACTGGCATAAATAATGCTATGGGTGACATCCGATAAATTTTGTGAAGGACAAAGATTGGAAGCAACCTCAAGATTTTCTTTAGTGACAAAACTGAATGACGTCAGAAGGTTTAATGGAAGGGAAAACTAACCAAAGAAATAAAATGATCGACTCTAATAATTTCATTTTTTCTTTTTCAAATCATATGGTCTTTTATTCAAGTAAGCTTTAACAAGTTCTTGTAAATGGTCAATTATTTTAATAGCTTCCACTTTCTCAATAAGAGGACTGGTTTTATAGAACGCGAAATAAGTTTTTAAGAAACCTTAGAAAAAGGTCTAAGAAATTCAGTCTCCTTCATTCTTAATTCTACATAAAGAGATCCTGGTGGACAGTGCCGGCACGAGGTAAATTTTAGGATGGATTGAGATCCAATTATCGCGCCTCCTTACTTGGTCTGTTCATACTTTTAATATGAAACATATTTAAAATAATCACATGCTAAAAGTTGCCTTCAGCTTAACATCAACGAGTTAGCATGCGTCACTGACTAACTGGAAATTACTTACACTTTATGGGAAATAGACGTTAGGATTTCCAAATAATAAACAGGTAGTAATATATTACTGCATGTTTATTATTATTACGATAACAACACATTATAACATGTTGTTATCCTATCTTTAGAAAACAATTGTTGTTTACTAGTTTTTAACCGCGACTTTGTCCGCGTAAAATTAGGTGAAAAAAATAGATTCAAATTTTGCGTCAAGATATATATTCTATAGCGTTCCTCGATAAATGGACTATACCACTGAAAGAATTTTTCAAATCGGACCACAAGTTCCTGATATAGGTGCGTTCAAGCAAACAAACAAACTCTTCAGCTTTATATTTTGGTATAGATAAATGTTTTTATTTATGAGGACGACATATCTAAATCAGAGGCAGACATTTGAGTCGATTACTAGGTTAAGTAGCACTTACTGCGATCGGATGATAGATGGGTGACCAATTCTTATACTGCTTTTTAAATATCCAATCTCGTTCGTTTTTCGGAATACACATAACAGTGGGTCCCGATTAATGTCACTGAGTGAAATTAGTTATGAGATTGTCGATTGTGGGGATTTTGGGGAATACGTCAGCCGGCAGTTGGTCATTTTAACCCTCCATACAGCCGCATCTTTTGCAAACAAACCGGACTTTTATACAAGACCGGGATAACGCTAGGAAAAAGAATCGTGTATAATGACATACATATGTATGAAATACATTTTACTTATATACCAACGAAACACTTTTTATTAGGCGCTAATCACACAAAGCGTTTTTATGCGCGCTTCAATCTCGTAGTACGTTTACTAATTAGGCGGCTACACCTTTCTCTTATTGTTAAGTGACGAGCAGCGACTACGGACGGACAGTAAACTCGGATTAGTGGATTAGTATCAATCATAATCACAAATTGGTTGCGTCAGCTACTAACGCTTAGCTTTGTGTTACGTGAATTGAATTAAGGTAGAAGCAGACTATACTTAGTAAATGCTGCGTTTTCTCGCAACTACTGTAGATAGCTTTGTGAAGTCGGGATTCGAAATGAGTAGGTTTCGAGTATTGATTCGATACTTGAACGATAAGCTATTGAATGGCAACTTTTATATGCCTACAAATAATATCTATATATCAATACGTGAAGCAAACTTTCGGTATTAATATACGAAAATTGCGCCGTAGGAGGAGTATGAAATTTGGAACAATTATTGTTTATAAATGCAATTGGTAATATATGTAAAAAATATGCGTACTTAATACTATAAATTGTTAAAATAAAACTACAGGCCCACAAATGCTAAAGAGTTAACACACACGTGTTAATATTACATTTTTATAAACTTATTACATTTTATATATGTAAAATGGTGTCAAAGCGAAGTCCTGATGACCGTATATTAATTAACAAATAGTCTGGTTTTGACAAAAAAATGCTATTTTGTTTTAAATAACGCAAACTAAAGGTCTGTATCCGAATTTCGACCTGGCGGCGATCTCTAGTATTGTTAAAATGACAACGTTGTTTAAGTTAATGTGATTATAACTTTACCTTTGATGCCTCAAATAATTATGTCACCCATGAATTATGTCACAAAAATTTAAGATTTTTTAAATTCTTCCCCCCTCCTTGTCAGTAGTTGTCACATTTTCGACACCTTGGTGTGATAACACATAATTAAAACCCAATAGAATTTGTTAATACAATTTTTAATTATGGTAACACTGTTCTAAAGACATTTCAATGGTGTCGCCATTACGACTGACCAAAAACATTCACCATAAATGCAAATGCAAATATTTTATTAACTACTCTTATTATATATTATCTTAAGCTGTTTGTAGTATCTCGGTTGAAATAAATGCTTTTTTTTCGGAAGAGTCGAATTACGAGAAGAATCAGCAAGAAACTCGTTGGCCACTGTTTTAAAAAATAGTTCTTATAGAAATGAGTTTTTCACATTTTTGCATGTTAAATATCAAGTACACAGCTGGAGCGACTCAACTCTCTGTGTGTGTACACACATATGCACAAAAATGTGTAACATTATTTGACAATAATGTTTTCACCCCATTATTCAGCAACCGGACGTTATTAGAGAAAGTAGAAGGCATTAGCTAGTGAAAAATAAAGTCACTGCAACAATTTTTTTTTTAATAGAGTAAAAGTGGGCAAACGGGCAGAAAGTCCATCCGATCGTAAGTGGTTACCGTCGCCCATGGACACCTGCAGCGTAAGCGGTGCTGATGCGTTGCCTGCCTCGAAGAAGCCTGTACAACGCCTGTACAAATTCACGCCATAACTATAAAATAAATTCAATGTAACGACACCATTTGAGCAACTGGCGCTTTTTCAGTGTCTTGAGGACAAAATAATCGCCAATATTGTGGGACACGCTTTAAGATAATGAGATACATGGAATTTACAACCGACGACGGAAATTTTCCGCTCACCGAGATAGTCCTTACGGTGGTGTTTTTACGGATTATAATAATAACATTAAGTGGTTGCGTGTCGCTTGTCCATTAATCCGCCTTTATACCCCACGACATTTTATGCTACATTTTAAAGAAATATCGTCTCTATTTTGAACGATTACGATTATCTATTATTAGTACCATCTTCAATAACACTAAATACATGTTACCTTTTGCATGTACTTCATAGAATTAAGGAAACTACAGCAATATATAAATAGAGAATTGTGTTTTCGAAATATCGAAAAGGAATCCGAATTTTTAAAAGAGAACAAAGTTACAGACATTAAATAATCATTTAAAGCCACCCACCATACTTTAAATAACCATAAACTTAAAAAATAACGCTATTAATAATATTTCCAGCATACCCAATATCCGCGAAAAGCCGCTTAAGCTTTTTTTAAACTTGTGCAGGAACTAGGCCCGATGATGAACCAGTGTGGTTGAACTTTGAATCGAGCAAATTACACATTTCAGTTCATCCGTCTACGAAAAAGTAATTAAGGCTTATCCGTAATAACAACACATGTGTGTGGAACATAACTCAAACCTCCTACAATTTGTCGGAGCCAACGTTCCGATATATCGTAACATGTAAAACCGGTAAACAAAGTTTAATATTTTGCTCACTTTACTAGATAAGCGTTTAGGGATGATACTCTACTCACCTGGGGATGGCACCAACAGCCGAGACGAGGCGCAGTCACGGGGGGGGGGCCGGGGGGGGGTGGGGGCGGAGTATCCTTTGAAGAACAAGAAAATCTTCTTCGAACTTATAAATAAATATGTCCATTCTAGAAAAGTTTATTTGCCGTACGGCGAAATGTGGTGCTTTGTGACGGAAGTAAATTGACCTAAATAAATATATAGGACTATATGACACATGAATAAATAGTTTTTTTGGAAGTATGTAAATACCTATATATAGATAATACACCCAGACTCGAGGCGGGAATCGAACATACGACCACCGGAGCGGAAGGCAGGGCCACTGCGCCAATGAGGCAGTCAAGGCCACCTTAAGAGAGTTTTGAGTTTGATAGCCTATTTCTGACTTCTACGATTTCTTTATTCATCCATATATTAAGACAAAGAGCGAAAGTGAAGATTGTATAATCCGTTTATCTAATAGACAAGTAATCTAAAAAATATTCATATCGAAAGGAGTCTTCGTATCATTTAAATAAATAATACGCGAAGCGAAAACTTTTGGTATCATTGAGGGAAATTGTGCGGACGGAGAAGCATGAGATGTGGTAAATTTCAATTGACTAAGTGCGGAAATCAGCCCACGGAAAAGAAAAAGAAGATAGGTCGGATATCAAATATAAACCAGTGCTAGAATGGGTCACCCATATATCACCCGGTCGCAGCCTGAGCAACTTAACTTAGCGATCGACTCAAATGCCGACCACTGATTAGGCCACGACCTCTTCATAATTACAAATATACCTATTTGATATACTTAGAATAATTATAACTAGAGGTCGTTGGTTGGCCGAAATTCTAATACAAACCTTTACATTTGTGTACTAAGTGCGTACTTAAAGCTTTATATGCGTATGTAAAATTTTAATTCTTTGTACAACGACATTGATATGTTTGGCAAATAATGTATATACATATGTCCGTCATGAACACGCTTTCAAACAATCTTATAATTAACATGTATATGTGTCTATAAATCGTTTGACAACGGGATGTGTGAGAATTTAATTTAATAATTAATGTACTAAAAGTGCATATTTTGTAGCAATATTAGCAATTGCACCGTCCTCGATATAAATTATAATTTCATATACCACCGTCCGCGCAATTTTCAGAAAATGGTACCTAAAGTTTTCGCTTCGCGTACATTACTAGCCTTTTTATTTGATACCATTTTAAAGCTGGCAATTGTATTTTCTTTTAGGGTATGATTAATCATTTTCTCATAATGATTAAAGTAAAAAATAAGTATTAAGTACTAAAGACTAATTTTAATTGTTGAAATATTTTTTACCATCACATCATCATCCTATTACACGCAATTTCCTAAATTTTCATGTAGGAATTTTAACTAAGTTAACGTTTTGTAATAAAAAGATTTTAGAAAAACTCAAAAAATTGACCATGGACCAATTAAAAAAGAATTCCTTCACCTGAACTCAGATTATTAGCGTACCTGTGACATGAATACTCTTTGTCAGTGTTCAAAGTCAAATTGACAAATTATTGTTGATATTAACATTTCTAGGTTATTTTTAGGACATTTTATGAAAAAGACAACGATTAACATTTTACTATTAAATATTTTGTATAAAAAATAAAAGTGTTGCCACTACATTTATTTTTATAAATTAAAATACCAAAGACCATTGTGAACCAAAATTGGCCATTGTGAACGTGAGTTTCGCCTTTTTTAACGTTCACCCACCTAAAAACTTGTTCATAAGATGGCGCCAAAGCAATGTCAAAGGAGCAATTAAAAAGATGTTGAACCTTAGGGTATCGCCCGATAAGAAGTTTTGCTTAATTGACTAAGCATCTCGATGCGCCACGCAGAATATTCTAGTTCAAGCCATATTTTTTCAACTCATTTAGTTAAAAAAAACGAGAATGAGTGAGTGAACGGGACCTATCTATATATTAATAGGTGAAACAATGACAGGGGTGTATGAAATTTGGCGTATCATTGTTCATATAAAGGATGGTGTGCGAATGCCAATATTTTTTACAAAATATGCATTATGAATATTTTTTGCTAGGTCCACACTAAGGAAAGCAAGATTTTGTGCTTACCAAGATGCAGGAAACACCTAGTTGAATATAAAATTCCCCGTAAATTTTGCGATTTCATTATTTTTTTTTATACGAAATCCTACTTACATGTCTAAAAAGTAGCTTATGTCCGTTTGCGAGCGCCAATCTATCTTTATATCGAAACTTATCTAATTCAGTTTAGCGGTGTAAGCGTGAAAACGTAAACGCTTAAATATTAGCAAATTACTCTACACTTCAAATTAGTCTTCACTTCAAATTGGTGTTCACTTCAAATTAATCTTCACTTCACATTGGTCATCGCTGCAGATTAGTTTTTACTTCAAATAAGTCTTCCCTTCAAATTAGTTTTCACTTCAAATTAGTCTTGACAACAAATTAGTCTTCACTACAATTTCGTCTTCACTACAATTTAGTCTTCATTTCAAATTAGTCTTCACTTCAAATTAGTCTTCACTTCAAATTAGCATTCACTCACAATATGGTAATCAATAATCGCATCGCAACGTGCCGTACCGCAACGCAAAGTACTGTATCGCAACGCGCCGCATCACGTCGCATCACGTGTAACGTAACGCGACGAAATGTACCATATTGCAAAACACCGCCATGCGTTACACCGCATCGCAACGCACTGTATCTAAGAGCTAAGATAGTACTTGATACATAAGTATCCACATCTTTGTCAGTCTCATACAAATAGTGTTTCAAAACAATCAATATTCCTGATTACAGAGAAACTACAAGATGATAGAAAAGGATAGCGGTCAACCATTGTGAACAAGCAATGCTGTAGCACTCCAAAAGTAAGTCGTATGTATTTATGTATATATGTAGTCCTAATGTAGTGGAATACGAGATCAGAGCATCATAAGTTCTGTGTAACAATTAAGCAAGATCAACAGACTCTGCAATAACAGATATTCTGAGAATATGGGATTGGAACAACAGATGACATGAAATTAAATTATATATGTAATTATGTTTGTTTTTTAATTAAAATATACGAGTTTCTAGCTAGTTCACTTCGGTGGCTCAACTTATCTGAACCAGTGGTAGCTTTTTAATTGCTTTACGATTCAAAAGAGTTTTGAAAAGTCGTGTGACCCGCCAGTCCGCCTGCCCCTAGTTATATAGAAAAAGAAATGATGCAATAATGTGAAATTTTTGGGTGTTCGAGCAGGGTGATATCGGGCGTGTGTGGCGAGAGCGTGGAGTGGGTGACGCCGCTGGGGCTGCCGGTGCTGCAGCCCTACTTCCGACGCGGGTACTCCGCCGCCGGCCCCGTCGCCTTCCGCTGCCCCTCGGCGCCCATCGACCTGCATCAGTAAGTTACCTTTATGGTGTTAAAGAAGACGCTCCAGAGGGCGCCAGATTGCGTCAAAATTTCATTAATAAATAAATATATAGGACTATAATAAAGACACAAAACTACGCTCCAAAAGTGGCTCAAACAGCAGCCAAGCTAAAGTATAATTGGGCTGGACATGTCTGCCACATGTCGGAATGATTTTTGGGCCAAAATCTACACTTTATAGACTACAGATCGGAATAGACCTCGCGGCAGACCAAGAATGAAATTGACGGATGACTTGGGTTGTAATAGAGATAATACTAATAATGATAGAGATTAGCAACGCATAGCCTTAGGCAGAACCATATAAGGATAAGGAGGCTATCGCCGCATATTAAAGAGGATAGAGAGGGCTTCGCCCTAAAGTAGGAAAAAATAGGCTCTAAATAAATAATAATATAGAACTATATAGTAATATATAAAATATATATAACACACGGATGTCTGTTCCCAAGGTAGACAACTCAATGCCTTATTATAGGTAATAGACTCCTGTTATACACAAATATTTTTTTAGAAATATATAATTACATACATATAGATAATACACCCACGACCACAGCCAGAGCCAGAAACTAAAAATCGATTGAATAAATACCAAAAGAAAAAACAAATTTCCCGCTTTCTATAAAGGCATAACTTTGATACTTCATATTTAGCAAGAAAAGTTTAAAAAATGGAAATATAGTTAAAAAACCAGTAGTTTCCACACTTTGCAGAAAGTGAGAAATTAATACACTCATGTTAATTGAGTGATATTAACAGTTAATTTAGGGTTTCGTTAAGTTCCTAACATAACACTCGTACATTAATGACTCTCTTTGCGCTTGGTGCAACAATCTACTATTAAATTCCAAGGAAATACTGCGGTAGCAGAAATCTTAAACATTTTCGTCATTTTATCTCCATGTACAGTTTGAAATACAGTGTAACGATTTAATAAAATAAACATGAATAATTATTGAAAATTAAAACCAGTTCAGTACAAAAACGCAAGTAATTTTCCACGCTGATCACGTTTGATAGTCAATTACCGTGTAACAACAAACTTGGATATTATACAAAAACCGGACAAGTAGGAGCTGAACCACTTCACATCACTTCACGATACGAGCGTAATAAACCGCTTTTTAAGATGCTTTAATATTTTTTTATAATATTTCTATTTCATACTAAGTGGTCGGCATTTGAGTCAATCGTTAGGCTAGGAAGTTCTGAATTTGAATGATGATGATGAGTGGTTCTAACTCTGGTTTTCAAATATTTCATCCTAACCTGTAATACATGTCAGCTAAAAGTTCTTGTATCTAAGGCAAATAAGTAATCCTTCAATGTCAAGGAGGCGTATGAAATTGGGCACTTATATAGTTTATATAAAAGGTGGTTTGCGAATGCTAATATTTTTAAAAAGTATGCATAATTAGTATAAATTATTAATATAAAACCTCGCGCACACCAATGCCAAACGATTTACACACGCGTGTATACATTTCACTACAAGATTACGCCAAGGCGTGATCATGACAACAGTATGTATATTAACTAAAAAAGGCCGGCAATGCATCTGCTAGCCTTCTGGTCGTGCCGATGTCCATGGGCATCGGTAGGCACTTAGGTGCCTGCTGTCTGCTCGTTTGCCCCTTGAAACATAAAAAAAAAACTGTCAAATATAACAATATCCTTGTACAAAGAATAAATGTTTTATATACCTTTATAAAAGAATATAGTATGCAAATCAAAGGATTTGTAGTCGAATTTCGACCAGCCGGTGATCGCTAGTTTCAATAAATTGCGCTATTTTCCCTCTTTCCTGCTTCGGCATTCAATTCAATTTGCCATTTTTATATGGCTCGTGATGCACATTTAAACTTGTTATGGTTATAAATAAGAGTTGAATGGCGATCTATAGCAGTTAGCTATAGATCTATCATCACACATATTCACATCTACCATATTCGACTCTGACATTTAATAACTAAGCCGTGGACAGTTTGCTGGTTATAAATATATCAAGCATCAGTTAGTGCACGACTATTTGGAATTCCGGATGATTCCGAGCATAGCCTACTGGGCGCCAGTCCAAAATACCTCAGCCTCTAGTTTTGGTCGATGCGTACTTGCTATCTGGAACATCATGTCATCGAAACTATTTGAAGTTATATAACACGATATATGTAAAGTCATCTTATTTTTTTAACGAAGATGAAAGTAGAAAATGTGTTAAAAGATTTTTTGAACGTTTCTTATTATTATTCAACATGACTTTTTTCTTAGTACATACTGGGAGTATACTTTAGTTATGCCTTATATTCTCTAGTCTTGTTAGTACGGTACGGTACAAGATTCTTAGAAATATGTACATTGAATTTCATTACCGATAATAATTAACTGTACTGGAAAGTGAAATTTGACTTTATTCAATCCTTTACGATCACCACTTTCATTGCAACATCTAACATAACTTTCACGTTAATGCTAATTATTTGGCTAAACTTTCATAAAATCAATATTAACATTAAATTCATATAATCGGGCGTGGGTTCAAAACCAGTTCATAGTCCACGAACATTATTGATATGCTAATTAAAGTATCTTTGTATATTTTTAATGAAATAGAAAATAATAAGTTATTTCATTCATAAGTTCCTCAATAGCTCAACGGGCGACCCCCGGAGCGGAAGGCAGGATCACTGCCCACTGCGCCAACGGGCCAGCCAAAAGTATATAACTATATTCTTGAAATTGATAAATTTAAATTCAATTTAGATTCTATAACATAGAAAAAATATTGGGCATATCTTAAAGTATTGCCAGTAATCTTTAAGATTAAATCAGAAGAAAACTACACTTGCTTGAGAAGTAAAAAAAAAACTTACAATGGGGATGATTGTAAGCAATAACAATTATTACTCTCAGTTTAACCCTTACAATTAAATTCTTTCACAAACTTCCAGATGACATATTAAATCTGTCTATTGTTAAATTTAAACAGAATGTTAAAAACAAACTTATTCGTAAGGCGTATTATACAGTCAAAGACTATACTAAAGATAAAGCTGCTTGGAGTTGAGTTGCTTCGGCTTTGTACTTAATAGTTAACGTGCAAAAATGTAATTTAAATTCAGTTTTGTGTGAACTATTTGTAAAATAGTGGCTAACGATTTCTTGCTCATTCCTCTCGTGAGTCGATTCTTCCGAATCAGTGGTAGTTTTTAAGATATTTAATGATTTAAGCTTTTATTCAAACTGCTTTTACAAACTCTTGCTTGTAAAAGCAAATTATTTAAAATTATTAATATTTAAAATGATTAAGCAAATCATTTAAATTAAAATAAGAATTGTGAATAAAATATCATTTGAATTATGTTCTTACTTAACTTATGACAAATATTAGAGCGTATTTGATGCATTTCGTTAAATTTCGACCATTACTACTATTAAACACGCGGTCGTCTGTCGGTAAGCTACCTAATGTTTATGTTATATACTCGCGTGCAACTGAAAAGATCCGTACTTTGGCACACAGGTAGTTTTTTTAGAAAAACGGCTTTCCCTATTTTCGTAAAACTTTTTTTATTCGAAAGCCTGATTATTTTTCTCATAATATAACAATTTTCAAAGAAATGATGACAAAACTTTTAAAATAAATACGGTCAAACTTGTCAGTTGCAAAAATTTTGGTGCCAAAATACGTCTTAAGTCGATTCAGTTGACCGCGAGTGTAGTTAGCAGCCGACCGATATACACGTATTTTTAATATTAAATGGATAAGTTGACGATAATAGAGGACCATTTTCATTTATTGAATTGAATTGTTTTCTGCTGAAGTAAAATACAAATTGGATGTATGTTTCGAGCGACTGAACAGTGTTCAATGGGGCGTGCTCCTGATGCCCTTGGGTTCTTTGTCCTTTGCACAGGACGAATAATGGCGCAACGGAGACAATACATTACCGATACATTGTTATATACCTGTAAATAAAATTGAAGCTTTCGTCTATGATGACTTTTTATACCTTTTATGACTCTATAGTGTTCTTTTTTAACTTTACCAACGCACAAATAAAAATCATAAAAGTGTTTGACTTTTTGTGCGTCCGGAGCAGGGTTTAGAATGAGCAAGTCTAACGTAGACACTAGTGTAATCAATCAATATTTATAGTAAAAATAACCATAGATGTACTTTTTAAAATAACGAAGAGAAACAATGTTACACTATACTGCAAGGTTACGAATTATTTTATTACTATGAAACTGTGACTGGACTAAATATGCAAAGTGTCAGCCAATCGTGGAACAATCAAAGCCATCGTATTCCGCGACTGGGGCATTACTTGTAGAGAGATCAGAGGAAGCAACAAGGCCAAGGAAAAGGCTTGAGTGATGATTTGAGGTGTTGATGGAAATAATTAAGTGAATTGTGACGTAGACAGTTGCTACGGAAGGGCAAATAGAGCGGCTCAATGCCAATGACACTACAAGATGGCAAACTTAAACTAATACAATGATTTTTTTACAAAAATATTTATATTTATATATATTTATATTTTAAATTTTTACATCGATACTAATATATACAGCTGAATAGTTTGTTTCTTTGCTTGAACGTACTAATCTTAGGAACTACTGGTCCGTTTTGAAAAATTCTTTAAGTCTTAGGTAACCCATTTATCGAGGAAGGCTATAGGCTATATATCATCACGTTGAAAACAATAAGAGAATGGAGAATGTTTCAAAATCTTTTCTTCTTTCTGAGAGGGTCTTTTTTCCTTTTGAGAGCTTCCGCTCCCGCCGTGCGCTACGGAAACGGTTCAAGTTTCGCAAATATCATGTAGGACAGAACTGTTCCTCTTTAAAAATTCTAAATAAAAATCTGCGACAGCATATGCCTATCTTTTAAGGTTGGCTCACAATGACCTTTTCTATGCTAACCAAATTTGTTCTAAACCCCTAAGTAATACAAGTGACCCAAGCAGACAAGTTCACGGGGGTACAACTATTACATGGTATTTTAATGATAAAATATTGGACCTATAAGTAAGTTTTTTATGAGTTCATTTGTCAGGTTAAAGTATGTGTTTTTCTTATAAATTGTAGTAATTATTTCCCTTAACACGTTTAAGTTTTTGCGTGGTCCAGTCAAGTACAGCTATACGGTCATTTGTCATTTCAACTGAGACGATCGTTAACTTGTTTACCTTTAAACAATAGGTAATTAGTTACTTTCTTTAATGTGTGTTTGTTAACACTTACAAATTACACCAGTTCCAACCAGGCATTACTTTGCAGAAATCTATGACATGCAAACGAAACTAGTTTTCTTAAATCCGCGAATGAATATGAGGGAAAATCGGCGCAATGCTGCAGCCCATATGCCATACCACCAAAGCACAGCACTGCACTACACTGATTTTCCAAACTGTAGGGTAGTGTTGTGTCTTGGTGGCGGCTTTTGGATTGTAGTAGTGCACCAATTTCCCTCGTATTAAGTAAAGTAGTTTTGTTTTCATGCATAAACTATAAATTTATTACCAGTGTAGTTTTGCGAAACAACAAGCCACCAAACCGACACCAAAGCACAATACTACGGAAACTCAGTATAGTGCTGTGCTTTGGAGGCGGGTACGGTGGTATGGCTTTCGGATTACAGTATTGCGCCGATTTTCCCTCGTATTCATTTGCGGGTTTAAGCAAAGTAGTTTAGTTTTCATGCATAAATTATTATTTTATTACCAGTCCTGTTATACATACGATAGGAGATTGTGATTTTTAATAATATTAGGAATACCTTGAGATTGCTATTATTCACACACGCCAGTAAAGATTTTTTTGAAAGCTTGTGTTAAAAGTGGCCACAAAAATAACCCATTAGGATTTGAACCAAATGTCTCACGGATTTTGAAAAAAAAAATAATATCCTTAGTACGAAGAGAAATAAGGAATATTATCCTTAGAATTGAGATAATGAAAAGCAATTAAGGAAAGAGATATAAGGCCTTTTGTATAATTACGTAGTATTTATTGTATATATTCTCTGATTATGTTTGCTATGGTACAACAATCGTTAAAATCGTATTTTAATTAACAATTATGTTTATCACGTATCAGATACGGAACATACCCCAACGGCGGTGGGGTTTGAACCGGGTACCTTGCGGATTTCAGTCCATACCTTATACCGTTGAGCTATTGAGACTCTGAGCTACAACCTATAAATCAATGAAATATGAAATTCCCACAACAAACTATTTCCAAGTAATTTCAACGTTTACAAAACGACAACTACGCCGCGGCAAAGTTGAGCGCAAACTTTAGAAATGGCCGCTCCAAGAGGTTATTTTCCCCCACTATTCTATTAGAGATTTTTTCAACAATGGAGTTAACGAAGCACAAAATTATTCAAGAGGACCGCTGCGGGAAATGTTTCCCATCCCCACAGTTTAGATAGCTGTGCACACAAACTTTCCGCTGATAAAAAGCTTAAATGGCCCGCTCGCAAATTATACCGCAAAATTGTTATTTCTCAGCCAGCCAGCCTACCTTAAAATATATTTCCCATTCCCTTATTCTTTCCGGGCCCGCGGCCGCTTTAACGACATTCGCGGACTTATAAAACGGTTAAATTGCTTGTTTTAAATAAATAAACAGCTTTCGGTTTATGTCCGCGCTTTATGCTCCCCTTTTTGGAGTTAGAATTTCTGGTTTCGAACAAAAAAACGGCGAATTATATCGGCCGCTGCAATTGTTTTTGTTAAGGTAACGTTCGCTCTCCGCTTAATGTCTGCAATTTTTTTAACAGCTTGTTTTTAACGATAACAGTTATTAATGCTTTCGACTTTTTCTAATTTTACTTATAAATGATAAAGGATATTCGCGAAGGTATTAAAGTCTTCCTCGCCTTAAAATGCAATGTGTTCATTACGAGTACAATAGGCAATTAGTTAAAAGAGAATTTATGAAAACTATAACACATTATAAAAGAAAAATTATTTAACCTTAGTATCATACAATATTAGTTACTTTTAAAACCTTCTTCCCAATAAAATTTAAGAAAAATAAAAACATTTTGCAACAGAGCCTCAATACTCCTTTAGAAAATTTCCTGCCTTTTTCTTTCTAATTAATTAAGGATCTACAGTCCTTTAAAGATATGCCTGTTTTATCTATACTAATATATGAAGCTGAAGAGTTTGTTTGTTTGTTTGAACGCGCTAATCTCAGGAACTACTAGTCTGATTTGAAGCATTCTTTCTGTGTTAGAAAGCCCATTTATCGAGGTAGGCTATAGGCTATATATGATCACGCTTAAATTGAGTGTATTTTTTCTTTACATAATTTTAAGCGGGCGAAGTCGGGAACACAGCTAGTTATATGATATACAAAAACAAGAAACCAACCTGGATAGTATATGGCCTCTTTCCTCACTGTATATCGCGCTTGAGGTATCCGCAAGGTGCAAATGAACTCCGCTGGTGAAGGCAGGTCAGCATCCTGGAGCGTGACCGATGCAATGGCGGAATACCGGCCATTCACCAGCTTCAAGTTATGCCTGACGCCATCCAGCACTCTAGAAGAAAAAAAAATATAAATGTACCTAGCCACATGAAGACAGAAACTGTAAAGTTCTTTATTGTTTCGCTTTATCTTAGAAAACAGTCTTAAGAGTTGTGTCAGATGGATAAGATTGACACGAGAGTGGCAGGAGGTGACTGAATGGGATTGGCAAGGGATAGGGGAGAGTGGCAGAAACTAAGGGAGGCCTATGCCCAGCTGTGGGTTATCAAGGGCTGACTGATCAAGAACTGCATAATCTAGCGGTCAACACAAATGCCGGCCGCTGATTAAGTCACGACCTCTTTTTTTATAACAAGGGGCAATCGAGCAGGCGGCATTCATATAAGTGACGACCGACGCCCATGGACAACTGCAACACATGAGGGCTTGCAGTATGTTGCCAGCCTTAGATAAATGAGTATGCTCTTTTATTGAAGGTAAAATACCGAAGCTGGCAACTGATACCACAGAGGAATTGTGCGAGATAAGAATTTCATAGAGAATCGTACGGTTGTGGACTTTGGGATTTCAAATTTTCACCCGATGTCCTGTAGTGGAATGCAGCTGTTCCCTCCTTAAAATATTTCTAATATTCTTTAAAAAATATATTATTAAATAAAAACTCCACAGATAGATAAACTACCGCTTAACAAAATTATTAGCCTTATACTTAAGCTTGGCTCTCAGCCATAAAATGTATAGGGGAATATGCAAATAATTTTTATTCCTAAAAGCTCTTGACAGCCTCAATCCTAAAACTTTTTGGAGTTTGGATAATAAATCACCGAAATATGAATAGCGTGGAGTAGAGACGTAGCGTGCTCAGTATAAAGCGAGGATACAATAAAATGCCCCCAAAACAGACATACCACATTTATTGGCTATGAAATTTGGCATGAATTCCAATGATTATGAAAATTCTCTAACGATATAGGTCTCAGTAGTAATACCACTTACGACTTGAGTGATATGCCTTAAGGTGAAGTTTTGAAAGGTAAGGTACAGCAGTCGCAAAAAACAAACGCCAAATATTTCTTAAGGAACTCAACGTTTTTTTATATTTTTCATAGAAGTAAGATTGCCTGTAACATAACGATCAATTATGTGGAAAAACCATGCCATATTTGACTATCGAAGGTATCCGTCGGTGCGAGATGCCGTCTCGTTACCTTGGTACTATTAAGAATCTGATCCTCAAATCCTTGAATGTTAAAGTTAGGACTTTGACACATTCAAGGATTTGAGGTTGAGATGTATCAATTTCTTCTTATTATTATGCACCATGACAACTCTGTAGGTAGTGTTGTCATGGTGCAGACAAAACAATAAGAGGAAAGTGATGTACGCATATGAAAAAACAATTGTTATAATCAGCAATTCTTTCATAAATGGAGGCCTACCCCAAGGAGCTGACAAAGTCCTTCAAACAAAGAGACCTATTTCTATACACTTAAAAATAGTTTTTGTGTCACACGTAAACAAATTTAAGGAAAAAACTATGTGCATGTATCTTAACATAAAAAGTAATGAAACATATTATTAGATTTATTTTGAGCATCTTTAATCACACCAAAATAGCTTTTTTACATTTTTATAACAGAAGAAATCCAGCAAATAACTTGCATATAATTTAAATACAACTTTCAACTCATAGTACTGTCGTAAGTACACCTTAAAAGCAATAAGCCTAAGCGAAATATTTTCGGACATGCACTCATACTTGGATCCAAATTTATTGGCCGTATTGAAAAGGTTTTCTATACAGCATTTATGCCCGAAAATATTTTGAAAAATCGCTTCGGCGCTGTCTTTTTATTTCCAAAGATCAAATTAAAGCTTTCAACAAAATTCGAGGGTCGACATCGATTGAATTCGAGATCGTGTGTATTGGTTCGTATTTTATTTCACAACTAAAACTTGCTTCTCTTCAACTCTTTGATCAGTATTTTGGCACTGTTTAATTTCATCTTGAAATGTTTAAGTCATTGAGGAAAGAGGTTACTTTAAAGATAGACGGTCTTAGAGACGAAAGTCAGGTCCCTAAGATGTCCTTATATACGTATTGAGTTTTGTAGATATGATATGAAACTCAGGTCTTCTCTGAGACCTTTTTATATGTATTGATTATTGACTTACTGAACATTTTAAAATGAGATGTGGCTTTAAGTATCTACTTTTATGAGATTTTAAAAATCTAAACGCTAAATTCTAATTCAATAATTTAGATAAAAGGTCTGACTGATGAATCTTAAAAGCGCTATGTTGCTACTCGGTTCCGTTGATTTGTCGTAATTTAAGCATTTAGTATAAGTTTTCTAACATCAATTTGGATAGTTTAGGGAATCGAGAACGACCAGAAAGATACATATGGGCTACTATTAGCAAATTAATGGCTTACGTCAATTCTTACGTCATCAAAATAACAGTAAAGTATCAAAATTATTTACATCCAAGCAATTTTATCTTCAGTGCAGTCTTCAATCGCATAATACGTTTTAAGAAAAAGGGTGCATTTAAAAATTCGTTTAACTTTATTGAAAAACAAATTCAATAGGTATATATCGTACATATAAAAGTTAACTGTTTTCGTAATGTTCTGGAAATGGAATTTCAATTTCATATTGCTACGACACTTAGGCATTTCTGGGATACTTCACTCAATAGTAAGTACCCTAATGAAATGATATTTCGATATTTTCGTGGATTATAATAGTGGGAAACAGGTAGCTTAGGTTATTATGAAAATTAATAGAAACGAAGCGTTCAATAATAAAAAAATAAAAGAAGAAGCATAGTAATCTCTTTGAGAAGTTCTTTAAAAAAAGACCATACTTATTTATCAAAGACAAAGGGAAGATATGTGACTTTTATAACTAAGAGAAGTTATTGCCAGTGTTCTCAATGTCATGGAAAAGACCAACTAGTTATTAGTATTTTCGACTACTAAAATGAAATCACTATTAAAAATATAATCTACTGGCAGTGCACGCGACTTTCTCCGCGAAAAATTGGGCAAAAAGAGAATAGATTCAATTTTAGCGCGATAATATGTAGCATATAGGCTTTCTCGATAAATGAGCTATCTAACACTGAAAGAATTTTTCAAATCGGATCAGTATATCCTGAGATTAGCGTGTTCAAACAAACAAACAAACTCTTCAGCTTTATATATTAGTGTAACAGTATGATGGTTGATATTACTTGGGTCATAAATGCCATATTCTTCATGTAAAACGGCTTACATAAGGTATTTTTATTGAAGACGATGAAACTTAGGAAGGACTGACAGCGCAGCGTATTTTAAAGGTATAAGATAGTTGGCAGTTAGCACCAGGTGGTGAAAGCGACCGGATTTAATCTCTGCCTCCGCAGCGTTGCCAAGTTCTTCACAAATTTATAGTCCATTCAAAATTTTATTGCGAATCACACCCGTGGAAATATGTTTACGTACAACCGTTGAGCTGGCTAAATTGAAAATGGTTTGCGTCGTTCTTTTTATGATAAAAAGGCTTAAATAAGTGTCACGTGGTATCACAGATGAAAATATTTTATCATTTTACTCTGTAATTATAGAGACAATGAATAAAAGAAGTATTTAGCACTGGACATCGCGTTAGTCCAAAATTTGACCTACATCACCTCGATGTCAGGAAATCCACTAACCCCTGGTGTTTCTGTTCTTCTAATTTAAATATTGGATGATTTTTTCAGAGAAGTTGACTTTTCAGGATGAGATTGGCCCAGGAAAGTGGAAGATGGATCAAGGAGGGGGAAACCTTTTCCCAGCCGTGGGACACAATAGGCTAATAAAAAAAGTTTATAAATTTGTATTCGGAATTTACAATTAAATAACATTTGTGTTTTCAATTTTGGCGATATTTTCTCTAGATGTATCATATTAGAAGTAGCTTGCTTTTTATCCCGAAAATATTTTACGTTCTCATGTGAAGATGCAAAAACGGACACAATTAAGCTAAAATTGAATTTCCCTCAAAACGAAAAATAACAATTTGAAAATACAATAATAAGTGTCAACCACAAAAATAACTTTATTAACACTTAATTACAAAACCGAATTGCTCATCGAGCTATATACTGTCGGGTAGCCACAGACGCCAAAGTTTAATTCCGAAGATTTCCCATACATTTTCGATTACGACTGTTACTTGACACAGCATGTTCATATTACCTCCCCCCCCTCCTGTTCATTTGTCCGAGGAGTTAAAGGGGGAGTCAGCGTGATTCCTACGTTATATCTGATGTATGAAGTTTGGATCGCCGCATTGCGGGATTGCAATGTTACCGTCATAATTGTGAAAATACATTATTATTATTTTTTGTTTTTAAATAATAATTATTATTATACTAATGACGTTTCTATGTGCTTGAAAAGATTTCTGTGCGTACTATACATACCTACATTTTGCAAAAAAACCATAATAAAACCATTCCAAAATTGCTTCTTACAAATGGAAGTATAGACAATCAAACAATCATTGCTTATACTTTTGTGACGAAAGGGGAGGTCCTGGCCTAATCAGTGGTCGGCATTTGAGTCGATCGCTAGGTAAGGTAGCTCTTGCTGTAACTGGTTGATAAATAGATGACTCATTATAGCACTGGTTTATATTTGATATCTGAACTGCTCCGTGTTTCGGAAGACACGTAGGACCTGATTAATGCCATTTTGTGATATTAGTCGTAAGGTTGTAGAGATCGTGAGGATTCCGAGGATGATGTTAGATGGCAATCGGTCAACTGAACTCGCCCCACAGCCACATTCTCTGCAATCTAAGCGAACCCCGGTACTTAACCGTGATAGCACTAGGAAGACTTTTGTGACGAAAACAATCATGGCGTTTACATTACATTAGGAAGTTAAGGAAGGGAAGGGAGTTAGGGAAACTGGAAACACCAAACCTGTGGGCCTAGGACCAATTTTCCGAACCGAAATAAGTGGACGAGTCAACTTTACTAAGGTTGAAAATGTTCGTGCCAGGCCCACAGGAGGCAATACTTAATCGTGCCCGCTTTTCATCAAAGCTAATGCAACCCGCGTTGCTGCTAAGAAGGGTCGCTGAGGGCCTAGCTCGAACATTATCGTTGACGTAAGTTGACGAATCGATTTAATTCGGTTTGTGCTAAGCCCTATAAGTCCCATTTTTCCTTTAGAAACAAAAGTACAAAAATTTGACGGCCAATTTGCAGTAACAGAAAGACACTTTCGGTAGAAGAAAACGTCTTTATATTTTATATTTTTATTTATTAGGAATCAACAGCGTTACAGTATACATTAATATATAGAAAATAACGGGTAAAAATATTACATTTATAGATTTCAGATTTAGATTAACAGAGTAAAAAAAGAATACGCAATAGGAGAAGAAAGTCTAAATTATGAGAGTGTGTATACCTGTCCGTATTTGTGTGTATGTACGTGTGTGTGTGTGAGTTTAAATAGTGCAGTAAATTTATAAACTACAGACGCGTACTTAATTATTATACATTTATACGTATAGGTATAGTATAAATATAAAGATCAGAATGTTTCTTACATTTGAAGGAGCAATAGAGAAATTGTAATAGAAAACTCTCATGCTCGGTTATACATGAAGTACACTAGAAAACAAGCTATTAACTTAGCTGTTCCGTTAACATTACTTCGTATGCTCCGAGGCAGAGTGCATTGCGGTTACAGGACTAGTGATGAGCTATTTAAATTATTAATTTAATTATATCGATAACAAATTTGAGAAAGGGATAAATAAACTTATCATATGTGTGTTTCGCTCTGATGTCGGGGCACACATCAGTAAAAGATTTCAAAAATAGCCAGTACCTTTTTTTGTCGTTATAATCCAGCTTCACGTCGAAATACTTAAAATTAATGAATATAATATAAGAGGCGCGGGAAATATTAGAAATTTTCAATATTTCATTTCAAACATAATTTTATATAAAAAAACATACATTTTAGTTATACTGAGATCTAACAAAAAGATTGGAATTATATTAGGATCTAGCTTCACCTAGCACCTTATTTTTAAATTCAGTGAAGTCCTTCTGAATTTCAACGGACTTCCAATAAGGTGAGTCACGAAGAATTTTATTAATGCTTTGAGTAAAGTTAATTGAATAATAAATGAACATCAAATATTTTTAGACACATTAACGAAAATATAGGAAAACCAATATAAGCATATAAGTATATTAAAAATGAATCATCGTATACCGGATATTCTTTTTTTTTTGTAAGGTACGCGTTATAGTTTTGAAATGGCACCAGTTAGTAAGTGTCGTTACAGCTTGTATTAGGAGTGGGTGCGACAATACCCCAACGGCGGTGAGGTTTGAACCGGGCACCTTGCGGATTTCGGTCCATACCTTATACCGTTGAGCTATTGAGGCTCAATTCAGTAGCCTTAATCCTAAGCAGACAATTATCTTAAGCCTAGGACTAAATACACATTATAAAAATAGGTATAATCTAAGCATAGAAGTAAAAATAATAATGGAGTCATTTATTTTAAGAAAAAATTCGCTGTCAAAGTGTAGTTGCTGCAGAATTTTATTAATAAAGACCTTTTATTGCGTCACATAGGTCATGAAGCGAAAAAAAAGTGGAATAAAAATAAAACAAACTAATATAAAAGTTAAAAGAGTTATCTGTACAGTAAATTTGAGCAATATACCTGCCTTACTAGTAATAATTAATGCAAAACATAAACAAATTAAGTAGGACGAACTTGATGAATGCTAATATTCAAAATCGTGTATTGAAATTGTTAATACATGTTGCGACGTATATATGTAAAAAAACAGACGCCTAAATGAGCAGAACTCGCAATATTATTGCATACATATATTGTATAGATAAGATGACAAAATGCCTTATTTATTACAATAATAAACTTCACCAAACGTTCCAAAAACTATTCTATGCATTAAACTATCTGTGCTCGAATGGGAAGCGATTCCTTAAAGATACTACCGAGGCAATGGCTGTTTGACAATTCAATCAGCCTAAAAGCATTCCCCTCCTTTAAGCCTCATGAAAAACTACACAACTTTTGACGAATTCAACTATACAAATACTACAATTGTAGGAAAAATATGTATATCCTAACATTTGTCGTTTGGCTGATTTATCGCTTTGTTTTTTTTTTATATTACAAGGAGCAAACGAGCATGCGGTTTATCACCAAGTCCTTTAAAGAAGGATTTAGGCCACCGGGAACACACACCGTACACTCCCTGAGTTGGGTTTGCCAAAGGGGCAGGCACAACGTTAAAGAATATAACAGAATACCGTATGTTTGTAGAAAACCACCGCAACATATATTATTAGTAGTTTAGTCTAAGTAAGTACTGTTAAATGTTAAATAAGTTATAATGTTAATATAATATTATAGTCGAGTAATATGTAATATAAGAGGAGGTCGTGGCCTAATCTGTTGTCGGCATTTGAGTCGATTGCAAGTTCAAGTTGCTCTTGCTGCGATCGGGTGATAGATGGGTGACCCATTCTAGCACTGGTTTATATTTGATATCCAACCTCCTCCGTGTTTC